>CANTDW010000006.1:2500-39371 GCA_947652115.1 Blastomussa wellsi | reverse complement strand
TTTTTCTTTTTTGTAGCGCGTGGAGGCCTCCCATTGCCTCGATCTCTCTTTCCAGAAAGTACCCGTGCGTTGGGGTTTCTTCGTCTGTTTTCGGTTCCCCGTCTTTGCCGAGCGGGAGCAGGAAGAGAATGGTCCACGGAGACTTTCGGAAGATTGTCGCTGCGAAACGTTTGGCTATGTACTCTCCTGCCAGCAAGTCTGTTGTTTTTTTTTGTGTCTTTGTTTGCTTGCGCAGAAACTTCGGAAAAATCGGTTTTCGTGAGATCTGCGCAAAGTTTGTCGTATTCTTCGCATTTCGCCCCAAGAGCCCGCAAGATTGGGAGTCGACCAGGGTCTGGGGCTTCGAGAACTCAAATTGGGTTCCAGACGATTTTTTTGCCCTCGTTGGACTGGAAGGTTTTCGGGGGTTCGATTTGCAACACCAACCCTCCAAGCTTGTCGACACCATCGAAAGCCACAAAAGTTTCTGACCAAAATATTCTTCCTCCTTGCGGAAGAAGGCCGCGCATTCGTGGAGGATTTTTCGCAGACCTTTTGTCGCCCAAACAGAAACACAGCCCGAAGAACTTGGTTCCTGCAAGACAACCCAACATTGCTCTTCGTTCACACGGAAACCAAGAACTTTCCATTTTTTGTTTGTGGCCAGCTCTGAGACTTTTTTTGTGTTCTTCGCAAGAGCGTCAAAGATTATTTTGCAGGTCTCCCGGCTTTTTGTTTCGATTTTTTTCTTTGTCTCGGCGTAGAAATGAAGGGCCTCTATTTCCGCTTGGCGAATCTTTGTGTTTTCTTCCTCTTTTTGGTGCCAATTTTCTTCTCTTTCCCAGTGGGCTCGTTTCCACTCCTCGGCTGTGCGGGCGTACCGAAGCTCGTCGAGGACTTTCTCTCGGTTTCTTGTCAAAAGCGCAGATATTTGCCACTGTTGGGTGATTTTTGGCATTTCTTGTAGTTTGATTTCGAAGAATCGTTGCCGATGGCGTGGCAGTTTTTGGTCCGCCATTCCCACTCGATCTTGTCTGTTTGGGGGAGAAGTGTTGGCAGGTTGCCTCCGTTTGGGTGGAGCTGCATCGGTTTTTTGCTCGCTGAGAGGATGTTGCTGGTGTTTTCGTCTTTCCGAAAGCAGCGGAGCGGTCCGAGCTCCACCCCTCCGTCGTCGGCGGCCAGAATGTCGACCCGGAAAATCGGGCAAGCCCGGAAGCCGAAGTCCCCTGCTCCCCACTGCGCTGCTTTTTCCCACTTGGTTGGGTCCTCGACATTCGCTGGGGTGGGGCGCACGTGGACTCCAAAGATCTGCCCTCTTGTTGTGTGGCCGCCCCACACGACGAAAATGTGGCCTTGTGGTCTGTCCCCGAGATCAAGGTACCTGTCGAGGGCGGCGGCGAGGTTTTGCCACTGCTTGCTGGGCAGTTGGACCACAAAGAGAGCTTGTTGTTCTTCGTCAACAGAAACCTGCGCCGAGACTTTCTCGATGCAGGTGGAAGCTTTCTCGTTCGATAGTTCGTTGAGTGGGAGGCCGTACAAAGTGGTTTCGATTCGAGTACAACCTCGGGCTTGTACGTCTGGGTGGAAGAATGCTTGGCGGAGCCGCTGGTTGGTACAGTCGGCGTATTCTGCCAGGTGCCCGCCAACAGGCTCGCGGATTTCTCCTGCCTCGAAATTCGAAACGACTTTGTTGTAGATCTTGTTTCAGGTGGTTGTGGTTTCTTGTTGTTGTGTGGTCTCGAGCCAGGTGCAGCAGTGCTCCCCGACACTGGTGGTGTTGTCCAGTAGCAAGGGGCTATTTGCTCCCATTGCGGCGGACAAACTCCCTGCCATTTCGAATCCAAGGTGGGCCACAAGAGCTTTGCGGTCCAAAGTGCCCGAAAAGTCTTGTGTGTTGTCGATACTGTAGATATCATAGCCGAAGCCCCCGACCAGACGATTTGCGAAAACCGGCAGCGCCTAGGTGCAACTCTTTCATTGGGACTTCGGAAACGTCGCATTTTGCAACGAAATATCCGGCGATCTCTTCCTTGGGATGTAGACCAAACCAGCTTCTTTTTTCCCTGTGCCAGGTGTTTTTTTCAATTCTCTCGATGGTGGCGCCGATTGCGCTGGTTTCCCTTTTCCCTTGCCCCACTGTGTGGACGATGCTTGTTGTGTAGCGTTTCCCCAGGACATTTTCCAAAGCTATTGCGATGTTTGCCACGACAGTTTTTGCCGCGCCTTGTGGGCCCTCGGTGCAGGAGATTTTTCCTCTCTTGTAGACGCACTGCTCTCTGGCAAGCGGGCCAAACACGTAGAGGTCGTCGACGAAAGGCGGAAGACCAGCCAATGGCCGAAGGTTCATGCGACCTTGATTCCCTGCAAGATAGTCGACCTTGGCGATGTCAGACAGAAGATTGCTTTCGTACGCGTTTTCGAGTAGCAGGTGGTAGGTAACAGATTTCTCGCACCGCAGGCCCATACTATCGAAGGTTTGTTTCGTTGCCGCTGCCGCTGCAAGTTTGGTTTTCTCTTCTGCTGCTGCGACAGCTTCTTCTCCGTAAAGCGCTGCGGGCCTGGAGAAAAACAAAGCCGTGTTGGATGTTTCGTTGCCAAAATGTTTGAACAGTTGCAAAAACATTTTTTGCATACTTCCGGCAACGTATTTGTTCAATAGCTGGATTTTGGCAACCTGTTTGATGTTTGTTTTTTGTGCCCTGCAGAGAGGCACCTGCTGGCAAAGCACCACCTTCGAAAAAGCAGCTCTTGTGACAAAGTGGTTTGTGGCAAAAAGTGGCCTGGCTTGTGTCAAAAGTGATCTGGCTTGTGGCAATGGAAAAGTGGAAGAAAAAAGTTGCCGAAAATTTGGTTATGGAAAAAAATGCGCTCTCCTAATTGCAATGTCTGATCCAGATGGTAAACGTGCTGTTCCCATTACTTTCACCAAAGGGTATTACACTCTTGAAAGTGTGGCTCGCTCGCTTGGCGGGCGCTTGTTGTGTTTGCGTTTGACACACATGTTTGAGGTTCTGGGCACGCACAAGCTACCAACCCGCTGCCAACCGCCACCCCTGTGTCCATAAACGTATGCACATTTTAAGTTCGTTTAGAGCCACCTTTCAACCGATTGAGCTGAAATTTTGCTCCGATTTCTAAATTTGGACCTGGTTAAAAAGTTATAGACTTGTTTGTTTAAAGGTATCACAAGCTTTAGAACCTCAAACTATAAAGTGGCATATCGGAGACACAGTTTTGAAGGGTCATGCGTAACAAATAATTGGCGATGCTAAACACGTTGCGAAAACAATTGAGGTGTGTAAACAAACTTGATAAAGACAAAAGGGGAATTATCACTTAATTGAGCAAAAATTCAAAACCTATTATCCTTTCTAAAAAAGAGAACATGTAATCGAATTCCTCACTTATGTATACTTTTGGGGGGTGTATTTTTAAAGCCATGAAAACGTGTTAGAGTGAGGAGCTCAATTGAGGTATACTGATACCTTTATTTCATTTTTTTGGGAATATTACATTTTATAGCAATCTTCTTTTCAGCGTTAATTTTTTGCCAAAAATTAAAAAAAACTGTCGTCTTCTCAAAAATGAGTACAGTGACCTAGCAGCTTCATAGTTAACAGAAACTGGAGTTAAGTGCTGGCAGCTGAGCCAGCTGAGCCTTAAAAGGTTTTACTTAACTGTTATCTTCTATTTTTCAATAACGTTCTTCCTGTGCAATAAATATAGACCAATTTCCAGTGTTGAAAAAGATTCAATAGTCAAAAACGTGTTTTTTTACAAGCCAATCACAAGTAAAATCGTAATGATATTCCGGTATAAGGAATTACTATGTATAAACGAGTTGCTGTCGCTCCTAAATATGGACAGGGATCCCCATTTTTATTTTAAAATTCAAGTTCTTATAACACAAAGAACAAACAATAAGCAATGTTGAAAAAATATCAGTGTGGGTTCTGTTTCTGTGGAATGACCTTAAGTGACAAGTGTGCTTGGAGTAATAATTTTTATTACTGATTATCAAATTTGACCACTCAAAAATAAACCCTGCATTGTCAAAACCATGCAAGGATTTATCGGTCTTCTTGTTCTTGGCTTTGTAATTTCTCTATCTTAATTTTGCTATTAGCAATGCAATGTGAGAGCACCAATGCAGGCGATTGACATAAAAAAACCCAGTCATTCCCAGACTGTTTTCTTGGAAGATTTCTTGGCAAGAGTTTTGTGGCAACCGTGGAATGCTACCTCAAATAGCATTTGAAACTCACAAAAATTATACTCCCAAGTTATATTTATTTTTAGCTAAGTAAGAAGTTACCGTTGCTAGTCTTTGTACATCATTAGTCACAAGGTTCACTATTTGACCAGTTGTTGTCTTTGCTAAAGATGCATGACTCAGACGCAGTGCCTGAAACAACAACAATAATAATAATAATAATAATAATAATAATAATAATAATCTTTATTTATACAGTGTTATTTCTACTAAGAAACCAATAGCGCTTTACAATGATAATACGTATAAAATATATGATATACAAAATATACAAAAGACTATAATACGAATAACTAATCAAGATAAATATTTACAAGAAAAATAATTCAACAATAATAAAAAAGTTAAAATAATACAAATCTTACAAAAGGTAATATGTTGTCTCTCATCACCTCCTACCCAATGATCGTTGGAAAAAATTATTAACATAAAGAATAAATACACTCAAGATTCCTACATTGTTGGGGGGGGGGCGCTACCATTCAAAAGATTTGACCAAAGCTGGTGCTTCTTCCCCTACTGAAGTCAGATCAAAACCTGTAATGTACAACCCAAAGCAAGATGACAAGTGCTCATTGTCTTCTTCTCCACCCCATCACCTCAACTGGGACCGGATTAAATCTGGTTAAAATGCATATTTTAACAAAGTTAACAACAAAGAGCAGTAGAGGTCAGTGGTTAGCGGTCGGTGGTCTACATCCTGGGTTCACAGGCTCACATGGTTCATTCAGTCACACTGCCTGGCAGTGTGACGGGTGCCTGGATGCCTGGCGTGGGGGCTCATGGCTGGGTTGCGGGGATTTGCCAGCCACGGGAGCAGTACTCGGTCTAGGGGCTGGCTACCAACAGTGGAAGCCCCTGGATACCACCACTTAGCGATGCAGTTGTTAAATGCATGATTTCATATGTATGAGCAGTACCTTTTTTTAATGATACAGCAACTCTCGTGACCGTTGCCAGTCGTCAATTTCTTTGTACTGGTTTTAGACAAGTGTTACAGGAATGTTGCACCCCTTATAGCCAACCAGCATTTAGTATGTTTCAAGTGTATTATTGACAAATTAAATGTGTTTGTTTCACTCTATGGTCAAGTTATTCATACATTGAATTCTACTTCTTAGCCTGTAATTAAGCTGCAGATCGCAAGGTACTGACCTTCCTATAGACAAGTGACCCTATAGCTATCCTCAGTTGCACACCACACCTTTGGTTCAAGAAAAAATTTGGAGCATGGAGTATTGCTTCTGTGAAAGCAACAAGGGAAAGAAGTGCTGCAGTGATGTAGGCATCTGTTTCGCTTATAGCAGGGTCAGGTTGGAAGAAACTTAGAAGCCTGCCAATAAGTAAAGGAGCACTGACTTTCATTGCCTCCTGTATAAAATGAACAAAGTGGATGAGTCAAGCAATACCCTAAGTTCTTGGTACTTGGTGTATATTAATTGAAGGTACACATTATCTCTAGAGGACAGACGTTTCTTGTTTGATGTATTGTTTTTTATAGAGTCCTCAACAGGTATATTGATATAGACATTATCCTCTTTTGTCAAATTTTGAAAGGTACTCATCGAGGGGCAGGGATGAACTTACACTTGAGAAGAATTGCACTAGGACTGATACTTTTGGTTTAACTTTTTAAATAATATTGTTGACTAGTGGAATGTGTTACCACTGTCAGTTAGCTGAAATGTGATCCCCTACTGATGCCTGCGTGGGAGGCTAGGTCAGTATGTCCAGTCAATTTTTTAAAGTGCCACTGTGATAAAAATTTTGATTTTCCCCGGCTTTTAAGTTTTAGAAGCTGAGTTACTGGGATCAGTGTAATAACTTTTTCTACGCTGGACACAAATTATTCCCAAAACAAGCATAAGAAAACCACAAAAATCACGTCTACAGTGTACCATTGCTCGAGCTACACTATGACGTCACAATCACAACATGTGATGCATCAAAATATATGCAAAGCAGGAAAATACAGTGGCTCATTGTAAGAGCATGCTAAAAAAAACAGCTACTTTATAGTTTTTTAAAAATATCTTTCCCAACGAAAGGTGCTTGCTCTCCCAGTTTGGCATACAAAATTAGTCACTTTTTGGGGTTTTGGTTGTGACTATGATGACAGTTGCATTTTTGACCCAATCCTCCCTTTAAACTTGGAATTTCTAATTTGAGTAACGGCAGATGGTTTGAGTGAGAATTTAAGTTACAGCCAAGTTTAGTGGTCTTCTCTTTGGAATTTTGACTGAATATTTGGGACAATTGGTATTTGGGTAATGCAGTTTTGATATCCGAAGAGATTAGAAAAAATAGAGACAAATTGTTCAACACAATGTCAGTAATAATTAACAACGAATTAATTTTCCTTGCTGTTATCATTGAAAGATTCTTTCCTTCTTCTTGTCGTTCTTCTTCTTGCTCAAAAATTCACTGATGCTAGCTAATGGGAGCAGAGTTCAGCTTTCAATGTCAGGGAAAATATGAAATCTTTGTAATTCATGTAAGTTACTGGTTGTGTTTAATTATGATTTATAATACTTTCAGCTCTAATTATGTTGAACATTTCTCAATATCTTGCAATCATTTGTTTTTTTTTAATTTCATATAAGCCCACACAAAAGGTATTAAAGCATGGATTATCACATACTATTAATTCATAGATGTCACAAAACAGGTCACCCTTACTTCAGAAAGAGGAAGAGCTCCACGCATAACATATTGCAATCCTAAGAACTTAATGAAAGCATTTCTTAGCTGTGGTCTTCTGTTTTTCCTCTGGGCATCTATTAATTCTTCATTCCACAACCTGCAAAATATTGAACACAATTTTCAGCACTTATTAAGTCTGTATGGAACCAGACATAACTAATCGATGACATCAATGAAATCAATGAGTAATCAATAGGTAATCAATATGTAATCAGTTGATTAGTCATTGATTATTGCCGATGATCAATGAGTAATCGATGACTAATCGATAGGCCACAAAATTTTTGGTTATTGATAAGTCATGGATTGCATCGATTAGTCATTTATTGCATTGATTAGTCATTGATTTAATCCATTACTCATCTATATCATCTCGTGGCTGTATTTGTAAAGAAACATGAGTAATCAATAACATCAATAGGTAATCAATTAAATCAATGAATAATCGATGACATCAATGAAATCAATGAGTAATCAACAGGTAATCAATATGTAATCAGTTGATTAGTCATTGATTATTGCCGATAATCAACGAGTAATCGATGACTAATCGATAGGCCACAAAATTTTCGGTTATTGATTAGTCATGGATTGCATCGATTAGTCATTTATTGCATTGAGTAGTCATTGATTTAATCTATTACTCATCTATATCATCTCGTGGCTGTATTTGTAAAGAAACATGAGTAATCAATAACATCAATAGGTAATCAATTAAATCAATGAATAATCGATGTCATCGATGAGTAATCGATAGGCCATAAAATTTTTGGGCTACGATTACTCATCGATTACTCATTGATCATCGCCTAAATAATCAATGACTAATCAACTGATTACCCATTGATTACTCATTGATTACCAATTGATGTCATTGATCATTGATTAGTTATGTCTGGAATAAAGTATAATGTAATGAAGTTAATGCCACCTGTGCTGTCTTATGCATTTCTCTCCTGTTCTTAAAAATTCCCCCGTGCTTATATAACTCAACAATGCACTTGGGTGAGTTTATATTGGTTGGCAGTGGCTGCCACTAAATAGAAAATTATCCATGGAAATTCCTAATTCAGCACAAACTTTTCATGACAATCTTTCCTGGGACAAGGATGTGAAAGTATCCTGATCAGAAGAATTGATTAATCATTTATGTAGCTAGCTGTTTTCTATCCAACTAAGAAAACCATGAACACCTGAAATATTTCAGGAATGTTAATTGTGTAGTGACCAATCACAGTAAAGTTCAAGACACGCAAGCAAAACCTCAAAACCACACACCAATTACCAGTGCTGTTTAGGTTTCTCACGCCTGATTACAAAGACATTCCACAAATATTTCTGGTGTTCACGGTTTTCTTATACTTCACTGTAACACACCTGTCCAATTTATCAGCAAGTACTTTAGCTTCATCCTGTGGTAAAATTTCATACACGTCAGAATTATCGAGAGGACGTTTGTATCCCTTCCTAAACAATTCATTCATCCACCTATAAATGAAGAGAATTTTATGGTGTAAACAGTTCGAACAAGTTAACAGTTATGTTGGCTCGTTCATTGTTAGTGAACTCGTGCAGGTAAATCCCGATAATTCACGAGCAATGAGTGCGTTAACCTGTAAGTACATATTGTGACTTTTTTTTTTGTTTTATATACTTATTTTATTTTTCTATACTCATTTTATTTTATTTATTCATTTATTCATTTTCTCTAAGATATTAGCAATCTTGCTATTTTAAATTCGAGATGAAATAAAGGTTATTGTATTTGTATATTGCATTGTGTTCTACCAACATCCTGCTTGGTTTATCAGCCTATAAACCATAGTAACTTGTGGTCTATTGCTTAAAAAAATATCTAGTCCTGAAAATGATCTCACGTTGACTGATGACCGTCTAAATAAATATTGATGAACGCTTGTGTAACAGGACTTGCGACAGTGGCAGAAATTGAGCCTAGGATAGATTAAAAGGCTCTAGTCAGCCACGCCTTTGTTTTTGTTTACATGCGAGAGTATCAGTATAATTGTATTTTATGCGGTACATGTCAAAATGACAGAGATCACTAAAAAACTCGCTAAAGGTAATAAAACATTTCCAGTAACAACTTATAGCAGTGCAATAAGATTTCCCTTCAACATACACTTTCCCATAATTTTGATGGCAAGGTATTGAAACCATAACCTGTCTAGGACATTTCCAGAGCCTGTTTAGAGGCCCTGTTAGGGTAAATTCCGACACGGCTCTGAAACGGTGACAGGAAGGAATTGAAATGATGACGAACAACAAGACCGCTCCCGTGAAATGGCAACATGGCAACAGTGACAAAAATAAAAGCAAAATTGACAGCAACATTGGCGATTTAAAATAAGACAGCGATTTGATGGCATTCGGGCAGAGGAGAATGTCGAGAACGAGTTTGCATTTTCAAAAAGTTAACCATTCTTTCAGTAATCTGTGTGACACACAGAAGACTACAAAACTGATCTACGACAAAACATTTTTGTTGGAGAAATGACCTCAGAAACGTTCCAAACTTTCCGAAATTGCATAAATCCGAAATTGTGTCACCAAATGAAATTGCGACAGCGACATGTGGCCCTTCTGAAATTGCGACCTGTAAAGGTTTGAAATTCAGACAGGGGACATAAAGACCCCCCTAACAGGGCCCCTGTTTAGGACAGACTTGCTTGAAATTATATACTCTGCTCAGGACTGAGGGGTCAAAAATCATACCCTACCCAGCGGCACGTCCCCGTATAGCCCATATAAGAGAGTACCCTTAACATCCCAGGAGCATAACAAAAGCATGACCTTCAAGCGTTGAGTTGTTACCCCTCTACACAATTTTTATTTTACTTTTTGCTACACTGCCTCTGCTTGTCTTTGAAGTTGTCCATAAAGAAAACAAAAAGCAATGCACTGTAAACTGGTCAGAAACGGAGACATATTTTGGATGAATATTTAATTAATTAAATGAAAATCATGGTTGACTGGATTATCCATGAATACCCAGCATCTGAATTCATTAATTTGCTTTCTTTTTAAAATACTAAAAAAGCTTAAGCATTTAATTTTTATTAGTCAAAGTTAATTCAGTGTGTTCTTTGTTGCATGCACACTGTGTGTTTATACAGGGAGTTTTATTTGAGTGTCGTAAGACCAAAACCAAAGTTATTACTTTGGCCAATCACAAAGGACAGAGACAATCGATGTTTGCCCCCTGGCAGACAACGTGGCTAATTTGCATTACAATATGAAAGCCATCATGGCGGCTATCGTGAATATGGTCTATTACTTTCGATACTCAACTGAAAACCGCTCTAAACACATCAAGTCACAACAACAATAAGCTTATTTTGTAGGACGTCGAACTACAACCTTGTGACCTGAAGATTATAAAATACAGGCTTTGCTTAAACAGCTATAAAGATGAAGTTTCATCTAACTTCTAATAAAGATTATTCAATTCGTTCAGAAGCAAGCAAAACTGACCAGCCAAAATTAAACTTAACTTAATAACCTTATACAGTTTAATCCTATAAAATACATTTATCCTAGCCCATTTAGTGATTTACTTTAATTCGACCCCATCTCGATGCAAGCGAATAAACAATGGACCAAAACGTCCGAGAAAGTACGATCCATAAAAGAATATTGAAATACACCTACCAAAATGTGAGAAACTTGCTGATAAATGTGGCTTTAGCCATTGGGTTTGCTACGGTGTGCACTCTCTTTGCCTCCATCGCGAACAACTTTCTGATGACTACCGAGCAAAAGCAACAGAGGTATGGGGGGAGTACAGTTTTTTCGTGACGCGTGAATAGGTATTTTTGCTTTGCGTGATGCGTGGATGAGGATTTTTTTCCGTTATTCGTGAATCTTTATTTTTCAGTCCTCGGGAAACTGGTTTACGATTTTTTCGTGTTCCGTGAAATATGCATTTACTTACGCGTGATTTGTGAACAAACGACTTTTGCGGGAATAATTTTTCACTTTTTTGGAGATTTTAGCGTCATTAAAGCTCGTAAACTACACCAAACTAGATAAATTATCTC
Source organism: Blastomussa wellsi (assembly GCA_947652115.1). Classification (NCBI taxonomy): domain Eukaryota; kingdom Metazoa; phylum Cnidaria; class Anthozoa; order Scleractinia; family Plerogyridae; genus Blastomussa; species Blastomussa wellsi. The sequence continues at coordinate 28,358 of CANTDW010000006.1, read as the reverse complement.
ACGAAATGACGCAGGACGGGCAAACAACAGCACAAAAGACTCATTAACATTTCATCTGAACTCTTATTGAACATGTAGGATAAACAGCGTTTACACGAACGCGGTTTCATTTGTAACCGCATCGCTTTCGATGCGTTTACGCCTTTTGTTTACACGGCGCCGAATTCAAACCGGGTAGTTTTGGAAACGCTGTCAAAAGTGGAGCGTTTTGAAAACGATATACGGTTTCATTTCTCGTGTAAACGGCTGAAATTGGGAAACCGCATCGATTTGAAAACGATTGCCAATTAGCGTGAAATTGGCCGGCTCTCAAATAGTAAACATGATGAAATTCACTCGGAAAGACAGCGCTTGGTTATCCAAGACGCTTTGGAAAGCACTTGGAAAACGGTTAGATGGCTTCGTGCAAACACTTCGAAACCGTATCGTTTTCGATGCGGTTGAAACCGTGTCGATTGGAAAACGCATTCGTGTAAACGTAGCCCAATGTCGGAATATATGTTTAGGACCATTCATCGTTTCTGGGAAACGAGTACTTTTTCATCGAGTCTCGATAACATTCGTATGAGACTCGAAAATCAATCGTGACTCGTTCAGAAAGCTTCTAAAAACGAGACTCGTTATTAAAAATGAGGCTCGTTTTTTTAAAACAAGACTCGTTTATGAAAACGAGACTCGATCATCAAACGAGATTCGTTCATCAAATCCTGACTCGATTTTTCAAACGAGACTCGATTTAAGGATTTAAAATGTCGCTCGTGTAATTACAAACGAGACTCGTTATATAGACCAAAAAGCTATTCAAATGAGATCTCCCAATTCGTGAGGGGTGGGGCGGGTAACGGTCCAATAGCAAGGTATTTCTGATTTCCAGGTAAATGCTCTCCTTTTTGACTTGGAAGAGATTGTAAATGAAAGGGACAATTTGAGAGGTTTAATATGAAAACACAGATAACTATTGGGGTTTGAAAGCTTGAATACTCCAAGGGGACAGCAACTTTGTAAAAAGTTTAATCAACTGATCATAGGTGTTATAAGTGACCTATTAAATTGTAAGATCTGGAATGTGTTGGAAAGACTGCTGCGAGCCACTTTAAAACAAAGGGATTTAAACGGGTTTATATTTGCTCTCTTCGGGGGGAAATTTACAGTTGAATAAAATAACTCATCTTTTTCCCCCTTATCATTTCTGTATTTATTATTGAAATAAACCGCTAGTGATATCCACTGTAACAAACTAACCAGAGACAATGAACATTAGCAACACTTTATTTACTAGATGATTTATTAAGTTTAAGAAAAATCTTCCGCATATTATTTTTTAACTTTCCAATACACATGTGTATATATGTTCTTTTCTTTATTCATATAGTAAAACAGATTATGGTATTAAAATTCGATATCAAAATATATTTATTCCACTTTACTACCTTTGTAATCTACAAATGATTTTATTTGCACATCCATGACTTTCTGCAGATTTTGTAATACTAATCTCTTTCAGTAAACACCATTCAATGAGAATTTTTCCCAGTTTAATGATCTAGTGTTTGTTAGTTGATGACAACTCTTATTCTCTCATTCTCTTTTAATTTGTTAAGTATTCTATTTTTTCTGCCAATCCAAAAGTTATTGTGTAAGAGGAAGTTTTCGGAATATTAATTCGGTTTTTGAGAACTCCAAACACAGATGTATCCATGGATAAGCCGCACCCTTGATTTTTGGCTTCAGTTGTGAAAAAAGGCGGCTTATACATGGACTTTTACGGTAGTTTGATCAGAGGGCAAACATTACAAAGCAACTCTTCTGGTTCCAACACAACTGCAAAGTTAGTTTTAAGTTTGGCCAAAAGTTAAACAAGAGCCCAAGTAGCTCCTTGTTATCAGCCCCCTCAACCAAGCAGCCAACTGTGGTATCTGACTGCATTGCATCCTGGGAAATACAAATTTCCCATTTGTGTCACGCTTTCTCGGGAATGGACCTCTTTAGCTTTAGCTTCGTATGTAAATCGCCCATTTCAGATCACGTGATGCTATCCAGAAAATTTGTCCTTTGTTTATCTGCAAGTTATTCATTCATTTTCCCATTTTTTTTTAATTTTAAAGCGATAATTCATAAGGGTAATATCACGTGGTCTGGACAACAAACAAACGAAGTTAAAGGTCTATTTTTCGACTGAAGGCAGGCCCAGTAGAAGGCCAACAACTGCAGTAGAACGATAAGAAAACCGACCCCCGCCCCCACCCCCTACCCCTCTGTGGTGAAAGTATGGATATTTTCTGGAACTACATAATAGTAACGAACAGTCAGATACGGGTAATTTAGCAACATTGATTTTGCACTCTGGAATCAAAGGAATTTCATTTCAGAGGAAAAAATTGCATGAAAGAATACTATGAAAAATGTCATTTGAGATACGTGATCTATGCTCAAACTTAGTAGCAAAAAATACATGTATGCAATAATTTGCTTGGTTTCTAGGCTGCAAAACTATATTAAAACTTAATAAATGGGGCACTCTGATAGGTCAATTTAGCATCTTCTACCTGCCTGTGGATTTACGCAGACAAGCATTTCACTATGACAAACATGCTGAATGACTGGGGCATGACAAAAATGATCAAAAACAAGTAGCTCTGGTTATGTCTGATCATGTTTGTTTGATTCAACATCTCTTTTCAGTGAAATGTTCATAGTTATTCTGTGCTAAGGGGTGGACCATTTCAATTCTAAGGGGTTGTTTTGAAACAAATATCCTGCAAGTACACTTGAAAATTACATTTCGCATACACAACCAGTGCCAAAGAAAAATTAACACACATTCAGGGAGCCAAACAAAATTCCTGTTACATGGAGAACAAAAATATCATGCACACAAATGACCCAAGAAATAAAATTCCCTGTGCATGGAAAGGTTTGAAAAAACAAATCGTGCCTGTACAAAATCACCCCCCCCCCCCCCATAAGTCAAATGGCCTTCTCCTAATGCATAAGCTCTCATGGTGGCTCACAGTAGTTTAAAGCTATTAATCTGTCGTATTCTATTACAGCTAGGCCAATGATGCAAATGAAAAACAATTAGTAAAATTGTATAAGAAAACGCCAACACATTGTTTTGTGACTAAACAAATCATTCCGCTAATTACTATAATAATTGCATTTTATTATGGTTGAGTCTTCTGGTTTCATATTGAATCTGCTTGGTTGAAAAACAAACATTTCAGAAATTATTTTAGGGGTTCACACTTTTCTTGGTTGCACTGAAAGTGGTGGCTTTTTTAAATAAATTAAGTAATCAAAGTGCTTTAAATTCCCACATTTTTTCTAAATATTTACAAATAAAGATTAACAAAATTAACGGATCCAATTGATTGTCAAGCTTTGGTTTTTGGTCATGAGAAGTATGCCACCAGTTATCACAAGCCAACTTCATGTGTTCACACATACAGGTGTAGATGCAACCAACCAACAGTAATTTAATACTTTATAGTCCGGCTCTTCCATGTTTGGAGAGTTCCTCAAGAGTTGTTCCTGTACATATCTGAAACAAAAACGAAAAAAGGTGGAAGTATGTCTTTCTCTTAATAGAAAGACATACTTCCACTGGCCAACGAGCGCTCATGGAATCAGTTTATAATTCTTTTTAATTATATGGCTGCCTTATGAAAACGGAAAACTAGTGAAGACACGAATTTGATTGGCTAAAATCGATGTTGACCGCTGTCTACATTTTCCGGTCTACACAGGCATCTAGATTGGTTGCATTTTGGGGTCAGGAAGTTACAAAAAACAGTAACACATTGTCCCCTTTTTCTATAAAATACTAAATGGACAATTAAGAAATCCATGATAATGTCCCGTGGATTGACTGTGCACTACATGTATCAAGAGACACATCAATAAGTTGCCACATATCCAGCATGGTTGACCTGATGGTGTAGTGGATATCACGCCTGACTAGTAATGGAGAGAGGCGGGGTTCAAATCCCGCATGCAAGATTTTTTTCATTTCAGAGACATGTGTCAAAAGACAATTTGTAAGTTATTTAAACATATTTCTTTCAGTAAAAAAGCTTGACAAGAATAGATACGACCCAACTTTTGCAAATTTAAGTTCAGCTAATCTCCATTAAAAAACAAAAGGTCAGCAAGAACGAAGCAGTGACGTAAAGTAAATTAAAGTTACCGTTTGGCCATATAATAAACATCTTATTAACCAAGCTTAGTGGGTCTGTATGGGAGAATGTTGACTGAGGTCGTGCGTAAGGACGGAACACAGAGAGGTCTGGTTAATAAGAGCTAATTATGGATTTCATATGCTTTGGTTTCTAAAAGCTGTGTAAATCTGTCTATCATCCTTTTGAAAGTTCACTGTCTTCATTAGCCTGCCAATAATATTTTTTCACACCAATATAAAACTTAATAACAGAAAAGCAAAAATAACTCAAACTTCAATTCTCTTAACCAAGTGGGTATTAATTTTAAAAACGCTGATCTGTATACCTTAAAGAACTGTAATTTTTGTGATGCAAACCAACTGAAAAGCACCATGTTCACCAATGAAATATAAGACAACAAAAACTAAAAAACCAATATTCTGCACACAAAAGTTGGAGAGTATAAGCCAGAATCCTCAGCGAGTCAAGGTCCAGAATCCTTAGCGAGTCAAGGTCCAGAATCCTCAGCGAGTCAAGGTCCAGAATCCTCAGCGAGTCAAGGTCCAGAATCCTCAGCGAGTCAAGGTCCAGAATCCTCAGCTATTCAAAGCCCAGGCAAAAACTGGATCTATAGCCCCTATTGATATATGGCTGCCAGTTTAGAATACTTTTTGAATTCATTTCAATTAACTTTGCTAACCTTGTTTTTTAGATGCGAATTCGAAAGAATTGTTAGCCTGATAGAGGCTAATCAATCAATCAATCAATCAAAAACTTCATTAACGTGTCATAAACAATTACATACAAAATGATTTCAAATTGGCCCCCATTTACATGTATAGGATCTTTAGTTAGCGAGTCAACCAAACCTATTCTCAGCGAGTCAGCCAGACCTATTCTCAGCAAGCCAACGAGACCAATTCTCAACGAGCCAACCAGACCTATTCTCAGCAAGCTACTGTGACCTATTCTCAGCGAGTCAACCCAGCCTACTCTCAGCCAGTCAAAGTCCAGTATTCTCAGCGAGTCAAAGTCCAGAATCCTCAGCGAGTCAAGGTCCAATATCCTCAGCAAGTCAAGGTCCAGAATCCTCAGCGAGTAAAGGTCCAAAATCCTCAGCGAGTCAAGGTCCAGAATCCTCAGCGAGTCAAGGTCCAGAATCCTCAGCGAGTCAAGATCCAGAATACTCAGCGAGTCAGAGCCCAGTAAGAAACTAGACCCATTCTCAGCGAGTCAACCAGACCCATTCTCAGCGAGTCAACCAGACCCATTCTCAGCAAGCCAACCAGACCCTTTCTCAGCGAGCCAACCAGACCCATTCTCTGCGAGCCAACCAGACCCATTCTCAGCGAGCCAACTAGACCAATTCTCAACGAGTCAAGAAGACCAATTCTCAGCGAGTCCACAAGACCTATCAGGGCTCGAAATTGCGACCGATACGGCCGCCAATGAAAATAAAATTTCATCTGTGGTGACTAAAAGTTCTGGTATTATCTCCTTCCAGAAAATTATGCAATTTTTGCAATTACTCCCCATTTGATTTTTTAATCTGGAGACTAAAAATTTGAATTTGGCGACTAAAACTTACCACTCAGGCACCAAATGGTGACTAAAGAATGTTTTTAATTTCGAGCCCTGTCTATCTTGGCAGGCCAATTATGAACATTTCCAGACAAGATCAAAACAGTAGCGATTTTGCCAGTTTCAAGCCCAAGTTAATGAATGAATAGTTACATGTACTGTATAAGTAATGCTCAGGGTTCAGCACTGCTTACACTTACCTTCTTTCCTTTGGATAGTAAATTTACTTCTTGGAAAATTAAAACTAAAATTAGCCAAAACACTTACCCCATCTGGAAAAGCATAAAAAGTGTTGAAAAAAGAATAATCAAATGATAAAATAACCTAATTTAATTTCCACTAGCTTTGATACTGCCATCCATTTTAAGAAATACAATATTTGGTCGGAAATTAAAATTTTTCAAGCTACTTTCCAAAGTATGAAGTGGTGCAAAACATTCATGTCAAGCCCCGGGTCTTTTGATATTTGATTAAACTCATCACAATAGATAAGCTTGGGGAATGGTGCATGAAATAAGGAAGGTGGGGCCACGAGTCACTCTTAGCCGAACGCGCAGGGTATCCATGACAACCCTGTGAGCGGCAACCACCAGGCACCGTCACACTGTTAGAACAGTGGAAACAAAGATACTTACCTAATACTTACCATGCCAAGAGGGAGGGGCGGGCAGGGAGTAGACTCAGCGAACTATCCCGTAGCGAAAGCAAACGCGGAATGACTTGACATCCGGAGCCGAACTGTAAACCACGCTTGGACCCCTGCGTAAAGCCCCAGACCGCCCCGCACCAAAGCCCAGGGAGCGACCGCTGGCCAGCATTGTTCGCGTTTAACTTAGCCTAAATTACATTTAGCCACATATAAACAAATTTAAGCCATTGCATGCATTATTTTTAAAAAAACAATGAAACTCATCAACAAAATTTAAAAATTTAGATTATTAATAAGACACCCAACATGTTTCAGGAATGTTGATTTTGTAACGACACATAACAATAAATTTAAGGACATGCTAACAAAACTCCAAACCACAAACTACAGTAATTACTGTTGTTGTTTGCAGTTCAGTTTCTCAAAACTGATTTGCTTTTTCTTTGTAACAATAACATTCCGTAAATTTGTATGGTGTAGACAATTTTTTAGTTTCCTTGGGATAATTGATCATAATTGATTGGTTCTGCATGAGCCTATTGGTCAGTTAAACAGTGAACAAGTGGGTATCTAATAACAGATGTCTTGTCATAGGCAAGTGCTAGAAGAGCATGGGTTTTCATTCAATTTAACGATTCATTTATGAAAGTGAAAACTAAGATATCATAATTGTAATCCATTAGGAAGAGCCTTAATAGAGCATCCATTCCATGAAGCACTCACCTATGAGTGGCTATTCCAAAAAATCACCATTTGACTGTTACCTCCAAGAAGAAATTCTTGTCTCTTAAAAATAACCACCATAATATGTTTAGTGAATAGTGGAATATTTATTCTTCTTAATTTATACACATCAGGGTAAAATGTCATAGACTGGAAAAAAGGAAACTGTTTAAAACTAACTCAGTCCTTGCATTTAACCCTATACAATTTAGTTTAACTTGAAGCTCTTGGTGTGTGGATTTTTATTAGATATTCCCTTGACCATAAACGAGTAATAAAACTCATTACGAACCAGCTAATGCACCTATCAATGTTATTCCCGAGGGAGGGGGGTCAGGCTGCCCATGGGACTTTGACGGTGAGGTTTGTCCCCAGGGTGGGGATTTGATTGGGAATTTTGACATGGCCGCCATTTTTCATACAGGAGAAGTGGCAGATTTTGGTACTTTTGACCAATTATGTTGTCCCGGGGTGGGGAATTTGACTTAACTTTTCAAAAAATATCAAAATCCCCACCCCATGCCTGAACCCCCCCCTCCCTCCCTTGGGCTTAACATTGATGGGTGCATAAAAAAAGGGAGCTTCGCCTTTAGTTTGACCCAAAAAGTCTACATTTACAAATAAAATACATTATGTATGAAAGGGGGCAAGTGCTGCCCTCTTCTTTCATACATTTCTTCGTAAATTTTGGCATTTTCAGGTTCTAATATTTCAGAGAGTTTGCAACGGAATATTATAAACCTTCCTAGGTGTGCCAAATTAGGTAATATAAATCGATCTGTCGAGGTGAATTGTGTTATTGGAAAGCGAAATTTTGCGTGACATAAATTTGACATCCGTAAAACCTGTTTTAACCTTTCTTTATACGCCGTGTGCATGTAGCTTATATTTTTGTGCACATCAATTTTTCACGAGCGTATGGCCATAAAATAATGCAAATCCCATTTCTATATCCCACTTGGTTGATAGATGTTCGTTACATTTAACCGATGATTGTCAATGTACAAAAACATTTTAGTAAGAGACTGTAGTGTATAAACTTTGCGTCGACCCTGTTTAATACCTCAATTCGAAGGTAAAGTAAGTTAAGCTGCCTGGATTTCTTAACGTTTACAATAACTTTGCTTTGCTTACCAGATGAAAATGATTGTCATGATGGAACATTCATGTGCACCAATGTTTATCCACCTATTTGCGATGATTTTTAGACCCTTTAGCTACACAGCTTCGCCCGCCATTTACCGGCCGGCAATAAGGACGCGTAAAGGACACCCAAATATGGTAATGTTTACTGCAGACGTGCTCGCGCATTTTTTCGCTTCATTCCTCCGCCGTGCCAGTAATCTTGAACCCAGTTTCTCTCAACCAAAGTGAACAACAAGAAGAAACGCGGGTACTGGGTAGGATCATATAAACGGTTGGCGGAATTTTTAAAGATTTTAGTGAAAAGTTAGCTTTCCCAGGGTAACTCGGGGGAGGGTTAGCTTGCCCAGGGTAACTCGGGGGGCCTAAGAGAGAAGGCAGGCAGCACGATAGCCGGCGACTGCGACCCCCGGGCGGCCGCGACCTTGTCCGGTTCAAGCATGAACTGCCAAACCATTATAATTCTTTCCCCGAAAACGCCGGAATCCGATCGAGCACACTATTCTTCGTACTTGTTTCGGCGAATAGAAAACAGCGAATTTCCAATACAACACAGCTGAGTTTCTACAAATGAAAATTAAACCATACATTGGAGACCATTGGATTCTGCGGGCGCACTGATAAGTCAAAAACCCTTAGCTTGTTTTATCAGAGCATAAAACACTGAAAAAAATGGAAATTCAACATAGTACGATACCTGGATAAAGCCCATAACCTTGAAATCCAATCTACACCCCAATTTTCCTTTTGTCTTGATAACGACTGAGAAACGGGGTTAATTTTGGTTTTCACGAACCAGTTCCTCTTCTGTTTCTTTCAGGCTGGCGATGATGTCTGCAGGTGCTTGGTTGATTTCATCTGGATGGAGGGCAATGCTACACCAGAAGTTCGATCTCAATGCGCGACGACTTACGTTGCTCTTAAGGCTTTGGACCTTCTTTGTAAGATAGTTCACTCTGGCATAGATGAGGACCCCCACACGATCTTTGCAAGACGACGATAGTCTGTAGCCAAGTTGGAACAAGTTGTCTTGAAGCACTTCAAACATTTGTTTTTGTTTTTTGACAACGCGCCACTGCCAGAGAGCCTCGCCGTTTATTTGGAGATAAAACATTGGGTCGTAGCCTTTTAGTGGGGTGGACATGTGCAAGAAAGCGGGGTTAATCGGGGATTCAATGAGCTCTAAACAGAGCTCCCGATCAACGCGCTGCATGTCTTGCACAGACGACATGTTAAAAATTTGCGATGAACACGAGAGTTCGTGTTAATTGCAACTCACGCAAAGCCGATTAAGATGGTTAAGTTATTCATTTTATCACCTCTCAATTTCAATGCCTTATAGCGTCGGCGTGTGTCCTATTGTTTGCGGAGGCGGAGCTTAGCATATATTAATATTCTACCGGGAAATTCAAAAGAGTTCGTTGTATTGTTCTTCTAGTCTCCGAAGCGAACGAAGCTGAAAGATCGGCACGAGTGTTCGAAAGTTGGACAGAACGACCAGTTTGAAACATCATTTTCCGTTGAAACTTGGCATAAAGCTTCCTTAAACAATATACATTCAAAGCCGTACGATAGCCGTTATGAAGGGCATGTTGAAGGAGAAAAATTCATACTCCAAATATTTCCTCATACAGTATTTTCCCTGAAATGGACCAAATTCAGGTAAAGAAAACGACTAAATCCACCATTCGTAACATGTCAAAAAATGTTTCCTTTATTCCATCAATGTCTCATCTACAAAATCCATATGATAACCACTACAAAACACAAGTATAAAGCACGTAAACTCTAAACAAGTATGCGTTGTCGGCCATTTTCTGGTCATTTTCTTTATTGTTTGACCATCGGGCAGCCTGATTGCATTTAAAATCTCCCGCGGACTCTACATTTAAGTCCCGGATGTGTCGCGGCATTCTGCGCGATGAAGCGATGTAACCCATACCTCGAGATCCAATCTACACCCAAATTTTACTTTTGCCTAGATAATGACTGAGAAACTGAGAAACGGGGTTAATTTTAGAAATTCAACATAGTAACAGGGCCCGCGGAGTGGATTTCAAGTGAGGGGGGGGGGGGGGGGGGGCTAATGCGAACGAGTTAGTATGCGCTAACTAGGGGGTCCGGGGGCATGCCCCCTGATTTTAATTCAAGTCTTCTGAAATGGCTAGAAATGATTCTAAACCTGCCAAAAGTGAAGTTAATTTTTAATTCTTATGAAACGAAGAGTAATAAACTAGCCTTCAAGTTTGACCAAATTTAAAATAATAGACTAACTTCTACGCTACACCAAACAGACGCAACGGTTGAGTGTCACCCGGAAATTCCTAAGTCGGATTCTTTGAAGGACAGTAGGTTCAAAAGTTGCTTTTTCGATTGTCATTGAGAGCTGCAAACTCATTGGCAACATCTATAAAAAATAATGTAATGTACTTTTTTTGTAAAAGACAAACCCAGTTTACTAAAATAAAAAGAAATAGTGATTTAATCAGCCAAAAATGGGGAGGCTAAAGTCCCCCAGCCCCACCCCTTGCGCGGTCCCTGCAGTAAGCGATATATAGCCCATAACTGGATATCCAATCTACACCCCAATTTTACTTTTCTCTTGATAACGACTTAAAAACGAGGTTACTATTGGAAATTCAACATAGTAAGCGATATAGCCCATACTTTTGCCTTGATAACGACTAGCGAGGCCCTGTAAGGGGTTTTAGGGATAAGGGATAACTGTGCCAAATAGTTTTAGGGATAAAGGATAAGCGAATTGGTTCTATATCTAGGGATAATGAAAAACAAGTTCGGTAAAGTTAGGTTCTGTATTTATTGCACTCGATTCGTACTTTTTACGAATATTTTGGTTTTCGTATACGAAAGAAGTAACATCAATCACTGTTTGTACTTCTTTAGCGACCTTTTATTGCACTTTTGCTCAATGTTTTCGGTCATCATCATTCAAGTGACATTTTTCACATTGGTCATCCAGTTCCCATCACAAAGATTCTGGTCCCAGCTACTGAATCTGTCAGGCAGGGAGGACATGCTTCATCGACATCTAACCCTGAGCCACATCTAAAAGAATTAAAACCATGGGCAGAAGGGAAGACACAAAGTGATAAGGAACTGTGGGATAACTTAAAAGGGAAAAAAAGTTGAAAGGTCTGAACATCAAGAGAAGAAATTTGAGGATTTTAAAGCAAGTAAGTACTGAACGCTGTTTAAGATTGGGTTGCGAATGACTTTCAACCTTCGTTTAGAAAGCATGGACAGAGTGTGCGACAACAAACTATAAGAAACATGAACACAAAGGACTCTGCCAGTACATTACCTTTGAACTGTCACGAAAGCGAAGAAGCAGATCCGAAGCCCGGTTGGATTTTGCAGGACTTTCACAAGGTGGAACAAGCAATTGCTGTGGAGGAAGAGATTTCTCCTAGCAAATCCACTGCGTCAGAGGTCCTTATTGCTGAGGGAACTGATGTTTGTGTAAGTAAAGGCTACCAGCATCGAATGCAACCGGCACCTTCCTACCTAGCCATACCTAATGAAAACCTGCATGGTACAGAGAACGTACGCTACAGCGAAGGAAACATACTTCGCACAAGATCCCACACTTCCCTGTAAGTTTTTGGCGACAACTGAAGAAGGCAATTTCCAAAAAGCCAACATTCTCGGAATTGTTATGAACTGTAAGAAAGAAGATGACACAATTGCTCTCGGTGAGGATGTGTATTACTGTCTACTTGTGAACGCTCTCGACAATGGTGACACCAGGACTGTTTCTGAAGCAATTGAAGAGGAAAGAGAAGAGGTCGACAACATGCAGCGGTCAGACGAAGAAACTCCCCCAGTTGTAACTAGATCAGGGAGACGCTCAAGATAAGTCAGGAACAAAAACAGTTCAATCTATGTCTTCTACAAAATCAAACACAACCATTCCAACCAGCCATCCAACCAATTTACGCCAGTTTTTCATGCGTCTGTTCTGTTATTGATCATGAATTGCGCCATCATATTGTCAAAGTAGCCGACAAGTTTGATGGCGTGTGATTACGAAATTCATGATCAATACCAGGAAAGACGCATGGAGAAATATGGAGATATTTTAAAAATAAACCCCTTCAGGCGGCTGGTATATTGTAGCGTAATGTCCGAGGCTGAAAGATTGTCTGAAAAATAAACTGTTGACCGAGAAGCGAATCTGCGAAATTTTGAGGACAATCTTTCAGCCGAGGGTATTATCCCCCAATATACCAGTAAGCCAGAAAGGGGTTCATTTATTTTATTACCCTTTGTTTAATTTCCACAACGTTATTTGTAGCAGTGAAAAAGGGAAAAAAATCTAAAGTGATAATCATGGTGTAATTGTGGTTGAAATGAATCAAAATTGACTGATTTACGTATTTTTTTCAAATCTATGATTTGGCCGAGAAGTTAGAGCTGTAAAGGTGACTGTTCGTTGGTTTTGTAAAATCGCGCGATGGATTTCAAATCGGACGGGGTAATTGTATGATACCAGTCATCCGATTTTGTACTAAGTGATATAGCGATGCCACTCTAAATCCTATCTGGAGGTCTAAGACATACAGCAAGCCCACCAAGCTGAGAATCTTCAAGAGCTGCGTGATCTCTATTCTCCTGTACGGCGCCGAGATGTGGAGGGTTACATCAACAGACATGGAGCGCCTGGATGTTTTCCATCGAAAATGCCTAAGAAGAATCCTTGGCATATTTTGGCCGTGCACCATCTCTAATCATGAGCTCTATGAAAGAACTGGAGAGGGTTCAATCTCGGAAACTTTGAAAGTCAGACGATGGAGGTGGATCGGTCACGTTTTAAGGAGAGAGAAAGATAACAACTGTAGAGTCGCGCTCACATGGACCCCTGAAGGCAGGAGAAAACGTGGCAGACCAAAGATCACATGGAGGAGAACTATTGAGGCCGAACGGAAAGATCTCGGATGGACAAACTGGACCGGGGTTGAGCAGAAAGCGCTGGACCGTGACGAGTGGCGTGTGTTGACGCGTGGCCTTATGCTCCACTCAAGGAACAAAGAGGATGAATGAATGAATGAATGATATAGCGATGTAGTGGATACTTATATGATGGTGTGCATGAGGTTAACTGATAACTGAGAATTGGCCAAACTTTTAGCTGCTAGCTGAGATTCGTTCAGATAACTGTCAGCTGAGATGGAGTGATGACTGTTTGGCCTAGATAAATGTAGATACAGTGTAACTGTAATGGTAAATAAAGTGTTGGTCATGTTCAATGTCTCTGGGTAGTTTGTTATAGTGCATATGACTCGAGGTTTATTTCAATAATGAATACGAATATGATCCGGGATACAAACATGAGTAATCTTTTTCAAAAGTAAAGTTCCGGCATGCATGCGCAATAAGCCGAAGGACGACAAATATACACCCGTTTATATTTCTTTGTTTTAAGGTGGCTCACAACAGCACATTCCAGATCTTATGATTTGATAGGTCACTACTACCGCCTATGGTCAGCAAAGTTAAAAATATTGTTTAGGTGCATGCCTGGAGATCCAATGTACACCCCAATTATCTTTTGTCTTGATAACGACTGAGAAACGGGGTTAATTTTGGACAATTCAACATAGTAAGCGATATAGCTAATACCTGGAGATCCAATCTACACCCTAATTTTACTTTTATGTTGACAAAGCCTTAGAAACGGGGTTAATTTTGGAACATCAACATAGTAAGCGATGTAACCCGTACCTAGAGATTTCATCTACACCCCAATTTTATTTTTCCTTGATAACGACTGAGAACTGAGAAATGGGGTTAATTTTGGAAATTCAACATAGTAAACGATTAAGTCCATGCCTAGAGATCCAATTTACATCCCAATTTTCTTTTGCCTTGATAACGACTGAATATGAATAATACTGAATACAATAATGAATGCGAATCACCTATGATCACCTATGATAAGCAAAGTTAAAAAAAATTGTGCAACGGTTTCGGTTTAAATTAATGAAAATTTTAGGTGGCTCCGCAACCGCTACACAGAAATAATTAAAAAATTGGAAATAAAATATATTTTAACATGCTGATCATTTTTGAGTTATTGGCAGTTAAAGATAAAATTAAGGTTGTTTTTAATGCAATCGAAATAATCTTAAGTTGTTCACCAATGATTAGAAAACGTTTTATACTTTTACTGTAGCATTTACTGTTAAACTTTACCAATCAAAGTGTATGGACAAGTTAACCCCCCCCCTCCCCCCTCAGGAATTGGGTGGTCCTATTTGAATTTCTTTTAGACTCAACAAATGACAATTTAACAACGGGTTTCGTTTGTAAATAAACGAGTGACATTTTAAAAGTGAGTCTCATTTGAAAAATCGAGTCTGGATTTGATGAACGAATCTCGTTTGATGATCGAGTCTCGAGACTACCTTCTTATCGAGTCTCGTTTTAATAAACGAGTCTCGTTTTTAGAAACGAGTCTCGTTTTCAAAAAGAAACTCGTTTTCTGAACGAGTGGTTTTCCCAGTCTGATACGCTTGTTATCGAAACTCGATGAAGTAGTACTCGTTTCCCAGAAACGATGAGTGATCCTATGTTTAAATAGATTTTTGTAATGATTGTATTTGTATGTTTTGCGAAACGTGAACAGAATTATGTGAAACATGATTTAGCCTTCGCATTTTTACGCGAAACGTGATTGCCTTCTTTTTTCTGTGAACGCGAACTGAGCTGTTTTGATGTGATGCGTGAAAAGGCCAATTACTTTTAGTAAAACTGTTTTCAGAAGAGGTATAGAGGACGGTTGTAGACATAACACTGACCCCCAGTCCATAGACTACCCGATGGACTACCCAAATGGACTAACCAAATGGACTACACAAATGGACCGCCCTAAAACTGACAACCCCTAAAAACTCTTTAAATGTTTTACAGTCTTTCCTGTAGGAGGCTACGTAAAACGGTGAACACCAGAAATGTTTATGGAATGTTACTGGGTTAGAAAGAAAAAGCCAATCAGTTTGTGGTTTGTTCGCGTGTCCAGAACTTTGCTGCGATTGGTCACTACACAATGCTAGTAAACATTCCAGAAATTTTTTCTGGTGTTCTGTAGTTCCCGATGAACTACCCACATATATATGCCTTGCCATACTGTCAGGATTCGTAACAAACCGTCTCCTTGGCTTAACTCTGCTGTGAAACAAATTATGTTTTACTTTTAGTTTAAATTTAATTGTTTTTTAGCGCGATTGGCTGAAGAAAAAGGCTTCAAACAGTGGCTCTCCAGAGGATTGGGCGCGGCTTTCAGAAAACAAAAATAAATTTGTCAAATAAGGAAATTAAGCAAGCAAAAAAGTGCTTTCATCGGAAGCAAATTGAAGAGACTTCAGGTGACCAGAGAGCCACTTGGAAAGTCCTTAACGATTTGATGGGAAACCTGTTATCGGTCCGAGTCGAGTCCGAGACTAGCTTCAGAAAATCCATCTGATCATATTGGCAGTAAGCCAGAAGATTTCCTTAGGGTGCGTTTCTTTAAAAAAATCCAAGATTGGATCCTTAAATCCGACAAATCTTTTCTCAGCTAATTCCCAAATACATAGTTATGATACACGGTATGCAGATGACCGTCATCTTCCACGTAAATCATCCAGGCTTGGACATGCAATACGCATTGGCTTATCAAGGTCCAAAAATATGGAACAGTATAGATAAAAAAGCATGTAAAATAAAAAAAATACATATAATGAACAAAATAGCAGTGGCAAATTATCCTTTTAACAAAAATGATGTTTAATTTTATTGCTTCTTTAATTATTTAGATGAGAATTAGAAGAGTATTAATAGCAGATATTAAAATTGTCATTAATTCTATTTCCCACCATTATGTCTGTTATAATGATAATAATCTAGCGGGGTTGCAGTTGACCTCAGCTAAAAAGGGATCCATAACTTCAAGCATTTTTTGCTTTTCTATAGACTCCCTCATCACTGTCTAATTTAGTAACGAATCTATAATAAGATACACATTGTATAAGTGATGGAAGTAATAAAATAAAAATGAAGACGAAATGAAAAATTCGTCCAAGATCGATTGGCATAGTGTATCGTCGCTTTTGAACAATGTTGATGTTAGCATCGTCGCTTTCGCATCTTCGTTGTCTATTTCTCGCAGCCACGGTTCTTCAGCTTAATAATTTTCCAGTTTTCAACTCCACGAAGGTATCTCTGTTTGAAGATTTAACGAAAAACTGAAAGTCCGTCTACGTCCCCTGTGACATCAACATTTCTTCATAGTTGAATGCCTAAAGGGCAAAAATGCATGCCTTTCTAGTCTCCCGTTAAAATCTGTCAAAAATATGCCTTGAAGACTTGGAAACAAAAACAACACACACTAGGGGAGGTAGGAGAAAAAATGATAAATCCAGGTTTAATGAAGAAATTGATTAGAATCGAGTGAGGCAGTGAGCGAGTGTCATAAGAGTCCCTCCTACAGCTCATGGCACGACATCGTCATCCATGAGCTAAAAATTGACACCACGATAAGTTACCAAATGCCATTTTATTTTGAATCAGTTGTTGATTACGATGATACTATTTCCATATGAATGGTTGTTTGCAATGTCTCCTCCACCGGGCTCTATGGGTAGGGTGCCGGGAAGCTGGGAGCGGGGGTGGGCAGAACGGGGTGCGCGTGATGGCTGCCCCAGCCGCTGAACTGCCAGCAATCCAGGCAGCAGGAAAGTGGCCCCTGTGGAGGAGACAAGATTGACGCTAATCCAGGATTAAAATCTATCCCAGGGTTTATTCCCCCTGTTCTAAAGAGAAAGGACCAATAAGGCTCTTGTCTTTGGACTTTTCATGCAATCCTTCCCAGGGAGGAGTGCGTAACACAGCAGACAAGGTCAGTGTTGGTCAAATCGGATCAGGGAAATGAGTAACAAAGGAATTCCAGCTCATTTTACAAATAGTTAAATAAATACATTGTATTCCATTTTTCGTTGGAAACTAATTCTATTTTCACACAAGCACGACGTCGGCCCTTTTTTGTAGAACAACAAGCACAAGAAAGCACAAGAAAGTAACACGTACCATTGAAGCGCATGAGTGACGTCACGACTCAGACAAGACTCAGAGAAATAAACCGGAACGGTGGACAATTTTGACGATTTCTTCAAGAACGAAAGTCTGTTTTCCTAAAACACTTTTGAACCGGACACTTCGCCTCTATTTTTTCTTACAAGGCGCTAATGTTCTCACTGGGATCCAATAATATGCATTCTATTTTTAGACTTTGTGCACTTCGCTATTCGTAGTCTTTGGCATAGTACGAGAATCCCATGTATCCCATTGGATAGCGCGGGAATGTCGAGTGGGACAAGCCACGCTCCTAATTTAGGGTTTCAACCTTATCGGTCCTCATCTATGATTGGTTTAAAATATATCTGAGTTTTAAATATGGTATAGCTCATCAAATGAAAAAGGAAATGCGAAAGGTCCTTTGGAAACCACTCCTGATTTCAGCTTTACAATCCCCCTACCCAACTTTATATCGTATTTATCTAGTCCCTAGGCGTTCTCTCTTGCCCCATTGTCTGCGTGAAGTCTGGGCGGAAGAAGGCAAGTTTCTGTGAGCAATGTCGCAGCTCACAGTAGGGTCCACGTTGAAACAAACCAAGATTGCCTAGGGACAAGGCAGTGCTACATTCACTGAAAATGGTTTAAACGGTTGATTCAAACAACAAGTGTTCTTTTTCTTGGGAGGAACCTCTTCTAAATCGAACTTCTTCTAAATCATCATCATTCGGTTGCTGTAACGTGTTTGACGTATCCATGAACCGAGGTAACATGTCCAAATCACTGTCCTCTGTGAGTTCATGCCTTAAAAAATACGCCTCGCGCGCTACTTCGTATAAGTTAGTCGCCAAATGTTCGCTGGTGTGTTCCACCATTTTTGAAAATAAACTGTCTTTGTTTTTTAGGAGGAGATATGGCTCATCAAATTCAACCAGTCTTCCTTCGTCTAGCACCTGATGAGAATACAAACAGTTTGGAAGAATTATGAATATACGTACAATAAAAACACAATGCCACTGTCACTAACTGGAGTTTTTACCACGATACACCTTATTCCAATAGCGTTGTCGCATATAAAAAGACAAAAATAAAAAACACAGATGAGAATAAATTACTGAGCTGTAATCCTTATAAACAGCTTCCATCATCCACAAGGAACCAGGTCCCGAATATAATAGAACACCTCAGACCCTGTACAAATAATTTAGTCGTTTTTTTAAAGTGCTCACATATTCAGTCGAACCTCCTTCAAACGAACACCAGCAAAGGGGCAGGGAAGAACGTTCCTTCCATGAAACTACATGTTACAGAATTAGAGCTATCTATCTGTTAGCTGAAATCCGTAATAGATCTTGGCGGAAAGAG
Source organism: Blastomussa wellsi (assembly GCA_947652115.1). Lineage (NCBI taxonomy): Eukaryota > Metazoa > Cnidaria > Anthozoa > Scleractinia > Plerogyridae > Blastomussa > Blastomussa wellsi. Next base: position 9,671 of record CANTDW010000006.1, on the reverse strand, counting down.
GCAGGGTGGCGCGCAAGCTTATCATATTTGTAGAGAGTTGTATAAGGTAAGTCTGCAGTCGGGCCTCGTGGCCCACCAGGCAGGAGCTTATCCCGGTTTCTGTAGCATGAAGCGACAGAGAGTATTTCTACTCCACCCTGGGTGGAATGCTAGTCCATCGCAGGGTTATCCCCCAGCAGTAAATTCGCCGGTACCCATTTATACACCTGGGTGAAGAGAGGCACTGTGAGAGTAAAGTGTCTTGCCCAAGAACACAACGCAGTGCCCCGGCTAGAGGCTCGAACCCGGACCTTCCGATCCGGAGTCCAGCGCACTAACCATTAGGCCACTGCGCCTCTCACTGAGCATGGTATATTTAACAATTATTCCACGAGCGCGCGTTGGATATGAGATGGTAGATAGCCAACGAGGCGCCGAGTTGGCTATAGCCATCTCATATCCAACAAGCGCGAGTGGAATAATTGTTTTATTAAAAACGCCCAAAGAACATTTTACAGACATTGCGAAAAATGCAATGGTATACGAGCTCGCATACCATTGTCTCTAAACCAATCAGAACTCAGGAAATGCAATATACCATAGCTAGTTTTTAATAATAGCTGATATACCATGATGGCTAAGCCAATGAGAATTCTTAAATTGAATTATTCAATGATCTAACTTTAATAATACCAGATAGAGAAAATGAATGGTTTGTGCTGTGGAAAAGTATTATTTAATGCAATGCATGTTAAGGAAGTGGCTTTCTAAGTTCAGTGATTGTTTCATGTAAGGATGTATAAAGCAATAGACTTTCTCGCAAACATGCATATCAGACTTACCAGTACTCTGTCTGAGTCCATAATGGTGTTTAGCCTGTGAGCAATAGTCAGTACCGTACAACGCTGAAACTTGTTCCTTATTGTCTCTTGGATTAATGCATCCGTGCTAAGAGAAAGAATAACACTCTTTAAAATAAGATCAGTTTTTGATTTATTCCCTATGGATGGGTACCATCGTTTGTGTGAAGTAATCTTCAACTTTAATCTTTTATTTTAGTTTTTATGTCAATTTATATATGTTATCGTCAACTGCGATGTCTTAAGGGTACGGGTTAGCTTCTACATTTTTAATAATGTATTATGCACATAAATACGACCTTTTGTACACTGGAACAGTTTAACGACCCGGAGCTACTATACAGGGATGTGCCGCTGGATAGGGGATGGGTTTTGACCTCCCAGTTCTCAACAGGGCACATAATTCAAGTGACTCTGTTCTAAACAGGGTACGAATGTTAAGGAGTCGTCCTAGACAGGGTATGGCTTCAAGACTTTCTCAAGTTTTAAGAATATCCGAAATCAGAAACATTCATCAGTTTTTATTAAGCTGTTCATCAGTCAACATTAGATCATTTTCAGGACTATTTATTAGTGGTACAGTATAAAAAAAACGTTTTCCTTTGTCCTCAACAGATGTGTTTGAGGTTATTTTGGTCCTAAACAGGGTCAGGGTTTCGGACCTCCAGCGGCACCCCTATACCCAAACATGGGTCAAGTATTCCCCTTCCAGTGATTAACGACTTCTGGTTATGAAGGGAGGTAAAGGGAGCTTTGGATCGCGTTTTACACTTAAACTTCTCAAACTCATTAATAATTCATCATGTTAAAATAAAGGAAATCAGAACCGTAACCGTGGTTTGTAAATGTGATCTTAATTAGCATAGGTTTTTACGATTTTATTTCTTCGTTTTCTCTGTACCTTTAGTTTCGATTGAGAAGATAAATCAAACACGAGAGACAGTGTTTCATCACATTTCCAAACACCTCGAAGTTCGTCAAAAATACTGCGCTGCGCGTCGTATTTTCAACTCTCTTCTTGGTGTTTGGAAATGTGATGAAACACTGTCTCTCATGTTTGATATATTACTTCTCCCACCCCTCCCTGTCTGCAGATGACAGTTTCGCAACGGATCTATTGCAAGCAAAATTTCCTAACCTGTGATCTACATTTGCTGTTGCTTCGTCAATGATTAATATTTTGTTGTGTTTCAGGACTGCACGCGCTAGGCACACAAGTTGCCGCTGACCCACACTAAAATTCGAACCTCCTTCGGTAAGCTTAGTTTCCAGGCCATCTGGCAGCTCAGTCACTGCTTCCTTTAGTTGAACCTGGAAAGTGGCCAGTATAAATTAAGACTAGTAGTAATCAAACATTAGGGAATTGCGTTCGATCAAAGAGTCTTAATGGATATAATGAGGAAATTGGGAAGCTAGATTAGCAAAAGAACAAGGTGTGCACTGCAGACACCTTATGCAGCACTAATAGACAGGGGGCAGAGGACAACACAGTGAGAGAGGTAGCTTGTCATGCAACTATTTGGAATAAACAGTGCGTGACCAGCCAACAGAACATGACAGTCTATATGTTACTTTGCTGGTATGTGTTCTGCAAAACAACAAGTAGACTGCACACAGACTTTCCCAAAGCCAGTTTTTTTTGTGTGTAACTGTACTGTGCAGCAATTCTACATTTGAAATTCCGGAAATTACTGCACAATGTTCATGTTTACTGTACATATAAAATGATTTCTTTGGCAAAATTAAGGGCCTGGGAGTTCTAAAGTTAAAAGTACATTGCAAATTCAAACAAGCAGGCGATGAAACAATCTTTGGCATTTGCATAAAATTATAAGAACATTGTACTTTTGTGAAATTGAAATGTACAAACTTAAATCAAAACACGCTAAAAGGATATGAATTGACTAACTATTTCAACTATCTTTACGGCTTTATAGGTCGCTGACAAAACCTCGACTTCCCTGTGCGATAATCTTGTGGTGCTTTTCGTGTCATTTTTAGTATCATTTCAACTTCGGACACAGATTGTAACCATTTTTTCAAGGAAAACTGTTTTGCACGACACTGGACGCCATTTTCTTCTGCAATCCACATCAATCGATTCTGGAACCCAGGCTAACACATAAGCTTAGAAGCGAGGCCATAGCCCCTGAAAAATCTTCGGGGGCCAAATTGGTGTCCATCAATAGGTAGTCCAACTGAAATGTCGATTTTGAATGCATTATGAACGCGTTCTTTGTCGAATGCAAAAATGCCATGTTTCCTAGCAACATTGTTGACAAAAAGCACACATTTAATCAATGCACGTAGATGGGATTCTCATCAAAAAAGCTGCATGCTCAGGTAATGATTATATTTTCCTTGCACAAATACCTCTTCTAAGGCATTCCACAGTTCCGAGTCCCCATACTGATTGAAAGGATCCAGATTTTTTCGAAGACTTCCACTGAAGAGGATTGGGTCCTACGATAGGATCAACAAAATAGCAATAATTTCTTGAAGTGAATATTGTACTATTAATTTTATGATTTCCTTTGCCCAAGAGGAGGAAAGATTACATGACGAACCAAGAGTGTAACTGCTTACATAGCCATCTTAATTATTACGGCAAGAAGCTTGTATTCCGTACGGTAACCAATCAGAATGAAGACATGGGCAGGTTCAAGCTCCCATGACCATAACTTGAATCACACGACATCTCCCGCTCTTTTAATGGACTATTTGAATGTTTTTACTTTACAAGATTTTGGGAAACAGATACCTGAGGAATGATGGACAGGTTACTCCTCAAGTCACGCAATGAGATATCGGTGATAGGCACAGCGTCTATGCGAACTATTCCTTCCGGCTCGGCCAGTCTGAATAAAGCAGCCATTAATGATGATTTACCAGCTCCAGTTCTACCAACAATACCGACCTTGAACAAACAAACGATAAACAGTCATCACATAGCAGTTCACAGCCCGCGTTTCCAGCCCGTACTGCACAATTTCGTGATTTGGTTGCATGTTTGCTTTGAATTCGCATTCTTGTAACCAGAGGCTGCAATCCTTTTGGTCAGCACCAAGAATCGAGACCTCTAGCCGCCCCAAACTTAAGGGGGCATACGTAGAGTACTCGTTCCGTAGTTTCCAGCCAATCATATTTGTCAGATTTGACAAGGAGTCTGACTCGCGGACTTCCCGTGTTGGAGGCGGCCAGAGGTCGCGATTCTTGGTGCTGACACGTTTTTTAATGCTTCTTTATTACAAACACTGAAACACACCACCTATTACAATACTGTACTACACAACAATTACAATACTATACTATACAACAATTACAATGCAGCACTTGCAATATACTTACATTACTTAAATACTATATTATATTACTGCGCCTGTTTCCAATCTAAGCTACTTACAATGATATTACTTTCACAACGGATAATTATATTAGTAGTTACTAATATAATTTATAAACATCACAAACAAACAAATTAAAGATAATTATATACACGTACACTAAATTGAAACAAAGGGAAAGAAAAGAGAAGAAAAAGAAGAATAGAGAAAAAAGGAAATGTATTTATCATCATCAGATGGGGTTGGCTTTGTTTACATCAATAGTTGTATCACCTGGTTGAATCAAGAAAACTTTAAAATATCCCACTTCCATAGATGAAAATTTACTGCGCTTCTTAGCGATTAGATATTCAACCCGTTCAATGTATTTTAGTTTAGCTATCAATTGAGTTAATAGCGGTTTTGTATTTCTAAGCCTCTTAAATAAATTACTTAATTACCCACAATGAGAATGTGATTAAGAAGTGTCCATTGTAATATTTTTTTGGTGTAACCCAGCATGATTTCAATATCTTTTAGAAGTAAGTTGTTTTAAGTTGATCTCTTAACAAAAAAATGCAAAATAAGCTGTGTTAAATCCAAATTCAAATTCGTGGTGGTTTGCTCTTGTCGTTGAGTTGAGTGTGGATTTTCCGAATTTATCAAAATCCATGAATCAGGAAGTGCTCTTTATAAACCAAATATCAATAAATAATTATTCGAATTAAGGCTCCTTTCTCTAAAGAAATCCCAAGGTTTTAGTTTTCTGTCTGGGAGGAGAATGTCTTTTATTTTTATCTTTCCGGAGGTTTACCATCGATACGCAGATATTGATTATTCCAGAGTGTTTGATTCATAATGTGGTCTGGCGAGGATATCGGCTGCATGTTGACCATGGCCCACATTTCAAAACACTCGCGATAAAATTTTGGAAGATGTTTTGGTAGGTCAGCAGCATTATAGTTGCAATGAAGGAAGATTTTACCACCGAAATATTTAAGAAGTCGCGAGAGAATAAGTTTCCATGGGCTATAGTAATCCTCAGTATACTTTTAAAGACACGTAATTCTCTGGGTTTTGATTGTAGATTCCAGGTGAGGCATTTTCAGTCCACCGTCTTTATAGCCGCCGATCAGAGCAAGGCGTTCAATTTTATCTGTTCCTTTCCATAAAAAAATAAACATTACTGTGTTAAAGGGAGACAGTCAGCTTTGGGACCGCGCTTACTTGGATGCTAGTTTTCTCACTTTGAAAAACGTTTACCTCAACCTGAAATCAAAGTTACGCGTCGAGTACATCTAGAAATCCACTTCAATCTTCCCAGTGTTTCACTCGATTTTCAATTGCTTACTGAAAACCTGTTTTTGAGTGTGCTTTTGCTCATCCTATGATATTATATTTTGCATATTTGGTAAAAACAGTATGGATCGCGTCTCCAAAAGTGATGTGCAAATTAGGTATGAAATGGCATCTAATGCGCATGTGCACCAGCTGACTGTGTCCCTTTAAGCTTTTTCACAACTTCTTTGTCAAGATCTAACACGGAAGCACGGAACACGAGTTTTGGCATTGCGAATGTTTTTGATAATTTGAATCTTGCTGAAAACTGATAAATTCCTCCATTGCCAACTGTTCAAAGTTTTCTTTAGAGATTCGAGAGTGGCATCAAAATTTAATTCGTGTTCAAGGCGTAAATTATAAGCAAAATAAATTCCCAGAATTCATAGGTCCATTGATAGTTTCTACATTAAAATTTTCGTGGCAATTAGGGCTACTACTGAGACAGTATGCCTCCGTTTTGTCCTTGTTCAGTTTTAAGTCTGAACACTTTTTAAATTGGTCAGGTGTGCTGAACAGATGTTCTAAGGAGGCTTTGTCTTGTCTTGTAAAAATTTAGTCAAATCGTCAGCAAAGGCTGTTAAGTTTTACTTCCACGTTGTTAATTCGAATGCCTTTTATACCAGGATTGTTTCAAATAAAAAGATATGGTGACAATGAGTCTCCTTGTCTAACACCTCTATCGACTTTGAACAATGGAGATTCGAAAAGCCATTTTTTGTGACGCAACTTGAAATATTAGAATAAAAAACAGAGATACACTTAATAAAGGAATCGCCAAAATTAAAAGATTTTAAAGCCTTTAACAAGAAATTCCAACTTATTGAGTCGAATGCTTTTTCAAAGTCAACTGCAACATTAAGCCCGGTATCTGGTTAAATCTCGTATATTCCATTATGTCATCGATTGACCTGACAGCGTCAAAGATATTTCTACCTTTGACATACGCATATTGGTCCTCATTAATAATAAAAGGTAGCACTTTTTCTATTCTCAAAGCTAGTTTTTTGGAAGCAATTTTGGTATCGACATTTAATCTGGAAATAGGTCGCCAGTTTTTTTATATAGCGTCTATCCTTTCCTTTCTTTTCACTAAGTATTATTATTGCTTGCTTTTGTGTATTTGATGGTGCTGACACGTTACAATTTGGTAACTGGTCATTATGAGAACTCGACCAGCTGAAACATCAGTTTGGATTACCTTCGTGGCTCTTCAACTCTTTATTACTGTTTTACAAGGATATGTAATTTGTGATAATCCTCAATTAGCATAAATTACTATTTTGCCGACACGTATCAGAGGTCTAGGGAGGGAGAAGATGCGCAGAGAGTTATGGGATTTGAGTTTGCAATTTGTGACCGTTAGGCATTCTACGGTCAGCCTTCACTGCGTACAGTTAGGTTTCGTTTTATTGACTTGTTGTACACCAGATCTAGATCTAGTCTTCTCCAGCGATTGTTTTTGAATTAGTCCTTTTTATATCTGCTTCTTACTCTAGTCATGTCTTGTATATATACACTTTTTCATTAGTATACCCTAAAACCCCAAGGGTTGCAGCACTGCCTTGGCCGGGGGTACGCGTTCCCGTTTTTTCCACCTGCTGGTTTTTAGGGGTTTTCGTGTCTGGCTTTGGTGCTTATCTGTATATATGTTGAATAAACGGCACGGTG
>CANTDW010000005.1:0-44784 GCA_947652115.1 Blastomussa wellsi | reverse complement strand
AAAAGTGGGAGACGAGTTGGTATTAATTCACTCACTTTCGGGCTTTAAAAAAGTCACTACGGCCATTCCCAGTTTAGGGGTGAAATCAACATGCTCTACTTCCCCACCACCGGAGCGTTTCGCGTTCTCAAAGAACATCGCAACGGAATCGACGGTGGTCATCGCGGCTAGTCCGGTTACTTCGATGGTTCTTGATTCCTGCTCTCCTTCATTGTACGGCAAGCCACATGTATTGTTACAAGCTGTAACACGCAGGTTAGCTCCATCAAGGGTATGCTTGTTCTGTTCCAACACATTGTTAACAACTGGAAGAAAAAAAAATAAACAATGTTTGCTATAAATAATATAAAAATCTTTCATACTGTATATTCTGTAGAACTTGAAATGTTTTATGTTCACAAAAATATAATAACTTGTACCGTGTGTGGTTTGCGCGCAAAAAAAAAAAAACATGAACATGGATTCCTTACCACTAGCATCTTCAAATGTCACGAAAGCTACACCAGTGTCACGTCGCAAATCGACAGTTTCTACCGCTCCTCCTCCGGAACGCCTCTTGTTTTCAAAGTAGTTAGAGATTGAGTCTTCAGTAGTGTGTGCCGCAAGACCAGCTACCTCAATGGTTTTGCTCTTCTCCTCATCACTGCCACTGTCACGTGTTTCTAAACTGACATCAAGTGTAGCATCATTCAAAGTGTGCTTGTCACGCGTGACTACCCGGTTTGCCACTAAAGAAGAAAAGGATAACGCTCAACGGGTTAGGAGCGCTCATTCCACACAACAACTTGAAGATTGGGACAGGCTAAATCTTATCATGACAAAAACATTCATTCATTTGTTATATGACTTAATCTCTTGTGGAATCTTTGTAAAGGACACAAATCATTACATTTGAAACACTTTCAATTCTGAAGTCTCTGTTATGTAAGGCAGGCGTCTATACCTTCAGCTAAGCTGAAATCAGAATAAACACAATTGTGTTGTTCTAAATCTTGAAATAATTTATTCATTACCAATTCTCGTCCCCAGAGGCCGCGATCCTTTTGTAAAACAAAGGGAATCGAGACCCCTGGCCACCTCCAAAACCGGAAGTCCCCCGCGATTCACGGAATTATTGCCGAATCTGATAAATCTGATCAGATGAAAATTAAAAGTTGAGTACTCTTTTTACAATTTGGGGATGGCCAATGGTCTCGCTTCCTGGTGCTCCGACGATCGTGGCCTCTGGGGACGAGCATTTTAATTACCCTCAGCGGATTGAAATTTGATGCGTGCCCAATTGCCATTCATAAGCACTTCTTCTACGTCATCACCACCTGATCGCCTCGTGTTTTCAAAGTAGTTCTGAAGAGCGTCTTTAGTTGTATTTTCAGAAAGTCCTCGGATGATGACAACACAGGTCTGCAAATGCACGTGCACTAAAATAACTAAATTTATCTTCAAGATATCTTGAAATTTCCTGATAAATTATACGAGTTAAATTCCAAGGAATTGGTTAATCTTTGACGGTAACAAATAAACTATTAACCATGCCAAGGCCCATATTTGCTTATAATGACAAGAGTTGGGCTCTGACACAAGACGTGCAGTAGAAGGAGCTTTATAACTTAAATCTTGTATGCTGTACCGACAACCTTACGGTGCAGCAGTACTGGTTTTCCAATAGACTCGTTAATAAATGTTTGCAATTAAATAACGAAAGATAAATATCCTGTTATCAACAACTTGATAAACAGTTATACCAAATACATGTGCAGTAGTCAAAGACAAGCTGGTGAATCTGCAAGTGGTCCTTTTGAACCAGGGACGGCGGAGCCAAGGGCGCGGGTTTGTAGGGGGGTCTCCCTCAGAAAATTTTGAAATCTAGAGGCTCGGAAATGGCATTTTCAACGTTCTCTATGAGATATTTCTTCAAAAAGACAACCTGGATAAGTGTAAAATGACAGGTACTTTTTGGAAGTTTTGTGAGCTTTATACATATTTTTCAGCCTTCCACGACATTTCCCGGCTTTAGTACACTAACCTGGGTTTTTACACAAGCTCCTCGTATGTGGAAAGGATGCACGTAAGGAAGTACGTAAACACTAAAAGGTTTTGAACAAGATTATAGCTTTGTAAATTCTCGTCACTAAATGAAGCAAGTAGGATTCAAGCGCTTGTTTCATCTGGTTAGTGCCCTATGTATTTTACGTCTTTTCTCAAATATTACTGACCATGAATTGAATTAACGTTAACGGAAGTACGTATTTTGTTAATTTGCCAATAACCTCATCTCGGGGGATAATCTGTGGTGAATCGGACTTTTTCCGTTTACGTTTTCCTTTTTCTTTAGAATTTACATTTTACTTTTTTCATTATTTGTTCATACGAACCTTATACTAAAACAAAAAATGCCATCGTCGCAAAAAGTGGGTGGGGGGGGGGGAGGGGCTGAAGCCCTTCCATCCCCCCGCGGGCTCCGCCGTCCCTGAATTTTTAACGCATCATGCTGTTTTCAAGGGACAATGTCACCATTATTTAGGAAATCTCAAAAACATACATCGATCTTTGTATCCGGAACAATAATGGTTTTTTTTTAGAGCAGTACTCGACAAATGATTAGAGCCCATTCGGAAGTGAGGATGGCTAACGATGGCGAGGATGGAAACGGATTGTGATATGGATTTTTGAAAAAGCGTCAGGATGACAGTTTTTCAGAGGTACAAGTGTGGCTCGAAAATCGTTGAAATTTTACAAAAATGTTGCTGCAGTGTGGACTTTCTTCAAGAAATTGCTTTTAATGATTTAGTTAGAGCTAATTAAGTTCTTATTACATAAATTTAGGGACCATTTCGGGACTTTATAACAGTTTTAGGCAAATATATCGTGACACTGTTCCTTTAACACAGCTGACGGAAAAGGTCAATCTTGGACTGTGAGAACCTGCCTAACCTGACTGGCTGGTGACTTCTGGGACTGAGTCTCCCTTGTGAATGGATGAAGTGACACCTCGACTTGCGTGTCATTGATAATATGCGTTCTTCTCGCGACATTTTTAGCAACTGTCAAACAAAAGCCAACCAATCAAACAAATTACAAGCGAATAAAGCAATAAATAAATGAACCAAAGAACGAATGAGGGAGCGAGCGTGTGGATGAGTGAGTTTTCTACAAAATTAAGTATAAGTATTAAATACCTCAGTACTTTATAAAACATTTCAAATTGGTGCTGAGGCCAACACACTTTACTTTTCCAAGGAGGCACCAAGCTGATTGGATAGCTTATACTTATAAGTATAATTTCCAGAGGTGAATATGAGAATGGTGGGACATTCTGATTGGTCGAGAAACTAGATTTATGAATCTATATGCTACGCCACCCTTGTCTTTCAGGCAGATAAACACGGCAGACAACTGTAACTGTTAAATGAAATTTTCGTTAATTCGTAAGAAATCGCTCTAAGTCCGGATATTCAGAAGACGAATTAAATATTGGAAAATATTACTAAAGCCTTTGGACCGAAAAAATCTTCAATAAATGGTTTTTCAAGGCATTTAGAAATCGCCAACACCGTGTTTGAGTTGAACGCGCGGCCAGGACAAGCCGTATCAGATCGAGTGACCAAAATTAATTTCTCTTCGGACGGAAGCTACTTGTGACACAAAAAGACAAAATCATGAAAACGCTGAAATCATGGAAAATCCGATGGATGCATTTGAAGAATGTCTTATGGAGAAAAATACAGGGACTGAAGCCGCATCCGTGAAATTGGTGGGTGTCATGATCACGCAATATTTGTTGAATTTGCGTTTTGGCGGAGCTCCAGTTGCCCAACCACAGAAAATGGAAATCTACCCATGAATAGAAAAGGTCTTCAGAAGAACGATGCAGTTCGTTTTCATTGTCAATGTCGTGGACAATAGGCCATTTCCGAGTTCCCTTTTCCCCCTGTTTCAAAACGAGTCTATAGGTGCGAAAATATTCATATGAAAATGAGCTCGTTTTGCATGAGAATGAAGATGCAGGTTAAACACATTTTCATAGCAACGGTTTCGCACTCGTTTTGACACTGAGGCAAAATAGAACTCGGAAATATACAAACAGACTCGAGCGTGTTTTGGTACGTCCTGTAATCGACCTCGAAATTTCTGCATCACATTGTCAAATTTGGTGTTGGCTTACGAGGCCGCAGCGATGCCAAAACGATTCGAAACCCACAGAGTCACAAACTTCAAATTTCGTAAAGTTACGCAAAACCAAAATGTTTAAACAGAATTTTAACAAGTAACTTTTATTCCATTCGGAAATTCTCGAAAACCAGATGAATTTAAAATACAAAGTTCAGTCCACTCGTGGTGCCACGGCAGAACACGGCAAAAATAAACGATCTCTTCAACAAGTTTCACGTCAAACTTTGGAGTTTTCCCTTCGCAGATTAATTCAATCCCGATCCATATTCATCTTAAAAACGAATTTGATGATCCCCCCTTTAAAGGGTTCTCTTTGGTTGCAATTTGTTGCTTATTAAGACTGTAAACAGTTTGAGCGATTGAATCTGTTTTTGAAAGTTTTCAACGCGCGTGCAACCTGGAACCCAGGCTTTCGCTCTTTTGTGTTTCAATGAATATTTAGACCGCGAACGTTAGCCAATGACCTCGCGAGAATTTCTGCAGTTATGGTAAAATGGCCTATTCAAAGCTGTTAAAACAAGGTATCCGCTGGCCATTATTACATAACCATGTCGCGGGCTCAGGTTTAGAGCTCATTTTTTTTAAGTTGACCGCTAACCAGGTAATGGTTTCCGTAGAGTTGCGGGCTCGAGTCTAATTTTTTTTCGAAGTTGATAAAAATTTCTATGACTGGAGTTGACCATTCCTTTCGGCTTGTTGTAGCCCATTATACCCGCAGGGGTAGGGCGGTGCGAAAGCCTAGTCGTTTTAACTAAGTCACGTGATCCGTTTTGCATGATTAACCACGCGGTTTTAGCTGTGTTTCATAACCGTGAAGAAATGCTGTGAGACAATGTCGAATCCGTCAGAAGCCGTGTACATGTCAGTCCAAAGAAACTGTGCAAGCAAGGACATGTAAAAAGGACAGTGTAAACTAGGACATTGTGCGGTGTGAAATAAAACAAGTTGAGTTACGTATCTACATAAAATGGTCCTTCGAGCTGGATGAGAAGACAAGATGGCCGCCAACTCATCAAGAGAATTACAAGATGAGCTAAATCGCAAAACTGCGGAACATCTTCGCATACTACTAAGAGAAAAGGGATTGTCGACGGCTGGAAAGAAGAAGGTCTTAATCCAAAGGTTAGTGAATAGTTATGAAGAATCAAAGATTGAATTGAAATCAGAACAACCCGACGACTTGAATTATCTCGATCCCTTCAAAGAAGAGAGCTTCGATGAGCTTCCTCCAACTCCAAAAGATAAACAGTTGCAGGAAAAAACATCTATCAGACGTAAAGTCAAAGTATTGCAGGGTGATATCGAGACCTTAATTCGTAACATTTCCGAGTTGAGTGAAAATGCAAACAATAAGGTCAAAATACAGGTCAGGATCGAGCGACTGTCAGAGTATCGCATTTCATGTCTTCAGTTGAGAGATCGTACCATTTCGCTACTTGCAGACGAGGAAATTGAAGATGAACTTAGCGGTTGGAGGGAATTCTTGGATAAGATAGATCAAGCATTAGATTCTGCCCATGAATACATAAATAAGGATTGCAATGCAGAAGACCAGTCTACAAAAGAGAGTGTAAATAAGGACAGTCATCAATCATCCAATCTTAAACTGCCCAGGATCGAGTTGCCTAAGTTCAATGGTGATGTGTTGAAATTCCAAAACTTCTGGGATCAGTTTGAAGCTGCAGTGCATGACAATGATGATTTACCCAGTGTCCAGAAATTAACTTATTTACGTTCAGTGCTGACTGGTAATGCCTTGCAAACAATAGAGGGGTTTGAAGTGACTGGAGCTAATTATCAACCAGCTGTAGATTGTCTTAAACACAGATATGGAAAAAAACGTGTAGTTATCTCATCTCTTGTGAAATCAGTAATTAAGATGGATGCAAAGTCTACTGTAACAGCAGCATCTCTTCGAGATCTTTATGACACTTTAAAGAACCGAACTAGAGCTTTACAAGCTCTTGGAGAAGATCCAATGAGTCATGGATGCATTTTGTTACCAATGTTTGAGACCAAGTTGCCTTCGGAGTTGTTAGAAAAGTGGGAGTTAGAGCTTGCAGACACCTCAGAAGATGAAATTAATCTTGAGTTGTTCTTTAAGTTCCTCAATCGTCAAGTTGTATCTAAAGAAGCAGGGGAGAGGAACCTCCAAACAGGAAACTCCAAAAGGTCGTAGTCCAAATAAAGGTAGAGATGGAAGAAGAAATCCACCATTCATTGAAATCATAAGTGACCAGGAGAAATTGTCAACTGCTTCTGCTTTGTTCGGTGAGGCAAGGCCACCAGCAAATCCAAGTTGTAGATTTTGTAAGAGAAATCATGGCTCACTTAACTGCCCAGAGTTCAATGGGAAAGCAATGAATGATAGATGGAAACTTGCGCAAGAAAGCAAGTTGTGTTTCAATTGCCTAAAGCCTACCAACAGCAAGCATTTCTCTAAAATCTGTCGCCAGCCCAAGTGTCCAGTTGTGAACTGTGGTCAGCGTCATCACAAGTTGCTACACAGTCAGGCTCCAGTAGTAGAAACTGAGAATCACAGCAACACCACACTAACTGGATTAGCCTCGTCGAACCCTCTTCCACCACAAAGGAGACACTCCTTCAGACAGCCTTAGCCAAGCTATCAGTGAATGGTCAAGAAGTAACAGTGCGTGTTTTACTTGATTCTGGAAGTCAGCGGTCATACGTTCGTAAGAACATTGCAGAATCAATTGGCCTGCGAGGTCCCTCAGAAGTATTGAGCGTTGCAACACTAGGGGGAGAAACAAGTGAATCCAAGAGATTTCAAAAGGTGCGATTTACTCTCTCGCCACTCCAGGGACATCCAGCAGGTGCTGTGGAAATGGAAGCACTTACCATACCCAAAATTTGTAATCCTTTGGGACCTGTTAAGTTGGACTTTAAGAACAACCCTCACCTACAGGGTTTGACTCTTGCAGACTCCTACCCTCGTAATTCAGTTCAAGTAGATGTTCTTATCGGTGCTGATCACTACTACTCATTCGTAACCGGGTCTTGCAAGAGAGGAGAAATCCCTGAATCATTGGTAGCTGTGGAATCCTGCCTTGGCTGGATACTTACTGGACCTGTGGACAGCCATTCAAAGCAAACGTCATCTATGCTAACTGTAGTGGAGAATAATGAGGTCAATGCAAGTCTGAGACAGTTTTGGGAGCTGGAATCAATTGGCATCACTGAAACCGCGAACCCAGTTATGTCAAAAGAAGAAGAAGATGCAGTCATGGACTTCAATAGTGGACTGAGCTTTGATGGCAGGAATTACCAAGTTCGATTGCCATGGAAGAAAGACCATCCAAAGCTAGAGAACAATTACGTTCAAGCAGTGAAACGCCTCGAAAGTATCGAAAGAAAGTTGAAACGAGACCCTGAAAAAGCTGAAGCTTACACCACTGCAATCAACCAGTATGTAGAGAAAGGCTTTGCAGAAGAAGTACCTGACCCGAGAAGTGGAGGTGGAAATGTCTGGTACTTACCGCATCATGCAGTTTTCCGTGCTGACAGGAAAACAACGAAGTGTAGGATTGTATTTGATGCTTCCGCCCGAGCACAGGATAGTGCATCTCTTAATGACTGTGTCCTACCTGGTCCTGCTTTACAACCCAACCTTGCATCAGTTCTTATCCGTTTTCGTACGCACAGAGTTGGCATGATAGCAGATGTAGAAAAAATGTTTCTTCAGGTTAAGCTTGCACCAGAGGATTTTGATGTTCATCGGTACTTGTGGAGAGATCTTAAGACAGACGAAGAGCCAAAAGCTTACAGAATGCTAAGACTGACATTCGGACTTAGCTCCAGCCCATTTCTGGCCATCGCAACAGTACATACTCATGCCAAAAGGTATGAAGAGACATTCCCAAATGCTGTGAGGGAAATCCTGCAGAACATGTATGTAGATGATTGCTTAACCGGAGCCGACACAGACAACGCAGCAATGAAACTTCAGGAAGAGATGTCAGACATCATGTTGACAGCAGCGTTTAACCTAACAAAATGGGCAAGTAACTCAGAGCCACTTATGGATAGCATAGATCCAGAGAAAAGAGCTTCATCGCCACTAGTAGAGTTTGATTCACATGAGCCACTCAAAGCACTTGGTGTTTCATGGGACTTGACCAGTGACTGCTTCAGGTTCATTGCACCAAATGAAGTTGTTTCGTCTCATGACTCAATGACAAAGAGAAGTCTTTTAAGTTTGGCGTCGAAAGTGTTTGACCCAATGGGGCTGATATCGCCGTTTACTGTGAGGGCAAAAATCCTTTTCCAAGAGCTGTGGAGGAGAGGATTAGAATGGGATGACCCATTGGACAGTGACATTGAAAGAGAGTGGTCATCATGGAAATCAGAGTTATTGCAGTTAAAAGGTGTTACCATACCTAGATGGTTTGGAACAAGTGTCACATCGAAGCCTATCGTTGAGCTATATGGTTTTGGAGACGCATCTCCAAAGGCCTATGGAGCAGCAGTGTACATCAGAGTTACAGACTGTGCGGGACAAGTATCATCTCAGCTAGTGATGTCGAAATCCAGAGTTGCACCAATCAAAACAGTGTCACTTCCAAGATTAGAACTTCTAGCAGCAGTGGTCAATGCTAGATTTTTGAAGTTTGTTGTGGATACATTGCAAATCGAGGTGGACCGTGTTGTATGTTGGACGGATAGTATGGTGACACTTCACTGGATAAGGGGACAAAGTTCATGTTGGAAGCCATTTGTAGCAAATCGAGTGTCAGAAATACAGTCGACATGGGATCCTGAGCGTTGGAATTACTGTGCTAGCAAGGACAATCCAGCAGATCTCTTGACACGTGGATTGACTTGTGACAATCTGATTTCAAGTGCGCTGTGGTGGAATGGACCCCAATGGCTGTCACTACCCCTCGAGTGTCAACCTGCCCAACAACGGAGTGAAGATATCCCACCGGAAGCCTGTGAGGAAGAAAGAAGAGTAACACATGTCTGTGCATCTATCGCACTGAAGCCATTAATCAACATGTCTCGCTATGGCACATGGATGAAGTTGGTTCGAGTAACTGCTTATGCGTTAAGAGCCGTGAAGTTGTTCAAAACGAAATTGAAGTCTTCTATGACTGAACTGTCTGCCGAAGAGATGCAACAGGCAGAGTTGAAATGCTGTATGTGGGTACAACAAGAAGTTTACAAAGAAGACTACGAACTGTTAAAAGCCGGAGAATCAGTACCCAAAAGCAGCCGCCTCCTTAAGTTGGACCCTTACTTTGACGAAACTGATCAGGTTATTAGAGTAGGAGGAAGATTGCAGTTTGCGGACATTCCTGAAGAAACTTAACACCAAGTAATCTTGCCACATGGACATCCAGAAGTTGGAAAATTGATACTAGATGTTCACAAACAGATGTTGCATGCTGGTCCAGAAACGATACTGTCAACTTTGAGAGAGAGAATGTGGCTAACCCAAGGAAGACGTGAAATCAAACGAATCATTAGAAAGTGTGTTACCTGCCAAAAACAGCGTGTTGGCCCTTGTGATCAGAAGATGGGCTCGCTACCCAAAGAGAGAGTTACACCTTCAGTACCGTTTACACACATCGGTATTGACTTTGAGGGACCTCTATACATCAAAGAAGGAACAAGTGTAAAGAAAACTTACATATGTATATTTACCTGTGCATCATCCCGCATGGTTCACTTGGAGCTAACAAACACCTTGACGACAGATGAGTTTCTACAAGCCTTTAGTCGCATGACAAGCCGCAGAGGTCTGTGCCATACAGTGTGGTCAGACAATGCAAAAACATTCAAAGCAGCAAGTAGTGAAATCAAGAAGTTTTATGCTAATGACAAAACGGAGAGTAAATCTGTTTGGGACACACTGGATCAAGATCATATCAAATCAGAGTTAGCAACGAAAGGGATCAAATGGAAATTCATTACTGAACGGTCTCCATGGAGAGGTGGTTGGTGGGAACGTTTTTGCAGAGCAGTCAAAGAACCATTGCGCAAGGTCCTGGGGAAGGCACTTCTCACTTTCACTGAGCTGAACACATTACTTGTGAAAATTGAAGGTGTCATCAACTCACGACCACTGACTGCAGTGACGATCACCGAGATCCATTACCTGTTACACCCGCTCATCTCGCTATTGGCAGATCACTCAACCAATTGCCTGACGTTCAAGAAGACGGTCCAGAGACATCCAATAAGAAAATCATGGATCGGTACCTTTACCTGCAGAGACTATTTAACCACTATTGGAAGCGCTGGAAGCAAGAATACTTGCATCAGTTGACCGTGAGAAACAAGTGGCATAAAGAAGAACCCCCCATACAAGTAGGAGATATTGTGCTGGTCTCTGAAGATAATGTATCTCGTGTTAAATGGCCGTTGGCTAGAGTTGAGGAAGTTCACCCTGGACGGGATGGTCTTGTACGAACAGCAACAGTTCGAACAGAGAAGAATGTCCTACATAGGCCCGTACAGCGTCTGTACCGATAAGAAGTAGAGTCAGCAGCTCCACCAGTGATTCTTGAAAAAGTCCCTGTGCATGGTGGGGAGAAGCTGGAAACGAACATTGTTAAGACTAGAACTGTTTCTGTTACTAAGCCTAAACATAGTGTTGTCCTGTCCGACAGAGGACAAGGTGGGGAGGATGTTGTAGCCCATTATACCCGCAGGGGTAGGGCGGTGCGAAAGCCTAGTCGTTTTAACTAAGTCACGTGATCCGTTTTGCATGATTAACCACGCGGTTTTAGCTGTGTTTCATAACCGTGAAGAAATGCTGTGAGACAATGTCGAATCCGTCAGAAGCCGTGTACATGTCAGTCCAAAGAAACTGTGCAAGCAAGGACATGTAAAAAGGACAGTGTAAACTAGGACATTGTGCGGTGTGAAATAAAACAAGTTGAGTTACGTATCTACACGGCTATTGAATTTTTCGTAAGCAGTTGCGTCCGCTTATCGCTAGTATTTTCACAAATTATTCAGATATGGAGCTCCGCTTCTCGGCTTCACAAAATCAAAAATTAAAGGCTTGGCTAAATCTGTATATCAACATGTCTATAATATTATATTGCATCGACCTTTTCTTATTTTTCAAATTTTGTTGTTCGCTCGGCCCCTGAGGAAGGTTTGTCTTGCAAACCGAAATAATATCGGGTACATTTCTTTGAAATCGCTGTTGAAATATATTAGCTGGTTTATCCACTTGTCTCGGGATCTTGTTTATCTCCCGTCGCTTTCACCGTCAGGATCAGTCTGACGTTTGTAGTTTGCTATATTTTGTTTTTGTTCACCTGCGACAGATTCAGTATTATATTTTTATTCGGAGAGTGTCGAAACGAAAGCGATCACTGAGAAACTGCACAGACTTCCAGAAATGCGTATAAGATTTGCTTCCCCATGCAATTTCCATAATTCTGATGGAATCGCTGACTAAGGTCCTTTCAGCGAAGTTTATTGCTTGAATATGTGAACGACCATTACTAGTGACATAATATCGGTACTGGCAAGCTGTGATATGTGTTCTAACGTTAAAACGTATTAATTCAAGTTTCAATGGCACGTGCGCCTCGAATTTTTAATTCGCTCGCGAATTAAAATTAGCGTACTGCAGCATTCTCCTCAGAACCCTTAGCAGTTGCTATAATTTTTTGGATTTCAAACACAAATATGTCTAGCCATATACCCTTTTAAAAACAGGACTTTCAGCAAAAAAAAACCATAGCTACTTGGTCCTTTGCAACTGACATGAATGAGGCAAATATTGAAACCGAAACCGGAAGCTCGGCATTATCCGGAGAACGAAATGATCAAGGAAACAAGAAACTGAAATGGTGTAAATCTATTATTAATTCACTACGAAGTAGAGAAAATCATATGCTACACAGAAAAGACAGCAAAATAAAAGAGAGACTGACAAATACCTTACCATCATCTTCCTCAAACGTAATGACCGCTTCGTCTTCCTTCAAGTCGATAAACGCGATATCTCCACCGCCAGATTGCTTGCGTGATTGAAAATAAATTGTTAATTCTTGTTTTGTTATCGCCCTTCCGATTCCTCGAACATATAAAATTCCACCTTCATTCATTTCTACAGTGGTTATGCTAGCCAAACGAAAGAAAACGAATCAGAGATGTTCCTCGTCATCAGAAACTGAAAGAAGAATAGGGTTCGCAGACCGGATTCCGGGAAAACGATTCGGTGAAGTCCCGGCATTGTGATGTCACGCTTTCAATATGCAGTATAAGCACCGGTGGGGAGGGGGTTTGGGGTATTTAAAAACAAGGGTACATAAGAAAGGATTTCGCTTGATAAAACACATTCGTTGGATTTGGAACACACTAGCTAGCATAGAGTTCGATTAACTATTCTACACCTTCAAAACTATTTCAATATTATGAACAACAGCGTTAACTGATGAAAAATGGTACGTGTGTTTTGTTCCACCTCCTACCCCTTCCAAGTCTGACTTTGTTCTCATTTCCGGGAATATAGTAACTGGGGATTCTAAGAATGCTTTTATTCTGATACAATGAGAAAAATAGATGCAGAAACACATGAAACACAGTTTCTTGTATGCTGATGGGGCTACACTTGTAGGCAGCGCGGCGGATTTATGCCAACATGGCAAACGCATCGTTTCGTGTTGATAAGCTCAGTAAACTGCAACAATGGAACAAAGTTCATCAAGACTCTGCTTCCAATAGTGTTCTAGTTAAAAACCTTTCGCCAGCAACAAGTAAGGAGACGATAATTATTCATTTTCAGAAACGGAAAAATGGCGGAGGAGACGTCGACAGTGTTCGCTTGCTAAGCGAAGGTGTTGCAGTTGTGACGTTCGAAACTCCACAAGGTTGGTAAAGTTTGATGATCCTTCTCGCATATATTTGTATATGCTAGATTACATAGGAATAAGGTAGGCTGGAATTATCAGCTATGCGACTTGCTGCAGTTTGATACAAAATTAAATTTGATGCCAGATCGGCCACGTCCGGTGCTGAACTGGTACTTGATGAATCGGCTCGATCGCCAAACTCGTTTCGAAGTTGGACAAGTTAGTTTAAATTGGGAACAACTCACTTTTAATTTTATTATGATGTAAAGTAGATGAAATAATTCATGTGTTAACTGCGGATGTAGATGAAATTGAAGTCTTTGATCTTTTTCAGACTTCTTTATCCCAGTAATTTTATCTCTAATTATCTTTTAAGACAATTAAAACTATGTAAAAAATGGGATTGTAAATTAAAGTATTTAATAGTTTGCTGATTTTATTTGTCTTATGCTTTTAAACTCTGGATATTTACATCTACAAACTATGAACGCGGTAGTTGGTGCCTGAATAGATCACTTTCGATTCATGCAATGCACACAATAGCAAAGAATAGAACTAGGGGTCAGTACAAAACACTGACCTCCAGTCAATGGACTACCCCGATGGACTACCCAAATGGATTACCCTACCTCTAAAAACTACTACCCTAATAGCGGAGCTCCGACGGCCCGAAGGGCCGCCCAGCGGAGCCCCATACTCATATGGGAAAGAAAACGAAACCCATGAGTTGATTTTCTCATGTTTATCATGGCTAGCGGTATTGCTCGTGGGCGCGTACGCACGACGCGACGACGACGTCGATGGCGGAGTCGCGCAACATGGCGGCCATAGCCACGCCTTGTCAGCCTTATTAGCTTAGATCTTTGTTATAAGGCATCAATTTTATGATCAATTGACAGCTGTCAAATAGAGGTATTCGCTGACCAGTATCACATGACCATATCGCGGGCTCAGGCGAGAACTCATCGAAGCAACGTGTTTATTTGAAGTTGACCGCTGACCAGGCATTGGTTTCCTTCATTGATCGCGGGCTCAGGTCGGATTTTTTTCTTCTGGCAGCATTTTTTTTAACTTTTTATGGTCATTCTTAGCTGAAATTCTGCAATTTGAGTTCACGTTTTTAATTATTATTTATTTCAGAGAAATTATTAAGAACCAGCAAAAATACGGAGCTCCGCTTTTAGGCTTGGCTAAATCTATATAAAACGAACCCCATGAGTTGATTTTCTCGTGGTTATCAAGGCTAGCGGTATTGCTCGTGGGCGCGTACGCACGACGACGGCGACGGCCACAAATAGCCATGCCTTGTCAACATCTTGTCAGCCTTCAAGTTAGGACTCATTGAGGTCATGTTTTTTTAAATTGACCGCTGACCAGTATGTAAAATGATTTGATCGCGGGCTCAGGTTGGACTGGCATTTCATTGGATCGCGGGCTCAAGTCCAAATTGTTTTCCTGAGGTTCACGTTCGGGTCGGATTTAGTCATTTTTCCACGGTCATTCCCTGCGGAATTTCTGCAATTGGAGCTGATTTTTAATAGTGGAGCTCCATCACGAGGAGAGCAAACGGAAAGTAGCAAAGATCAACGAGTTTTAGTGAGAATGGACCCGATAAAACAGCAAAGAAGTAGCGAGAGTCAGCAGGAAAACGGCCGACCGGCAAAGTGATTGTCAAAGAATACATCACGTAAGTGATAAATGGCGAAGAACAGGAGGAAGGAGAGCAAGTCGACTAAGGGATGCTGTAGTACGGTAGACAACCCGGAAGACATCATTTGCAATTTTCCACATAATGCTCAAACGTACTGTAAACATTTCCGCCATGTGGTGATTGTCAAAACATTACAACGGTTCGGGGCTTCAGTTTATCGAATGGAACAGGAAAGAATAGTCTATTCTGCCAACTGTGAAGTTCTTCTAAACCTGACACTGATGTTCAACGAAAAATTCAGGTTTCGATCGACAGCTGAACAGCACAAGGCAATTGTAGTATTCTACTTTCAAACCTCCCAATTCAGCAGTTCCCGAACTGTTTTTCTCTTTTAAATTTGATTTAATAATTGTACTGCTTGTGCTCACCGCTTCTGCTGTTTTCTACCAGTGCTGTCAAACACAAGACCTAGAAAAGGCTGGTTGTACACCCGTAAATGTCGTGACACAGTGTCAATTTGGTGATTTTATTGGTATATCTTAATTTCAGTGTGGTTATGTACCTTACAACTCGACTCAGTTTATTTTAAACATAAATTCCATACCTGAAGATTAGTACTGTATTGTGGCAGTTGCCCCAGTTGTGTCTTTGAACCAGGAAAATGATGAGAATATGGTGATCATAATTTTTATGTCCATTACATTTATTTGGTGAATTTTTCAGACTTGAACCATGGATTTACATTTTCTCCAAAGCGGAAAGTTTTGACCAATTTTAGAAATACTGAATAGTGCATCTAGTCACAGGCGTACAAGCTGGGGGTCAAGGGGGCTGCAGGTCCCCCGCTTTTAGGCTTGGCTAAATCTATATACTAGGAGTTTTTAGGGGTAGGGTAGTACATTTGGGTAGTCCATCGGGGTAGTCCATGGATTGGGGGTCAGTGTTTTGTACTGACCCTAGAACAAGCGTGTACTATCTATCAGGCTAAAAAGTAGCAAATGGAAATGGAAGGCACGAAACACTCTGATCAGATGAAATCCGTAAATATTCTTTTCAAAATCAGCGATTCTTAATTGACTAAGAACGTCCCCTTGAAAAAAAAAACTGATGCAATACAACTGATCACGAACTTTCCTCTGAAAAGAGTTGATGCAATATGAAAATCTTACACAGCAATTATTTAACAAAACAATTGCAAGAATTCCAAGTTCATCATGCATGACTAAGGGCCTGATCACATGAGCCGGGCTGGCCCGGTTAGCCGGGCTCTTTTCAGTTTGCCAGGGTCTCGGCACGTCTGTTAAACGCAGCAAACCGGGCGAGCCCGGCTCATGCAATCAGGCCCTAAGCGAAAAGGGGAGCTGTACGTACAAGGACAGCGTTCATGGTGAATAAAATTAAGGCGTCTGGATTCACCATTTACTATTCACTATTCCTCTTGAAATCTCTGATTCTAAACTACCCAGATTTGTCCAAAACTCACTCGGGTTTTCCTAAGTGTATAAACGGGGACGTGTCGCTGAAGAAAACGTCTCCCGGATTAGTAACGAGTTGCGACAGTCAAACCTTGTGTACATATTGCGTAATGAGCCCTTGATAGCATGCTTATAAAAATGATGCAGAAATTTAGAAGGCTGCAAGAGATTTAGGGCTCTATCTTATAATCACTCGGCTGAAAATATGGTTTGTGCCCTGACTGCGAATTAAGTAGAACGGGTTCGAGCCGGGGCACTGCGTTATGTTCTTGGGCAAGACACTTTACTCTCATACTCCACTCAGCCTTTACTAATTATTTTTGCCTACGAAATAATGAGTTTTTTTATTTTTTTGTTATCATAACAAGTTGATAGTACTGTCTCTACAGTTGCTGACTCCGTTTTGACCAGGAGACACGAGATAGATGGCGTCTTGGTCAGTCTTGAGCGGAATTTTGAATCATGTCCAGATCAGGTACGAGAACCTCAATGTAATTTTCACGAGGTGGTCATATGTATAGATTAACTATCGCATCCTCTCAACTAAACGCTTTAATTCGACCTTTTCGAATTTGGGACTCGACATTAATCAGTGAAAAACACAAGCTGTCAATAATTATTTTTTTACACACAATTAACCGAGTAATTAATTTTAAATAGATCAAACACTAATATCAATAATACGCCTTTGCCTAAATCCCTATTGGAAGCTACTTTTGTTAATGAAATGAGATCTGAATTCTCGCTAAAATAGAAATCCATGGCCCCTTCATTGATCTGAAGTTGATTTACAATTTGTCTTTTTTTTTTTTTGGGGGGGGGGGGGGGGGGGGTTGAGAGTTAGGTGCCTGGGAGATCTGCGCCTTCTGCGCCCCATAGCTATTACGTTTGGCTGCACCCCGCGTGGTTCCCATAGTTTCCTCTTTTGCAATATATCCCACAGTGTTGCATTTTTGTCCTATTGCTTCCGGTTTATGGCATCTAACTGTTTTTTTCCGGTCTCCTAAAATGTCGGCTTCCCCGTATCCCCCATGCAAATGTCCAGTTAGTGTCGATCCTCACAAATAGACACTTTTTATTTATTTAAAGGTTTTTGGCAAAGTGGCTGGTCGTCTTGATCCTCAAAACCTTGGCTTAAGTTTCTCCAGGATGGAAGCTATCCTACAAACAATCCAAAATGACGCAAAAGTTGAGTGGAAGAAGATGTTTGACGGGTTCGTAGTATCTGGAACATTTGAACAAATCCAGAGAGTGCACGTACTGTTGAGCGACCATTTGCAAGAGAAGAAACAGCGCAAGAAGGCGCCTACCCAAAAATACGGTACTCGAACAATGATTAGAGAACGTACGACTAATGCACAGTCCATGGTAGGTAATAAACCTTCAACCAGTTTTTACAGACCAACCGATTCACTGGTGACTTTGGACCACGCTGAAGTGCAAAATTACAACAAGCCTTTGACATCAGAGAAAATTCAGGTAAAATTGAACAAAACCAGCTACGGCAATCCCAGTCTGAATGAAAGTTATTTTCAAGAAACGTTCGCAATACCCGAGACATATGGGAAAGCCAACGAGTTAGGACAGCCTGATGTCCCCCGTGAAGCTTCGGGCCCTCTGAGAGTCAAAGTAACTCATATTTCCAGCACAAGAAACAACAATGGGAAGACAAAAGCCCAAGAAGAAGCAGAGCCGCAAGGCGATGGGAAAAATAGACCCAACGTTTTAACCGCATCAGTGAAGAAACAAGGGATCTTTGACGACCTCAAAGAGAAATCAAGTGATGCTAGAAATCATGTTGATCCTTTCCCGCTTTCGCGGATCTTGGAAACTGGAAATGTAAGTACCACCAAAGAGAAAGCGCAAGGCCAAAACGAATCAATACAACATGGTGATGTCAAGGATAGACAGGTGGCTCTTGACGATAGCAAAGGGCCGAAAAGTGATAGGGCTAGTCAACCTAAACTCAAATGCTTGGCTGCAGGAATATCAAAACGAGAGGAAAGTTGTGAAGACCTACAGTCTAAGTCGGATTTGTGTAATAGAAACTGCACCGTCGAAAAGTCAAGCCCTGTTTTACCGGATTTGAACGAAGACTGTGCTCAAGAAAACCACGTTCTTTCTCGTGACGAAAAGCCCAGATCCGCGGAATACATCAAGAAAACTGAGTCTTTATCCAACGGGAAAGATCAATATAACATAAAAGAAAACTCTTTGAATTACGTCACATCAACTGGTATCACAGTCATGTTGCTAAAAGGAGACATAACCGGCCAGGATGTGGATGTTCTTCTTAGTCCAGCCAACCCAACTCTTTCTTATAAGGAAGAGTTCTCAAAGCTGATTTTGCAGAAAGGAGGCAAAGACATGGAAGACGAATGTCGCAGCATCATTCAAACCAAAGGTCCACTGCAATACGGTACTACTTACATTACCTCAAGCGGAAACTTGCCATGCAGGGCCGTCCTCCATGCCGTTTTGCCGCCTTGGATAGACGAACACGAGAACAAAAAGGCTCTAAAACTTCAAATCCACCGATGCCTTAAAGATGGCTTGACATTGGCATCAGGATACAGACACAGATCGCTGGCTTTTCCTCCATTGGGGCAATACTGGAATTCCATACCCCTTGATATCTCGGCCGAGGTGATCACTCGCGTCATTGCCGCGTTTAGTAAAGACGTTGGTCCATTGTACACTGGCATTAATGCCTTCCACATTTTATGTGAAGACAACAACACTGTTGATACTTTTATCAAAGAATTTTCATCTTTCTCTTTTCGTGGGGAGAAGCCATTTTTTGCGAGTGTAACGTCAAAGAAAAAACTTAAAGATGTAGACGAAATTACGAAGTACCAAGGCGATGATAACATAGTTTCTTCCATAGGAAAAGAAAAATCTGTCGAACAAATGCATCACCTAACAACTTCATCACCTGAATCAGATCCCCTTTTGGAAAAAGAAAACGCAGAGATCCAAGATTGTTCGCCCAAGTTGGAAACAGGTGCTTCCGTTCAGCTTAAATCTCATTCACCTGAAAGTCCGGTGATCCAACCAAGCACTTGCGCAGTAAATGACGGTAGTTCTGAGAATAGCACGAAGCTGAGCTTCGAAAGCGACATTACCTTCACTCCGAGTAGCTATATTGAAAGTACCCAACTTTTACAAGAAAAAGCATTAGAAATACTGGAAGTGACAGAGACAACCGCAACTGAACTTTTAAAGGAGTCACTTAAACGTGTACCGTCTCAACAAAATGCAACGGGGGAGGTGAAGAAGGAGTTCAAATTGAATTTCACGAAGGAAGATTTAAAAGCAAGCGTACGCGTGATGGAAACTAATCAGTTCACTGAAGTCCAGCAGTCTAAGCCCCAGCATTTTCCAGCTCACAGCCAAAATGTTATTGGCAGTGAAGCACACTACAGTCAGGGAATGGCGAAAGATACTTCAAGTTTTCATCCCGTGTCAGCTGTTCAAAGAACATCAGCTGGTGGCATTTCAAATTTATCTTCGCTAAGCATGGCTGGTGGCTTGTTTGTTACTTCACCCACTGTTGAGGGTCTCCTACATGCTGATCTTCAGCTGGGCGTTGAGGGTTTGCAAATTGAGCACGACAGGAGTAAGAACATTGCAAAAAAGAGACACCATGACATAGGCAAAGAAAATGTATTACCTTTAAAACCGAAGATAGTCAACTCTGAAGAAAAGTCTTCCATTGCACCTTGTAATCCAATGTCGAATGAAAACCATATCAACCGGGTAGCAGAGAACCAATCTAAGAAAGATATAAACGAAAACCTCGAGTCAAAAATGCCACCTACAGCAGCTGAGACAGCTAACGTTAAGGAATCAGTTCAGAGAAGTGATTCCGAAGAAATGGCAGATATGAAAGACGAATTCAAACCAGCCACACAGAAGGAAAACTACCATTGCGGTAACAAGGGAAGAGGTAATAAACGTCGTGTAGTCGAAACATTGTTTAAGTATCAGCTGGTACGTTAGTAGTTCAAAATGAAAGAAGCACTAAACTATACACATTTACAGTGGGAGAAACATTTAAATTTACGCAATAATGAATTTATAAAAAAATATACTTTAGATACGAAATTCCTGAACTGACTTTCACACATCTTTCCACTCTTTGTTGTTTGTTGTTTTCGTTTTTGTTATTTTATCCAGAATCGGCGAGTCAAACAGTTGTAAGGTTTTGAGACAAAGGAACAAGATATAGAAACGAGGGCTTCAGTTTGTTTCTTGATAGAAAGTATATCATGTTTCGTTGATATTTTGAACACCAATATACATGTTGTTTCCTTTTAGAATGCGCTCCCGAAGTGTTATATTGTTTGGACATCTGACTGAGGGGCTTGTTACTGGTGTAGTCCATGTTAAACATGTTTTTCAGTAGATGAAAGTAAACTTGAAAGCTGTGGTTTACATATATCTATAGAATTAAGCATATAATTGGTAACCAATTAATTAATTATTACATCCACGCAAGATGCATTTGACCGTTGCAATTCCGTCCACAGAGTCGACTGGGCAACAAATTGACTTCCTGTGTGCTCTCTGTCAAGACACTGTGGACCACCCAGACCTTATTCATCCAAACGCTTGCACAGAACACAAGTTTTGTGATGACTGCATTCTCAAGGCCTTCACTTTCAGCAATAATTGCCCCGCCTGCGTGGATACCTGTGGTCTGATAACCCCAAAAAGAGAAGACAAGGTCGAGCACAGTGTTACGGCCACAAAAGGTACTTGACCATACACCTTCATTTTTTCTGAGTCGATATTCTTATTCAAAAACAGCTCAATAGGGACCTTCACCTTGATGTACAAGTACGAGATCCAGTACGGGTATGAGTTTCGGATTCAGCTACATTCTCATAGCCCTTGGGTCTCCCCTTTACTGACCAGTTGAAAAGGAGATTATTGGTACGATATTGGGGTGAATCGTGAAAATCGAAAACATAAACACTACGTTTGAAAAGCCTTATTCTTACTCCGATCTGAATGTCACTATAGGGACTACAATCAAAGGTGACTAGACAAATTACCAGGCTTCCTTTAGAAATTAATCCCAGCCGGGGTTCATTCGTTTCTAGCTGGTTGGCATTTGCGTATAATTTTCATCCTGCTTCATCGATTTCATTTTCATTTCTCGTTTAGTTTTGTCTATAGCACCTCATGAATGCATGCACCTGATTGCAAGTTTAATTTTTCTGGATCCTAACGTACAAAAATCTCCTTCATATATCTGACTGAATTTGTAATAACCTAGCCCCAAAGAGCTGCATTCAGCCCAGCATAGCACACATGCCCTACCTGCCCTACCCTTCTCCAGGCGAACAGATTGGCACCAGATGTGGCCAGGAGGTCTTCGTCTCCTACAGGGGGTGGCCCTCTGTCCAACTACTGCCTCCCTGTTGATGCATCCAGCTTAGTCAATAATGCAATAACCAAGAAAATAATCTCAGCCCTGGCTAAACCCGGTATTCCGAAGTTCTGAAAACCCACCCCAGCCCCCAGATTTTGCCAGCTTCTCGACCTACAACTACCAGCTCATAGCCCAGACCCAGACGTTGCTCGTTATTCCCGTCTTCCTTCTTCCTTTACAATATCAAATTCTATGAGTACAATGCATTTGTGCGTAATTCTAAAATTCTTGTTCACTCAGTTCTTGATGCCCCAGTTGTCAACCAAGGGCCATTCATAAAACAAGAAGATAACGATCTTCATTGGACAGCTAGCCTAGACTTTTTCCAAGCAAACCAGCCACCGGGTGAAATGATGTGGAGAAGGTATGATGGTAATCTCCCGGGATTTGAGGATTGTGGCACAATTGTTGTAACTTACTTGTTCTACGATGGTATCCAGAGCTCGGAACATCCCAGCCCCGGTGAACTGTACAAGGGTATATCATGCATGGCTTACTTCCCTGACACACAGGAAGGAAGGCAAGTTCTAAAATTGCTGCGAAAAGCTTTTGATGCTCGCCTGGTCTTTACCGTTTCAAAGTCTGCCTCAGACGGAGCTGACCATGTGGCGTTAAATGGCGTTGAACTGAAGACCTCTACAAAAAGCGATTCAAGGTAAATCATCATTAGCACTTGGTTTAATCAAGGCTATTTTCTCTGTTCTCATTGTATCTTGCTTGGTGAACGCTGTCGCGTGATGCGGATCGAGTGAACCAAGCTCGAGCCCTTATTATGCTCGAATATTTGGCCTCTCAGAAGGGGTAAAAACGTTTAGAAAGGTATCACATAACCCATTATCGTATCTTCTGTAAAAGCCACATGCTAAGCAGTGAGGAACTAAAATAGTGAACCGAAACCTCAGACACTGTTGTATTGTTCTGACTGACCTTTCGTTCAGATGAATTCGAATTTGTGTGCGTACCACACATTTAAGCCCCGGATTTGTGAACGAAACGATGGTTAAACATCAAAATGTATGAAAAAGGCATGTAAAAATGTGATCATCACTAATTACAAAAAATAAAGCCTTTTAAGCCAAATTGGCTCAGATTTGCCGGCGCTTGACTCCCGTTTCTGAGTATCAAGCGGCTACGTGTATTTGTACTCCCCCTGGATGGGATATTTGTCCTTCGCAGGTTACTCCACTGCATTCTGTCAGGTTACCTCAACAATTTGGTTGTCATTTATACACCTGGGAGGAGAGAAGCACCTTTAGAGTAAAGTGTCTTGGTCGAGAACACAACATGCGTGCTCCGGCTGGGGCTAGAACCCGGGCCGTTCGAACCGGAGTCCAGCGCACTAACCATTAGACCATCACGCCTCCCACTAATAACAAGCACGAACGATATAGTTTGCATAAATCGTATTAGAATTAGAATTAACAGCATGTTTATTGTTAGCATTTTTGGAACTATTTGTTCAGCGCAACACTGGATTATTTTGCCTCGCCAGCGCTATTATGCTCAAAGTTATGTCAGAACCATGTGGCTATCCCTAGTTGTGCAACACTCGGTCCATGAAGACATCTACATGCCTAACGTTTTATCTTGCAGAAACGGCTACCCAGACCGTGGATATTTGTCAAGATTAAGAAAGCAACTAGCTGCAAAAGGAATTCAATAAGAACTTTCTATGCTACACTTCACTATATCAGTTTACATGTAACATGAATCAGCGTTGCTCTTTAAGGCACAGTTTAGTTTTAGTATAGATTGTTCACAATCCTTCATTTTTAATTTGTCCACATTGCACCTTACCTCCAAACAAGAGTATGAGAGCATGATGGGGAGGGGATTTTTCCGGGAGGGGAGGGGGAGGGGGGGCTGGGTCTATCTTGTTATATAAAAGCATCCAATCCAGTAGGTAGTAGTGATTGTTTCATGATATAGAAACCAGTTTACACCCTGGCATCGAAGAGCCGCGTGGTTGCTTTGGTTATTTTTAAGAATGCAACTGCCTTTCCCTTCTTTGTTGCAATAATTCTTAAGTTAGTAGTTGTGGCGTAATAGGACTTCGATTTGATTGTCAATACTAGCTCATAAAACTGTCGTGCGGGTGGGTGAGACGGGTGCGTCCGCATCCCCCCTTCCCCCTACAACGACTGTGACAGATTCCTTGTTAAACGTCCGTATAAGGCCACACCCAGGTTGTGCTTTTCCTCTGTCAAATTTTCATTTTCATTTTTTTGATTTCAGAATTTTATGACGTCACATGTAGGTGAATGGACTACCTAAACCTCTGTTTTTCCTTTTTTGGAGTAAACATGAAAGTAAAATGAACCTATATTACATCATTACACCAAATGCAAATGATTGAACTCCTTACATATACATACAGTAAATGACAGACACTACGCGAAGGGAAAACTCACAATAACTCACTCAGAACTTCAAATGGGATTCAAATTTTTTATGCATTTTATTTGTTTACTATTTCAAATCCCACTCTACTCTGCAAGACAATATGACTGAAAAACAACAGGATGCAAGACTGCTCATCTTGGTGTCACTTGGATTTCACCACAGCAGTACTTTCACAGGGTGTTTCTACGGTGCTGCGGGTGCTGGTGTTTCTGTTATGAAAAATTAAACAGAAACATGATTGCCTTAAAGCGAGCTGATCAGCTGAAACATTAAATGTGGACTTTGTTTTATCATTTCAGTGAGCGTTCAATATCTTTCCATCTCTTGAATTTACACAAATGGTTAATTAACAGATGGCATAACTTATAGTCGATCAAGTACGGTAATTCGGCCGAAGTCGCGCAAACCGAAAAGCTGCAAAAGGCGCTTCGTTGACAATTTGTGGAATAATAAAACAATCCTGCTCAATCTTGCGGAATATCGTCTGATTTTAACCAACCCGGCCTACGGCATCCTAGGCTAAGTATCAGGCGATATTCCGGGTGATTTTGCAGGATAACTATTAACTATTCCCCAATTGATTGTTGTGATATATATTTTAAGTACAATATTCTTGAAGGATAATAATGCTCATTTCTTCTGGTGCCAAATTATTTTTGTAAATAACATTGCAATGATCATCTTTAGAAGGACGAAATTTACGAATAAGGAATTCTTTTGGTAGAGATTATTTGACACTAGAGGAAAACAGCAGAAATACTAAACTTTAGCGAAGGGTTCGAACGTTGCAAACCATGCTTGGATTTGTGACTACGGTCGTTGACATTGACAATCCTACGATCGCACCAGAAAGAAACTTGAATCATGGCAAGCCGGCAATAACTAATGCTCACCGCCGAGGCAGTATAAGAGCCTGTTTACATAAAGCTGTTAAAGACAGATGATAACGCCAGCTTTAAGGTGGCATTACACTCAAAGCAAAGTTCTCTTTTCACGCTGTGTGGAGTAGCACGGTATGGAGGGAGCCCTCCTACCATAACATTCTTCTGATCTACACAAACTTTAGCACTTTTAACATTCTTTCGAATATCCTTTTTAATTAATTACTTCATGCGCATTTCTCGCGTTATTTAATGTTTTACGCTTCATTTCATTAATCATTTTTAACCGTCAAAGAGGCTAAATCAGTAGAGGTAGTGCCTACAGCACCGGGAACAGTAAAAGCAGAGGTATGTACCAGAGAGGTAATAGAGAGTTTTAGCAACTAGGACGGCAACGGCAACGAGAACGCCACAAAACAATAGGTAAATGAGCAAAAACAATCGCTCTGGACGTGCGTTTTATAGTTTTGTACATTTCTGTGCCTTTATCTGCAAAACAACAACGTGAAACGATCAAATTTTATGTTTTCTCGAGAACGTGAGCGCATGGCGGCAAAGTTTTCTTTCTGTTTCCAGTAGTATAGAAGTTGGGCGTTCAAGCACGTCAATGCAGCAGATTTTTTCAGCAGAATTTTTCAATAATTTTTTCAGCAGAATTTTTCATAAATATTTTCATAAATATTTATGAAAATGTTTATGAAAATGTTTTTTATAAGATAATCTAATTACATTCAACCAACTGTATTATATGTTTATATTATTTGTTCTAACATAAGATTGTATGACTTATTATATCTGAGATAAGATTGTCTTACTTCTCTTTGTACATCTTTTATTGATCTATTTCTAATATCATCATCACTTTCATCTATTTCATAATGATTATTATATTTATATGTCATTAAAATTCTATCACGTATGAATTTGTCTAATATATCATTCCATATTTCATCTTTTTTTATTTCATTATCTATATGTTTATGCGTATTTAAATGACTTTTTTACTATTTAATTTGTAATCTTTATTACAAATTTCACATGTCCAATATTCAACAATTTTTCCATTATATATTCTATATATTTTTTTTTAATTTTAAAATAAACGCACTTTAAAAATTATTTTTTATATAATTATATAATTATATATAAGATGAGTTGCAATGATGACATACATAATGAATTAAAAATTATTGATCAATATAATTGTCCTTTTTGTGATAAACAGTTGACATATAATAATAAGATGGAAAATGAAAAATGTTGTGATAATCAAAATGTCATTAATTTAAATGGAATAAATACATGTATAAGTTGTGGTTTAGTTGATGGTTATAACTTCACAATGAATAAGTTTAATTTCTATGAAAATATGTATAAAATGAAAAGGAAATCTATATATAATCGCAAATACCATATTGAGAATTTGATTAATAAATTATATTTTAATAATAATGTTCAATTAACTTATAATCAAAGGAAACGGATTTATAAAGCATTCAATGAGATTGATAATGTTCTACATTTAGTTAATAATAGTCGTAAACGAATGATTAATATTAAATTTATAATCATAGAACTGTTTAAGATGATGAATATTCATTATAAAGATATCACTTCAACAAAATCAAAAAAGACACTAGCATTTTATAAAAAATATTGGAACGAAATAATGAATCTAATTGGTGATAAAATTAAATCTATTCTTCAGGACAAAATATCTGATCATATTTTTTATAAAATTTATCAACAACAGGTCCAATATCAATAACATAACTATCAATATTATTCATTGAATTAATTAAACATTCTCTGTCAAATTCACCTAATCTCATTGCATATTTTATCATAATTAATAGATCATTATAACTTTGATAAGCATATGTTGAATTTTGTATTTTCAAATCAAGGTCTTTATGCTTCATCCAACCTTGGATTAGAAGTGCTGTCGTACTAATAGCAATCAAACTAACACCACCTGTTGCTAAAGAAGAGGCTATACCTCCAGAAGCAAAGATGATAGACAGTGAGTTCCCCAACAATTTCCATTTTTTAAAGTGTTTTACAGCTTGTTTATATACCCAACACTTTCTATGATATGTGTGGTAGTATGATTTTAATTCCTTTATCTGATCCTCTATCAGTTTGTTTGATATGTGATTCCAGTTAAATATGCTTTTACGTTGATCTATCATATATATATAGATTACTTCATAGAAAGTGCGACGTACGGATTTTTATTCACGAGTTGCAAAACTTTGGAAAACGAACGAGTGAGCGCAGCGAACGAGTGAGTTTTCCAAAGTTTTGCGACGAGTGAATAATAATCCGTACAAAGCACTTTCTATGCTGTAATTTGTTTATTATATATAACGAGTACTCAACCATTGTAAACTTAAAGCGATTTTTCTAGTCTATAAAGAGTTAAACGCAGCGCTACGAGGAAAATAAAGCTGCAAATGCATTCTGATGGCTTTCCAAGCGAGATCTCTTTTAAATAGAAAAGAAAAATTACGGCGACGACAAGCTATCGTAAACAACAACTTTATTTAAATAGCAGTATAAAACACACTGTGTTCATACTTTTTAAAAGAAAAGCTTTTGCTATCGCATCGAGAAACGTCGCCATAAGTGAATCAACTACTGCGCGCAAATCAACTGGCGAATTTTTTGAACAAAAGTTGTGATAACACAAGGAGTCGGTTAATTGAACAATAATTACGAAATCCATATTCAAAAGTGAAATATTTACTTAACCCTGTTGTTCCCAAGAGTGCTTGAATTTTCTTAGAACGTCCACGGCTGCGTTGTATCAAAGCTACAATGAAAGTCTTTCATTTCTTGGCTTTCCCTTATCGACATTTAGTTTGTCTTCGCTCCGCCTGGAGAATGATTTTAGCATTTCCATACCATAACTGTGTTCTCAAGGTTTTTCTTGGCGTGTTTCTGATGACTTTCCTTTCCATAAAGTTCTCAAAAGTACAAAATTTGTAGCCAAACCATAAACTGTCTTCGAGAGCTTGCAAACTCGCAGCGTGTTGTTTTCACAACCTCGTTGGAAACCATTTGAATTCCCGCGCTCTGATTGGTTAGGTAGTTCTACTCTTGATGCTGATTGGTTATATTTTTCACATGTGAAGAAAGCTATACGCGAAGCTGATTGGACGTATCGCTTTTCTCACATGTGAAAATATAGCAGATATAGAATTCTATCTGCAAGGTTTATTACCTAAAATTGTCGCTATATATGTAATAAAATATATTATGTATATTATATATACTTCCATCAATTTGTTCAATAACATCCTCAACTTCATCCATTGTTTTTCTGCAGCAAAGAATGAAATCTTTTACTTTTTTCAACCAAATTCTTATCTTTTCAGTGTTCATATATTAATTGATTATATAAAGTATGTTCCTCTCAATTTTTCAAGAAATAATATTTTATGGAATTCTGGGTTATTTACAGCATAAAAATTAGGGCTGAATCCAATACGTTGAACATGTTGTGAGAATGCAAATCTGATTCTGCTAAAGTTGACATTTATATTCAATGTTTCATTGATGAAAACAGCGTTATCGCATAGACAAAGCTGCCAAAGATTAGTTCTTTTTGCAAACCAAATCATTAATTGTTTATCTTTATAATTTGATGATATTGCTTTAGTAAAGTTATTTCTACCAATTCTAAGTTTTAATGAATCTTTATAAATATAGATAAAGGCGGGATTTTCCACCCCATCAAAATACATATATTGAGTATCTTTACTATGCTTAAAAGTAACCATCAACGTCATATCACCATTTATGTCTATATTATCATATAGGTTAAAATACGCTCCTAACACAAAACCTTGAGACATATCAAAATCATTCAGATCCTTTGTTGGGTTAAAAATCAACCGGTTATTTATTTTGTTAACAACAGCACCATTTGCTGTTTGATTAATATTAAACATATTTGGGTTAAGACAATCAAACCAATCATCAAATAACTCTTCGTAATAGCTTTTATTTTGTTTTTTATTGATTAAATCATTCAATTTTGTTTCAAGACTCAAACAGTATGCGGCAAGTTGTTTATAATTAACAGCTCCAGAATCCACAGTATCTTCTTTTATCCCAATAATTTCTTTACTACCCATATCAATAACTTCATTCATTACAATCTTACCATTACCAACAGTCCATAAAGCATCATAAATACTTGTTTCCACATTTGATTGAATCCCTTTAACACCATAAAATAGTATATTTGTTTGAAGTTTTGGAGAATATGATACCCCTGCTTTCGTTTTCATAATAATATCAATGTATAAATAGTTATTTCCAATATTTTGTGTTTTAGTGAACTGAACAATCAATCTAGCATAATTTTCAAATACTTTTTTAAAAACATTATGAATCGTTTCAATGGTACTTACACCATTAATAGATATAGTATCACGATTGATACTGTTATCAACCCAAATAAGTTCAAAAGCCATTGTGTAATCATTATTAGGTAAAACATATAGATTAACCGCTATTCTCGAACTATAATATCCTTTATTCGAGTCCAAAAGTAGTTTTGTGTCAACAGCATTTTTATTTATTGAATGAGGACTTGATTGCACAGTCACCATATCTCCAAATTCTACATCATCTTCTTCAGTTAATTGTCCACCAGGATTATCCATAATATATTTGAAAACATTTAATCTATCAGAAGCGGTTACATGTGATTGACTCACATGATCTTCCATATACTTTTTAGTGGTTAAATCATTATCATTTGTTGGATTTGCTGAATTGATTATTTTGTGAGTATTATTAAAGTTTATATTACCATTCATATTTCCACCTGAGATGTTGAGTTTTGATGCAACTTGATTATCAACATATGATTTACTAGCAGCATGACGTTCGGCAGAAGGGTAAGACACTCCAACAACTTTATTATTGTTCATGCCTAATACCCCAAAAATATCAAGAGTGCCATTAATGGAATCACCTGATTTGCTTACCTTTGTATTTAGTTGAGTGTTTATCCATTGTTTAGTAGCAGCGTCTTGATCATCAATGGGATCTTTTAGGTTTATTATCTTTTTTTGGTTCATGTCAAGATCTGCAAGCATCTTATTCTCACCGAGAACTGACAATGAGATCAAATCAACATACGCTTTATTTGCTACTTGTAAATTTGTGGAAGGACTACTGACGTTGTTTATGTGTTTGTTGTTCATGTTAAGATCACCAGTCATTTGTTTTGATCCATCAAGAGATGATAAACTATTACTAGCCAGGTCGACATATTTTTTGCTCACCAAATCATTGTCTCCAAAAAGCCCATCATGATATGGTTCTGTGTTTCTAATAACATATTGATTTAAATCAAAATAATTACCATCTTTGCCTTTTTTGAGGAATTTACTATTGAGGTATTCTTTATTAACACCCGACTTCAGATCTGTTACGTAGTGATCATAACTATCATCCTCAGCAACATCTGGTGGGCATTCAAGATTCCTTATTAGTTTATAATCGAGATTATAATTTCCATCATCTGTCAATTTAAAACCAATACCAGGCAATCCCCGTTGTGAACTCATCATTGTTGTTGTTGTTGATGTTGGTAAAAGTCCATTTGAATAACTCATTATATAATTAGATTATATTTTTTCATTGAAATTTTTAGCTGTGAATTTTCTTGGTTTATCAACGTATATGAAGCTGTATGGTTCTTCTGTTGCTTTCTCATATGATTTTTTTAGAATACTGTTTTCACGGCAAATTAAACTCTTCTCATTAGCACTGGGAATTCATAAATGGAGAAGTGTGAACAGTTCAATCTTATGTCTTTTGGCGTTGTATAATAACTTTGACTCAGATAAATCACACTACAATTTTTATGTCGTCCTTGTATAAAATAGTCAACCAGTGGTTTTTGGTTCTTCTCACATACAAAATCATCGAAGATAACAATTTTCTGTGAGTCACTATCAAGCTCTTGAACTGGAATAATATCATTATTACTTGCTTCAATAACATCATAACCAACTTCATTACTGATAGGTTGGAAGACGTTCATAAGATGCTGGTACTTGGACTGTTCTAAGTTTTTCGCGTAGAGATAAATTTTATCAAAATATAGTAGATTGCAGATCATATGTATCAATGTGTTTGTTTTTCCTGAACCACTTGGACCACAAATCAGCATCCGAAAACATTGATGAGGCATGAAATTATATCGTTGTTTGAAGTTTGAGACTACATTATCTTCAACATCATAATTTGGTATTTTCATTATACTATATTGTTATATTAATTTAATATAATATGGTGTTCAACATAGTGTTCAACATCATGTTCAACATAATGTTTAACGTTATTTTTTATATACGATTTTCATTTTTTATGTAACATAATAATATAACAACAAATGAGTTTACTTAGATGGAAAGAACTCGCAAAAAGTAAATCTAAATTAGGGAATAAAATCAATTATGCCCATAATGTAATCAAAGAACATAATATCGGTCAGCAGACAAGCCAAGAGTCATTACAGAAGGTATTCAAACCAGTGACAAGTAAATTAGATGATGTAATTACAACTAATTTGGTTTCAAATATGCTTCGAAAGAGAAAACAACCACCGAAGAAAGTGGAAGTTCCGGATTATGATATCGATACTGAGGATGAAGTTGATCCATATGAAGACATGGATGTAGAAGGTTTGATTAATTTTGGTGATTATATGCCGCCACAGCAAGAAAAACAAATAGTACCAAAACCACCAAAATATGAAGAATCTTTACAAGATATTATGGAAGGAAATAAGGAGATTTATGTCGATCCCCAATATTTTCCCCAAGATCCTCAGGAGCTGCCACCTGAATATGATGATGATGAAGGAGTTGATTATGAAATAGATGATGAGGATAAAATCAAATATATTTTAAATGAAATTGGTATTCCGGATTATGAAAATGTTGAAAAGGTTCTTAATCAGCCAGAAATTACTGCTAAAAAAACCAACAATTATCTCAAAAAAATAATAAATGATGCAATCTATAAAAAGCATCAATTGAAGGGTTTTAAAGCAAATGTTACAAAACAATACAACAAAGGGGTTATAACACAAGCTGATAGGCAGGAGAAAAATAAAAGAATAGACGATACAAGAATTACTTTAAATGAATACATAAAACATTATAATAATAAACTGAAAACAATGAAAGGTTCAGGCATCAAAGGCCGAAGAAGACAGAGAGGTGGTAATATTATGTTTTTCAACGATGTAAAGCAGCTTCTCAAGAAATTAGAATTAATAATTGGTGAAGTTATTGCAGGTAACACATCAATTCAGATGAGAAATACAGGAGTCAATATATTGGACACATTATTGAAAATGACAACAATTAATAGATCGCAGTATAATAAATTGTATAATAAGTATTTCAAAATATAATTTATGTAAATGTATTATATACACATGGATCGAGAGATTGTATTGTCATCATATAGTGTCAAAAATCAAGGAAACAACACTCCCCAGAATTTTACAACTAAATTCACACATCCCATAATATTGAGTAAAAATTCTGAATATGTGGTAGGCCTTAACCGAATCGTTAACATGTCGTTCACATGGTTCAACGTAAATTCCTCATATAATAATCAATTAATAAAGTATAGCTCTGATAACGGCTCAACATTTCACGAAATTACTTTCCCAGCAGGAGTTTGGAATTATACAGATTTCGATACGCACATTAAGGACATAACTAAGATTGAAAAAGTTGTACCAAATGGTTCAAATACTGTTGATTATCCCATCACTCTTGAATTCAGCAATACAACATTCAGAGTCACAGTCACATTAGCTAAAAATTACCAACTTGATTTAACAGCAAGCAATTTCAATGAACTGATTGGGTTTGAAAAGGTATTGCTGAAAGATGAATTGAATGTAGGACCAAAAGTGCCTAATCTCAGTCAAGATACTGACGTACTCAATATTCATTGTGACCTCATCAATGATTCACTTGTAGACGGTCAAGATACAGACATTATTTATTCCTTCTCAACCAGCGTGCTTCGACGAAGTTACTCCTTTACCATCGAACCGCGAAGAGTCACATTCAATCCCGTCAATAAAATTACTATAAGTAGTATCAGGATACATATCACAGATGGAAAAAGGAGATTAATCAACCTAAATGGAGCAGATACAGCTTTTTCACTGATTCTGAAAAGGGTAGAATAATGTAACATAATAGTATAAAATGAAACCATATGAATTTAAGAGGTTTTATCATCCAAAGCTTGGTAAATTTGTATATGCGCATAAAGGGTCTGGGATTATCATTGATAATATTTTCAAACCGATAAAGAGTATTATGTCGTCTGCTGCAAAAACGTTTGCTAAGAAAAATGTTGGTAAAAAGACACCCGAGAAGTCAGGAGACCTGATAATGAATAAGCTTAGAAATATGTATGCAATTACCCCACCCATTAAACAGAAACAGCAAAATGAAAGTACTGATATGTTCATCAATAGATTGATATCAGGTGATGGTGTAAAAAGAAGGTGGAAATAATTGCAAAATTATCTAATATAATAGTATAATGTCTTTCAGAACAAGTGAATATTTACAAAGATATGAGTTAGTTCGATTTCAACTAGATAATGTCATTCGGGCTCCAGATAATGGTCAGCACCAACAAAAAAGTGGATATAAGTTTACAATTAATGACAGATTTCCATTCTATGATTGGTATAATGCTTATTTCGAGGTGCAATTTCAGTTGCAAAACTTAGCTGATGGAGCTGGAA
Source organism: Blastomussa wellsi (assembly GCA_947652115.1). Taxonomy (NCBI): domain Eukaryota; kingdom Metazoa; phylum Cnidaria; class Anthozoa; order Scleractinia; family Plerogyridae; genus Blastomussa; species Blastomussa wellsi. The sequence goes on along the minus strand of CANTDW010000005.1, from coordinate 11,112 downwards.
TTCCAAATGCAATACGTACAACAATTATCAACGGATCCCATTCATTGATTAATCAGATTATGATAAAGAGTGCTGGTAAGATTGTGTATGATACTAATAATCTCCATAAAGTTACTTTTGTCAAGAACCTCCTTGAATATAGTGATGATTTCAGTCGTAGTGTTGGTAAAAATAGTCTATGGTATTTGGATACTGATGAAACTACAGAAGACACTAATAAAGGGTTTAATGCTAGACACAGTTTGCCAAAAAGAATTGGTGAAGGTGGCGGAGCTGCCAATGCAGCCAAAGATGTTAATGTAGTAATACCACTCAATCGTTACAGTTTCTTCGAAGAGTTAGAAGGTCGAATGTTGGTTCCAATGCAACTTCAGTTTGATATAGAGTTGCAGAATGATGATGAATTAATTTTTAAACCAGCTGCTGCAGCTGCAAGTCGAGTGGTCATCAATAGATTTTTACTATGGATCCCAAAAATGATACCGAAGGACAGCTTATATGATAAGTTCGTCAACTCATTTTTAACAAAAAATACTTGGAAGTATAACAGAGAAATGTATCATGTTTCCGCACCAGCACAAACTAGTGGATTTTTCCAGATCTCCTCCAGTATTGACAATGTTAAGACTATCTTAGTGTATCTACAAAGAGCTAAAACAAACAATACAAATGCGAATCCATACATATTTGACACTTTTAAACTAAATGCAGTTAATTATAATTCTAGTCTTACAAATTGTAGATTGGAATATGGGAATGGAGTATTTTATCCAGAAACTGAATACGACTCAGAGTCAAAAGTAAGAATCTTCAATGATTTGATGTCCTATGCCATGAGAAAGAATGATTACAACACCGGCACACAACTCAACCTGGCTAATTACAACTCTCTTTATTCCATCATATATTTTGATCTGTTATATCAAACAGAGAAAGTAACAAGAGATCCAAAACAGTTGATCTTTAGGTATAAACTTAACAGAAATAGTGCAACTCCTTTCAACGTGCATGCTATTGTCCTATATGAGGAAGAAGTTGTCATCGACAAGATTGGAAATGAATTAGTCATAGTGTAAAAAGTATTGACAGTAATCAGATATTCCTTATTTTGTATATGTTATATAATCAAAAATTGTATAACATATATTATATACAAGAAATGACTCAACTTTTTGAAATAAATGTAAAACTATCTGAAAATAAGAAGAAGAATCTGAGTGCCGCTTACCATAAAAGGGAAACGATTGTTATAAGGCTTACGAAGAACTCTCTTCGTGGGAATGATACTCTATATGTCCCAGCGATGGTAAAGAATAGATTGGAGAAAAACCGGGGATTGAAGAAGGGGATGGATATTAAGCTGGCTAAGACCAATATTAGAAAACAAGTTGGTGGAAGTTTGTTAACTACCATTCTAACCCTTGGTCGTGCAGCTTTACCTACTATTGGTAAAACATTAGGATTGTCAGCTCTTGCTGGATTGGCTTCAGAAGGCGCAAGCCAAATTGTAAAAAAAATATCTGGCAAAGGACAAACAGGAGGTTTCTTAATTCCACAAAACAAAATTGACACACTAATTGCAAACAAACACCTATTGTCTTCAAAACAAAAGAAAGACATATTATATGCTCTTCAATCAGGTTCAGGTGTTGTTGTGAAGCCAACTAAAAAACAATATGGTGGTTTCCTTGGTACTTTACTCGCCAGTATTGGAATTCCCCTGGTATTGAAAGCTTTGACTGGAAGTGGTGCTCCTAAGATTGGAGCTCCACCTAACCCCCAACAAGGAGGTAAAGGAGCTCCAAGAATGGGTGTATGGCAACCACCACCATTCATTGGATCATGGCCTAAGACACAAGCTGGTATGGGAAAAAAAAGCCAACCAAAAAAAAGAGAAAGGGAAAAGGTCTACTATTAGGACCAAACAGCCCGTTCAATTCAATCCCACTCGTAGGGGCAATATTGTAAAACCTAAATTTGAAAAAGACATTCCGATAAGCAATCATGATCTAATAAGATGGTGCAGATATCTGAACATCCCAATCAATAATGTTCTATCAAGGGATGAAAGAGTTCCACATAATCATGACTTATTTCCTATTTCTCCTCTGGGAGAATAGGGCCGTACCCTAATCATAATCATAGCCAAGCATTATTCATTTACAATCTTGAACCATCATATATGAGTGGAAGCCATTGGGTAGCAACTTTTGTAAAAGACAACATTATCAATTATTTCGACAGTTTTGGTATGCCTCCTTTTCAAGAGCTTGTAAATCATGCGAAAAGAAAGAATTTGACTTTGCTTCACCAAAATAATCATATTCAGAACATAAAAACAACCACATGCGGCTACTTCTGTTTATACTTTTTAAATGAAATGAATAAGGGTAATTCATATCATGATTTATTAAAAGTGTTTGACATTCATAATACAATGAAAAATGAGAAATTTATAATAGATTATTTCAAAATTGTATAATATATATGTATACATGGTAAAATCATATTGCGTAAAAGAAAAAACACAAACTGAATGTGTTCCAGGTAGTGAACGATATGTTAAAACCAAAAATGGTCGAACAATGATGAAATCTAAGTGTGCCAGTTGTGGTATCACAAAATCAACATTCATAAAAAGCAGCAATACCGGAGGATCTTTAACAAAAAATGTAAGAATTGCAAATGAATTAATTGCAAAAGCATTAACCAAACCGAAACCGTATTGTGGAATTGGAAAGGTTCCAAAAGACAAAATACGTGGAAATATGACACAATGCATTGATCAGGGTCAAATAAGATATTATGGATTAGAGCCCATACCAAAATCTGCAATTGAAACAAAAAGAAAATCAACTCAAAAATTTAAAAGACAAAAAAGACCAAACAAGAAATCAAAGACAAAAAACTAATTGTGCCCCCACAAGCTGGGGGCAGTTTGTTTGATATTTATGATAGTCATTCTATTGGTGAGATTGCTTTAAAAGGTTTGGCTAATTCTGGGGCTTTGCTTGCTCGACGGGGTGCTGCAAAGGCTATCAAATCAGATTATGCAAAGAAGAAAATAAAAAATGTTACAAATAAATATTTGGATCAAGTCCTTGACAGCTTTACAAATGACTTGAGTAAAAAAATATAAGGTGGTTCAATAGATATACACAATGCTATGTTAAAAGTAGCGCCAAAGAAAGGTTTTGTTATGCCTGGACATAGATATACAGGTCCTGGTAATCCTTTAGAGCAGCAGCTGAGATATGATCCAAAAACTGGTCAAATACTTGAGATATATCAACAACCAACTAGTAAAACAGACGCTGTAAGTATGCAACATGATGTTGATTATTCTGTATGTGGAAATAAGAAAAAAAGTGATCAAGTTAAATGTAAGAACGAGGCGGATAGAAAGATGGTAAAAGCTTTGGATGCTATTCCATGGAAAGACAGACAATGGGGACATGCAATTGCTAGAAATACTATAGCAGCCAAATCAAAATTAGGTATGGGGGTAATGAATTCATTAAATGCGATTCCTGGTTATTCTGCAGCAAATAAAACTCTTTCTTCAGTCATACCAAAATTGATAAAAGAAGAAGGGGCAAAAGAATCATTTGATGATTTTGCAAGTGGAGACACTATCAAACGTGCTTGGGTTGGAATTACTGGACAACAGGGAAAAATACAAAAAGAAAAGATGAGGAAGCAAGGATATGCACCAGTTGAGAAAAAGAGTCAGCAAGAGGTATTTAATACTATGGCGCGTGATTATGGACCAGATTGGTATATTGGTGGGCCATATGAGAATCATTGGAAATTTAACAGATTCATGTGGGATGTACAACATGGGAAACATCTAGGTATGGGGGTTAAAAAAAACGTCAACAGCCGTCGAGTGAAGAAAACTGGCAAGTAAAATTAGCAGATGAATTACATACACCAATACATCGTAAATTTACTCGGCGGCGTGTGATTACAAATCATATCGATGAAATATGGGCAAGTGATTTGGTTGAAATGCAGCAGTTTAGTAAATGGAATAAAGGCTATCGATATCTTCTAATGGTTATTGATGTATTCAGTAAATATGGTTGGATTATTCCATTGAAGGATAAGAAAGGTGAATCTGTCACTGAAGCATTTAAATCAATATTCAAAGGAGGTAGAAAACCACAATATCTTTGGGTTGATAAGGGAAAAGAATTCTATAACAAACATGTGAAAGATTTATTAGAGAAAAATGGGATACATATGTACTCAACTGAGAATGAAGAGAAGTCCTCAGTGGTTGAAAGATGGAATAGAACAATTAAATCCAAAATGTGGAAACAGTTCACTGTTCAAGGTAATACACAATATCAAGATATGTTACCAAAATTAGTAAATCAGTACAACAACACAAAACATTCAAGTATAAAGATGACACCTGTTGAAGCTTCTGATAAGAAGAATGAAGGAACTGTTTATTTCCATTTGTATGGTAATATAGAAACATTGAAACAGAAACCAAAATTTGAAATAGGTGATAAGGTGCGAATATCTAAGTATAAAAGAAAGGTATTTGATAAGGGTTATACACCAAATTGGACAGAAGAAGTTTTTACAGTTGATAAGATCCAATACACTAATCCAATAACTTATAAGGTAAAAGATCTCAGAGGTGAAGATATTCAGGGAAGTTTCTATGAGTCTGAGTTGTTAAAAGCTAAGCAGGATGTTTTTCGTATTGATAAAGTCATTCGTAGAGATTATAAAAAGAAACAAGCTTTAGTGAAGTGGAAGGGATATAGTGATGATTTCAATAGTTGGATTCCAATGAGAGATTTAATAAATATATAAACATATATTGTAGGGAAATACAGAGTGAATATCACTTTGTATTGCATACACATGGAAAATGTTGTCATCGCTATATATTGGTAGCCAAAAATATTATTGTTTTTGATTACTAATCAGATCTTGCAATGTTTCTTATGAAGAGATTTGTAGTTGTTTTTATAAGTTTTGTTGCAGTTCAAAGGGCATTTGAATTCTTTATTTTGCCATTTTTTAATGGATTCCATTTTGTGTTTCTTTTTGTCTTCATCTGAGACTCTTTGTGGTCTTTTATTAGCTGATTTTTTATAGTCAGCAGGTAATTCTTCTGGTTTAACATATTCAAATTTGTAAGAAAATCCGTCTTTCTTTGATATACCAGATTTACAATTATTGATACCCTCACATACCATCTTAACAATACCTGCATTAATACCGAGATGTTGTCGAATTGCATACATACTGTTATAATACGAAACTTCATTTGTTTTACAATTAGTTGTTTTAACACATTTCTTATTTTTATGATTATTAGCAACGAATGTATAATCTCTTTCTTTTTGTGTGATGAGCTGAAGATTACATAAGCGATTATCTTCTTTATTGTCATTGATATGATCGATCACTTTTCCTTTGGGGATAATACCATTGAAACACTCCCAAATGAATCGATGAACACTATATGTTATCTTTTTACCGCCATATTTTCTAATAGTACAATACAGATAACCCGAAGTCTTTTTGATACCTAATCTAGGTACCTTCTTTATTATGTGGATCAACTCTCCATCTTTATTGGTTGCATATAAGTCATATATTGGGTGGACATGATAAACGCACTCGTTGATTGTAATTGTTGTCATTCTATATATTTATTTTAGATAATATTTCTTTATATTTTGATAACTACTTAAATAAAAATTATCTAATCTAAATATATAGAATGTATTTTTTCAAGCTACTCTCAACTCGATACTACAAAACCGCTAAAAAATTAGGTTATAAATGGTTAGATCTAGTTAAAAAAACAACCAGACAAAAAGTAATTGATAATGTTAAATTATATCAAAGAATAGAAATTATTAATAAACATAAGCAAAATACAATCATAAATAAAATCAAAAATAAACAACACTTGAACAGTTAAAAAACTCAAAAGAGAGCACAAGAGAATAATGAAACAATATAAACCAAAAACTGAGATAGAGCAATTGAAACAAGCATTGAAGGGTTATACTAAGTCTTTTGAAATTGGTATTAAAAATGATAAAGATACTATTATGCAATTAGAATCAACAAGACAAGCACTTGAATATCATCTCATAGAAATATTAAAATCTGAAAAAGGATTAAAATTTGTTGAAACATTGAAGGTAACATTTGAAAAATTAGTAAATAATGAAACAGTGACTAAAACAGCTTATTTCATCAGTTCACCTCAAACTATTATTAATGAAACTGAAATAAAAGAATCATTTAATTTATCAAAACAACAAATATTAAATAAAGTTGCTAAATGGATATCTGAAGGTTCTGGTTGGACTATTAAATCTGTTGACAATCATTATCTCAATATTATAATCTATCAACCAATGAAGGGATCCTCTTATATTCAACTACCACCAGAACTTAGAAATAGTAAAAAAGGATTGATCAATATTAAGAATGAGGATAATGAATGTTTTAGATGGTGCCATATTCGGTATTTAAACCCACAAGATAAAAATCCACAAAGGATTAAAAAATCAGATATAAAATATATTAATAAGTTAGATTATTCCGAAATTAAATTTCCAGTGACTATTAAACAATATAATAAAATTGAAAAACAAAATAATATTAATATTAAAGTATTTGGATATGAAAATAAACAGGTTTATCCTATTTATATATCAAAAGAAAAAAATAATAATGAATTAAATTTACTATTGATAACAGAAAATAAGAACAAACATTATGTTCTGATTAAAGATTTCAATAGATTTATGTTTAATAAAACAAAACATCATGGAAAGAAACATTTTTGTATGCATTGTCTACAATGTTTCAGCTCTGAAAGAGTATTGAATAATCATAAAAATTTATGTATAGAAATTAATGGTGTACAAGCTATTGAAATGCCGATAAAAGGAAAGAATATTTTAAAATTTAATAACTTTGATAAACAACAACCAATACCATTTGTAATTTACGCAGATTTTGAAGCAATAACAGAGAAAATATCAAGTTGTTCACAACCTGATAATAAATCTTATACAGAAGCATATCAAAAACATACAGATTGTGGTTTTGGTTATAAATTGGTATGTTGTTATGATGATAAATATAGCAAACCACTTACAATTTATAGAGGTGATAAAGCTGTCAGCATTTTCATGAAAAGGATGTTGATGGAAGTCAAATATTGTAAAACTATTATGAAAAATGAATTTAATAAACCTTTAAAAATGACAAAAGAAGATGAAGTTGATTTCAAAAAAGCTGATAAATGCTATATCTGTAATAAAGAATACACTGATGAAGATATCAAAGTAAGAGATCATTGTCATATCACTGGCAAATATAGAGGCTCTACTCATCAGGAATGTAATCTTAAACTTAAAATAATTCCAGAACAAATTAAAATTCCTGTAATATTTCATAATCTCAGAGGTTATGATAGCCATTTTATTATGCAAGAAATTGGTAATATTGTTAAAAATAATGAATATACAAATAAAAATGGAAAAAAATGTCAGATGAATATAAATGCAATTCCAAATAATATGGAAAAATATATGGCTTTTATGTTAGGTAATCATCTAACTTTTATTGATAGTTTTCAATTTATGAGTTCAAGTTTACAAGAACTTGTTAATAATACACCAAAAGATTCATTCAAATATATATCAAAAACTTTTAAAGATGAAAATAAATTTAATCTTATGTTGAGAAAAGGAGTTTATCCATATGATTATATGGACAGTTTTGATAAATTTGATTCTCCACTTCCATCAAAAGAACAATTCCATAGTATTTTAAACAATGAAGATATTTCAGATGAAGATTATCAACATGCTCAAAATATTTGGAAAACATTCTCTCTAAAAAATATGGGCGATTATCATGATTTATATTTAAAAACAGATGTACTTCTACTAGCTGATGTATTTGAAAATTTCAGAAAAACATGTCTTGAATATTATAGACTTGATCCATGTCATTATTTCTCATCTCCAGGGTTATCATGGGATGCTATGTTAAAAATGACGGATATTAAATTAGAATTAATAACTGATATTGACATGTTTTTATTCACTGAAAAGGGAATGAGAGGGGGAATCAGTTATATTGCTAATCGTTATGGAAAAGCTAATAATAAATATATAAAAAATTATAATAAAAATGAACCATCTAAATATATCATGTATCTTGACGCCAATAATCTATACGGTTGGGCCATGAGTCAATCTCTTCCAACTGGTGGATTTAAATGGATGAAGAGGGAGAAGATAGATAATTTAAATTAGGTAAATACACTGAAGATAGTAAAAAAGGATTAATATTTGAAGTCGACTTAGAATATCCTGAAAAATTACACGATCAACATAATGATTATCCAGTTGCACCAGAAAAAATCAAAATCAATAAAGAAATGTTATCCCCATATTGTAAAAATATAGCTGAGAAATATAATATATCAACTGGTCTTGTTCATAAATTAGTTCCAAATCTTAATCACAAAGAAAAGTATATTGTTCATTATAGAAATCTTCAACTATATATGGATCTAGGATTGAAACTAAAAAAGGTTCATAGAGTTCTTGAATTCAATCAATCTCCATGGTTGAAACAATATATTGATTATAATACACAGAAAAGAACAATTGCTAAAAATAATTTTGAGAAACACTTTTTCAAACTAATGAATAACAGTGTTTATGGAAAAACAATGGAAAATCTAAGAAAGAGAGTTGATGTCAAACTTATCACAGATGAAAAGAAACTTTTAAAATACGCAAGCAAACCAACTTATGTCAACTGTAAGATATTTAATGAAGATTTAGTTGCTGTTCATAAAATTAAAGAAAAACTGGTTTTAAATAGACCTGCTTATGTTGGTATGTGCATTTTAGAACTTAGTAAAACATTAATGTATGATTTTCATTATTATTATATACAACAAAAATATAAAAATAAAGCAGATACTAACAGCCTAATGTATGAAATTGAAACTGAAGATGCTTATAAAGACTTTTGGGCTGATAAAGATAAATTTGATAATAGTGACTATCCAGATAATTCACCTTACTTTGATAAGTCAAATAAAAAAGTAATTGGTAAATTTAAAGATGAAGCAGCTGGAGTACCTATTTGTGAATTTATTGGTCTACGATCAAAAATGTACAGCTATATGAAAGACGACCAAAAAGGAGGAAAGACTGCTAAAGGAAAAAGACATTCAACATGAACACTATAAAGAAACACTATTCAATAATAAACAGATGTATCATAAGATGAAAACAATCAGAAGTGAAAACCATGAACTCGGCAGTTATGAAATCAATAAAGTATCGCTCAGCTGTTTTGATGATAAAAGATATATTCATAAAGATGGCCAGACTAGTTATGCATATGGTCATTATAATATAAAACAATAATTACAATTTTAATTTACTTTATTCCAATAATTCCACTGATTCTAATAATTTTCATAATTTCATAAAATTAATTCCAATACCGAATTATCTATCTAATTTAGTTTTTTGCTAAATTAGCTAGATAAAATCCAACACTTAATTAATTAACTAATATACAGTACTGAATTACACAACTGATATTCAGGCCTATAAAATGTCATATAATAATAATGTATATAATTATATATATGAAATTTGTTTTAATTGGTAATGTAGATCATGGTAAAAGTACATTGGGTGGTCAACTATTAGTACAGTCTAATACCATTAATAAAAGAGAGATTGAAAAGATAAAGAAAAATGCTAATGATATTAAGATGTCAACATGGTGGTTGGCTCACATTTTAGATGAAGACAATTATGAAAAAGTTAAAGGAAAAACACATAATTTCAATATAGTTCCATTTGATTATCAAGAAAAAAATTATAATATTATTGATGTTCCAGGTCATAAAGAATTAGTTAATGAAATGATCTTTGGAACAGCTTTAGCTGATATTGCAGTCTTAGTCTTATCTATTAGAAAAGGAGAATATGAAGCTGGTCTCTCTGGACAAACTTTAGAGCATACTCTTATTGCTCGTGGAATGGGAATCAACTGCTTAATCATTTGCATAAATAAGATGGATGCTATTAATTGGAATAAAGAACTATACAATGATGTTGTAAAAGACTTTAGTAATAAGATAAAAAAATTCAGATTTAAGAATGTTATGTTTGTTCCAACATCAGCATATTTTGGAGATAATATTATAGAACGATATAATAATAAATTAGTTAAATATTCTTTTATTGAAGCTCTAAATACTATTAATGTAGTTGATCGTAAAATTAAACTAAATCAACCTATTAATCAAAAAGTTAAAAGTAAATTAATTTTTTATGATATTAAAAATCTTATTACTAAAGGTTATATTTGTAAATTACATACTAAAGATCAATTATATGATGCTGAAATTATTCAACTTAATAATAATTTAATTCCTTTTGTAACTCAAGATAACTCTCAAGGAAAAATAATTGATGCTGTCTTAAAAATAGATACTAATAACAGTATCTATTCCAATATTATTTTAAGAGATGGGAATAAAACTATTGCTATTGGTGTTTTATATTAATGTAAACTCCATTTTCAACAACAGGCCTATAATCCAACACTAATATCCAATACTGAGATTTAATACTTATATATAATACTTAAATTGAATACTTAAATTTAATACTTATATATAATACTGAGATTTAATATTGGATTTCAATATTAGATTTCAATATTTGATTTTAGTTTGATAATTTCGTTTGATAATTCAGTCAAAAAATTATTGAAAAATTCTGCTGAAAAAATCTGCTGAAAAATTATTGAAAAATTCTGATGAAAAAATTATTGAAAAATTCTGCTGAAAAAATCTGCTGTATTGACCTGCTTGAATGCCCAACTTCTATACTACTGTTTCCTTACTTTAACGCTGTTCATAGTAATTTAGTTCCTGGACAGTTCGTCAGCATTTTCCAAGTTAAACAATAAATGCGAAAGCGTCACAGAAACGAGAAGTTATATTTTGAAATGACGTTTTCGTTGCCGTCGCCGTCGTCGTTGCTCCCTAATGGTTACCCGAAGTGGATG
>OX393568.1:26017865-26022865 GCA_947652115.1 Blastomussa wellsi | reverse complement strand
ATGACAGCCTATTGAAGTTGACCACGCCCATCTCTTTGGACGCGAAATTCTTCGGAACGCCATAAAAACCACACTTTTTAACGGAATCTTACCAAACTTGGCTCGGTTATAGAGTTTAAAGCGTAGAATCGTCTGTGAAAAAAGTGATCAATTTCATTGAAATCTGTCATTGGCAGCCAAGTTAAACCAAAAAATCCGTATTTCGGGGATAACTACATCACCGTTTTATCCGAATCTCACGAAACTTAGCTCACCGATAGAGTTTGAGGCGTAGAATCGTCCGGTCAAAACAGCGATCAATTTCATTGAAATCTCTTTGATTGGCGCCAAAGTGAAGTTGACGATACCCATCTTTTTTGGACGCGAAACGCCATAAAAACAAGACCTGTGAACAGAATTTCACTAAACTTGGCTCGGTGATAGAACTTAACGCGTAGAAGAGGCTGGTCAAAACCGCGACAAATTTAATTGAAACCCCTTTAATTGGCAGCCAATTAAAGTCGACAACGCCCGTCTTTTCGGACGCGGAATGCTTCGAAATGCGATAAAATCAAGACCTGTCAACGGAATTTCACGAAACTTGGCTCGGTGATAGAATTTGAGGCGTAGAAGAGGCTGGTGAAAACCGCGATCGATTTTATGCAAACGCCTTAGATTGGCAGCCAATTGAAGTCGACCACGCCCATCTTTTCGGACACGAAAAGCTTCGAAACGCCATCAAAACAAGACCTCTGAACGGAATTTCACGAAACTTGCCTCGATGATAGAGTTTGAGGCGTAGAAGAGGCTGGTCAAAACGGCGATCGTTTTCATGCAAAGCCCTTCAATTGGCAGCCAATTGAAGTCGACCACGCCCCTCTTTTCGGACACGAAAAGCTTCGAAACGCCATAAAAACAAGACCTGTCAACGGAATTTCACGAAACTTGGCTCGATGATAGAATTTGAGGCGTAGAAGAGGCTGGTCAAAACCGCGATCGATTTTATGCAAACGCCTTTAATTGGCAGCCTATTGAAGTTGACCACGCCCATCTCTTTGGACACGAAAACCTTCGAAACGCCATAAAAACAATACTTTTTAACGGAATCTTACCAAACTTGGCTCGATGATAGAGTTTGAAGAGTAGAATCGTCCTGTGAAAAATCAATCAATTTCATTGAAATCGGTCATTGGTAGCCAAGTGAAACCTAAAAATCCGTATTTCGGGGATAACTACATCACCGTTTCATCTCACTCGCACGAAACTTTGCTCACTGATAGAGTTTGAGGCGTAGAATACTCCTGTGAAAACAGCGATCAATTTAATTAAAACCCCTTCAATTGGCAGCCTTTTGAAGTTGACCACGCCCATCTCTTGAACGCGAAATTCTTCGAAACGCCATAAAAACAACACTTTTCAACGGAATCTTACCAAACTTGACTCGGTGATAGAGTTTGAAGAGTAGAATCGTCCTGTGAAAAATCGATCAATTTCATTGAAATGGGTCATTGGTAGCCAAGTCAAACCGAAAAATCCGTATTTCGGGGATAACTACATCACCGTTTCATCCGAATCGCACGAAACTTGGCTCACTGATAGAGTTTGAGGCGTAGAATCGTCCTGTCAAAACAGCGATCAATTTCATTGAAATCTCTTTGATTGGCGCCAAAGTGAAGTTGACGATGCCCATCTTTTTTGGACGCGAAACGCCATAAAAACAAGATCTCTGAACGGAATCTCACCAAACTTGGCTCGATTATAGAGCTTGATGCGTAGAAGAGGCTAGTTAAAACGGCGATCGATTTCATGCAAACGCGTTTGATTGGCAGCAAATTGAAGTCGACCACGCCCATCGTTTCGGACACGAAAAGCTTCGAAACGCCATAAAAACAAGACCTGTCAACGGAATTTCACGAAACTTGGCTCGATGATAGAATTTGAGGCGTAGAAGAGGCTGGTCAAAACTGCGATCGATTTTATGCAAACGCCTTTCATTGGCAGCCAATTGAAGTCGACCACGCCCATCTTTTCGGACACGAAAACCTTCGAAACGCCATAAAAACAAGACCTCTTCACGGAATTTCACGAAACTTGGCTCGATGATAGAATTTGAGGCGTAGAAGAGGCTGGTCAAAACCGCGATCGATTTTATGCAAACACCTTTCATTGGCAGCCAATTGAAGTCGACCACGCCCATCTTTTCGGACACGAAAACCTTCGAAACGCCATAAAAACAAGACCTCTAAACGGAATTTCACGAAACTTGGCTCGATGATAGAATTTGAGGCGTAGAAGTGGCTGGTCAAAACCGCGATCGATTTCATGCAAACGCCTTGGATTGGCAGGCAATTAAAGTCGACCACGCCCATCGTTTCGGTGACGAAAAGCTGCGAAACGCCATAAAAATTAGACCTGTTAACGGAATTTCACGAAACTTGTCTCGGTGATAGAGTTTAAGGCGTAGAAGAGGCTGGTCAAAACGGCGATCGATTTCATACAAACCCCTTCAATTGGCAGCCAATTGAAGTCGACCACGCCCATCTTTTTGGACGCGAAATGATGCGAAACGCCATAAAAACAAGACCTCTTCACGGAATTTCACGAAACTTGGCTCGGTGATAGAGTTTGAAGCGTAGAAGTGGCTGGTGAAAACCGCGATAAATTTCATTCAAACCCCTTCAATTGGCAGCCTATTGAATTTGACCACGCCCATCTCTTTGGACGCGAAATTCTTCGAAACGCCATAAAAACAAGACTTTTTAACGGAATCTTACCAAACTTGGCTCGATGATAGAGTTTGAAGAGTAGAATCGTCCTGTGAAAAATCGATCAATTTCATTGAAATCGGTCATTGGTAGCCAAGTAAAACCTAAAAATCCGTATTTCGGGGATAACTACATCACCGTTTCATTCGAATCGCACGAAACTTGGCTCACTGATAGAGTTTGAGGCGTAGAATCGTCCTGTCAAAACAGCGATCAATTTCATTAAAACCCCTTCAATTGGCAGCCTTTTGAAGTTGACCACGCCCATCTCTTGAACGCGAAATTCTTCGAAACGCCATAAAAACAACACTTTTCAACGGAATCTTACCAAACTTGACTCGGTGATAGAGTTTGAAGCGTAGAATCGTCCTGTGAAAAATCGATCAATTTCATTGAAATCGGTCATTGGTAGCCAAGTGAACCCTAAAAATCCGTATTTCGGGGATAACTACATCACCGTTTCATCCGAATCGCACGAAACTTGGCTCACTGATAGAGTTTGAGGCGTAGAATCGTCCTGTCAAAACAGCGATCAATTTCATTGAAATCTCTTTGATTGGCGCCAAAGTGAAGTTGACGATGCCCAGCTTTTTTGGACGCGAAACGCCATAAAAACAAGATCTCTGAACGGAATCTCACCAAACTTGGCTCGATTATAGAGCTTGACGCGTAGAAGAGGCTGGTGAAAACCGCGATAAATTTTATGCAAACCCCTTCAATTGGCAGCCAATTGAAGTCGACCACGCCCATCTTTTTGGACACGAAATGCTGCGAAACGCCATAAAAACAAGACCTATGAACGGACTTGCACGAAACTTGGCTCGGTGATGGAGCTTGAGGCGTAGAAGAGGCTGGTAAAAACCGCGGTAAATTTCATACAAACCCCTTCAATTGGCAGCCAATTGAAGTCGACCACGCCCATCTTTTCGGACACGAAAAGCTGCGAAACGCCATAAAAACATGACCTCTTAACGGAATTTCACGAAACTTGGCTCGGTGATAGAGTTTGAGGCGTAGAAGAGGCTGGTCAAAACGGCGATCGATTTCATGCAAACCCCTTCAATTGGCAGCCAATTGAAGTCGACCACGCCCATCTTTTTGGACACTAAATGATGCGAAACGCCATAAAAACAAGACCTCTGAACGGAATCTTACGAAACTTGGCTCGGTGATAGAGTTTGAAGCGTAGAAGAGGCTGGTCCAAACCGCGATAAATTTCATGCAGACCCCTTCAATTGGCGGTCAAGTGAAGTCGACCACGCCCATGCTTTTGGACACGAATTGCTGCGAAATGTCCCCAAATCAACACCAGTTAGCGGAATCGCACAAAACTTGGCTCGCTTATAGAGTTTGAACCGCAGAATCGTCTGGTCAAAAATTGTTAAATTTCATTTAAAGCTCTTTCATTCGTGTCGCAGTGAAGTAACCCTAACGGTAACCGTAACCCTAACCGTAACCCAAACCCTAACCGTAACCGTAACCGTAACCGTAACCCTAACCGTAACCCAAACCCTTACCCAAACCCTAACCGTAACCGTAACCGTAACCCTAACCGTAACCCTAACCGTAACCCAAACCCTAACCGTAACCCTAACCGTAACCCAAACCCTAACCGTAACCCTAACCGTAACTTTAACCGTAACCCTAACCCTAACCGTAACCGTAACCGTAACCCTAACCAACAACAACAAAAACAACAACATTTTTATTACTTCAGAATTAGGTCTTAATCTGCTGGTTCCTCAGGTAGAAACCCTAATCGAGGCGGACCAGGATAATCTTGGGAAAGAAAGAGAAAGAAAATGCACTCTATAAAATGCAAAGACGTACAAAATTAAACAAATACCAATACAGAGTAAATGTACAGAAAAAGCAATGTAAAAACAACACCTGTGAGTTTGACGCGCAGAAACGTCTGGTAAAAAATTGTTACATTTCATTGACAGCTCTTACATTCGTGTCCATCTGAAGTAACCCTAACACTAACCCTAACAACTACAACAACAACATTTTTATTACTTCAGAATTAGGTCTTAATCTGCTGGTTCTGCAGGTTGCAACGCTAATCGACGCCCACGCCCACCAGAATAATCTTGGGAAAAAAAAGAGAAAGAAAATTCACTCTAAGAAAATGAAACAAGTGAAAAAATTAAACAAATACGAAAACACAATAAATCTACAGAAAAAGCTATGTAATTAATTAATTGGCAACGTAGTAGGTTATGAGACCCTAACCTCAACTCTAAACCCCAACCC
>OX393568.1:26005365-26010365 GCA_947652115.1 Blastomussa wellsi | reverse complement strand
TATTCATGGCCACAGGCCAGCACGTACAACAACCATCTGCGTACCGGTCGTCAAAAAAGACAACCATGTCCAACAAAGTTCGTGTCATTTATTGCCTCCCACTGACGGAGCAAGTCTGCCCGGACTTGACTCTTTTTCCCTCCAAACGCCACTATTCGTACCCGCGACCACCTAAGAGGGCTGGTATTACAATGAGAAACCGTGAAGTTCACATGCCTTCAGCGAGTCTCTTCACAACCTACCCTCTTATAAGTACGCGAATTCATGGTTTACCATCTCATCAACTCTGGACTTAGAAAAATTTCGAAACTCGAAATTTTCAAATTCAACCAAATCAAACGAAACTTGGCACGCTTATAAAGTTGGATGCGTAGAATTCACCGGTGAAAGAATTTTTGCAATTTATTGAAATCTCTTTGATTGACAGCCAAGTGAAGTCGACCACGCCCCTCTTACGGGGAGAACTACCACCACGTTTCATCCGAATCGCACGAAACTTGGCTCACTTATAGAGTTTGAGGCGTAGAATGGTCATCTGGAAAATCGATCAATTTCATTGAAATCTCTTTGATTGGCGGCCAAGTGAAGTTTGCCACGCCCCTCTTACGGGGAGAACTACAACCACGTTTTATCCGAATCGCACGAAACTTGGCTCGCTTATAGAGTTTGAGGCGTAGAATCGTCCTGTGAAAAAAGCGATCGATTTCATTGAAATCGCTTTGAGTTTCTAACCGTAAGTGAAGTCGACCACGCCCCTCTTACGGGGAGAACTACCACCACGTTTAATCCGAATCGCACGAAACTTGGCTCGCTGATAGAGTTTGAGGCGTAGAATCGTCCTATGAAAAAAGCGATCAATTTCATTGAAATCTCTTTGATTGGCGCCCAAGTGAAGTAGACGATGCCCATGCTTTTGGACGCGAAATGCTTCGAAATGCGATAAAATCAAGACCTGTGAACGGAATCTAACGAAACTTGGCTCGGTGATAGAGTTTGAAGCGTAGAAGACGCTGGTCAAAACCGCGATAAATTTCATGAAAATCCCTTCAATTGGCAGCCAATTGAAGTCGACCACGCCCATCTTTTCGGACGCGAAATGCTGCGAAACGCCATAAAATCAAGACCTGTCAACGGAATCTAACGAAACTTGGCTCGGTGATAGAGATTGAAGCGTAGAAGAGGCTGGTCAAAACCGCAATAAATTTCATTTAAACCCCTTCAAATGACAGCCTATTGAAGTTGACCACGCCCATCTCTTTGGACGCGAAATTCTTCGAAACGCCATAAAAACCACACTTTTTAACGGAATCTTACCAAACTTGGCTCGGTTATAGAGTTTAAAGCGTAGAATCGTCTGTGAAAAAAGTGATCAATTTCATTGAAATCTGTCATTGGCAGCCAAGTTAAACCAAAAAATCCGTATTTCGGGGATAACTACATCACCGTTTTATCCGAATCTCACGAAACTTAGCTCACCGATAGAGTTTGAGGCGTAGAATCGTCCGGTCAAAACAGCGATCAATTTCATTGAAATCTCTTTGATTGGCGCCAAAGTGAAGTTGACGATACCCATCTTTTTTGGACGCGAAACGCCATAAAAACAAGACCTGTGAACGGAATTTCACTAAACTTGGCTCGGTGATAGAACTTAACGCGTAGAAGAGGCTGGTCAAAACCGCGACAAATTTAATTGAAACCCCTTTAATTGGCAGCCAATTGAAGTCGACCACGCCCATCTTTTCGGACACGAAAACCTTCCAAACGCCATAAAAACAAGACCTGTCAACGGAATTTCACGAAACTTGTCTCGGTGATAGAGTTTAAGGCGTAGAAGAGGCTGGTCAAAACGGCGATCGATTTCATACAAACCCCTTCAATTGGCAGCCAATTGAAGTCGACCACGCCCATTATTTTGGACGCGGAATTCTTCGAAACGCCATAAAAACAAGACCTCTTCACGGAATTTCACGAAACTTGGCTCGGTGATAGAGTTTGAAGCGTAGAAGTGGCTGGTGAAAACCGCGATAAATTTCATTCAAACCCCTTCAATTGGCAGCCTATTGAATTTGACCACGCCCATCTCTTTGGACGCGAAATTCTTCGAAACGCCATAAAAACAAGACTTTTTAACGGAATCTTACCAAACTTGGCTCGATGATAGAGTTTGAAGAGTAGAATCGTCCTGTGAAAAATCGATCAATTTCATTGAAATCGGTCATTGGTAGCCAAGTAAAACCTAAAAATCCGTATTTCGGGGATAACTACATCACCGTTTCATCCGAATCGCACGAAACTTGGCTCACTGATAGAGTTTGAGGCGTAGAATCGTCCTGTTAAAACAGCGATCAATTTCATTAAAACCCCTTCAATTGGCAGCCTTTTGAAGTTGACCACGCCCATCTCTTGAACGCGAAATTCTTCGAAACGCCATAAAAACAACACTTTTCAACGGAATCTTACCAAACTTGGCTCGGTGATAGAGTTTGAAGCGTAGAATCGTCCTGTGAAAAATCGATCAATTTCATTGAAATCGGTCATTGGTAGCCAAGTGAACCCTAAAAATCCGTATTTCGGGGATAACTACATCACCGTTTCATCCGAATCGCACGAAACTTGGCTCACTGATAGAGTTTGAGGCGTAGAATCGTCCTGTTAAAACAGCGATCAATTTCATTAAAACCCCTTCAATTGGCAGCCTTTTGAAGTTGACCACGCCCATCTCTTGAACGCGAAATTCTTCGAAACGCCATAAAAACAACACTTTTCAACGGAATCTTACCAAACTTGGCTCGGTGATAGAGTTTGAAGCGTAGAATCGTCCTGTGAAAAATCGATCAATTTCATTGAAATCGGTCATTGGTAGCCAAGTGAACCCTAAAAATCCGTATTTCGGGGATAACTACATCACCGTTTCATCCGAATCGCACGAAACTTGGGTCACTGATAGAATTTGAGGCGTAGAATCGTCCTGTCAAAACAGCGATCAATTTCATTGAAATCTCTTTGATTGGCGCCAAAGTGAAGTTGACGATGCCCAGCTTTTTTGGACGCGAAACGCCATAAAAACAAGATCTCTGAACGGAATCTCACCAAACTTGGCTCGATTATAGAGCTTGACGCGTAGAAGAGGCTGGTGAAAACCGCGATAAATTTTATGCAAACCCCTTCAATTGGCAGCCAATTGAAGTCGACCACGCCCATCTTTTTGGACACGAAATGCTGCGAAACGCCATAAAAACAAGACCTATGAACGGACTTTCACGAAACTTGGCTCGGTGATGGAGCTTGAGGCGTAGAAGAGGCTGGTAAAAACCGCGGTAAATTTCATACAAACCCCTTCAATTGGCAGCCAATTGAAGTCGACCACGCCCATCTTTTCGGACACGAAAAGCTGCGAAACGCCATAAAAACAAGACCTCTTAACGGAATTTCACGAAACTTGGCTCGGTGATAGAGTTTGAGGCGTAGAAGAGGCTGGTCAAAACGGCGATCGATTTCATGCAAACCCCTTCAATTGGCAGCCAATTGAAGTCGACCACGCCCATCTTTTCGGACACGAAAAGCTGCGAAACGCCATAAAAACAAGACCTCTTAACGGAATTTCACGAAACTTGGCTCGGTGATAGAGTTTGAAGCGTAGAAGAGGCTGGTCCAAACCGCGATAAATTTCATGCAGACCCCTTCAATTGGCGGTCAAGTGAAGTCGACCACGCCCATGCTTTTGGACACGAATTGCTGCGAAATGTCCCCAAATCAACACCAGTTAGCGGAATCGCACAAAACTTGGCTCGCTTATAGAGTTTGAACCGCAGAATCGTCTGGTCAAAAATTGTTAAATTTCATTTAAAGCTCTTTCATTCGTGATTCGTGTCGCAGTGAAGTAACCCTAACGGTAACCGTAACCCTAACCCTAACCGTAACCCAAACCCTAACCGTAACCGTAACCGTAACCGTAACCCTAACCGTAACCCAAACCCTTACCCAAACCCTAACCGTAACCTTAACCGTAACCCTAACCGTAACCCTAACCGTTACCCAAACCCTAACCGTAACCCTAACCGTAACCCAAACCCTAACCGTAACCCTAACCGTAACTTTAACCGTAACCCTAACCCTAACCGTAACCGTAACCGTAACCCTAACCAACAACAACAAAAACAACAACATTTTTATTACTTCAGAATTAGGTCTTAATCTGCTGGTTCCTCAGGTAGAAACCCTAATCGAGGCGGACCAGGATAATCTTGGAAAAGAAAGAGAAAGAAAATGCACTCTATAAAATGCAAATACGTACAAAATTAAACAAATACCAATACAGAGTAAATGTACAGAAAAAGCAATGTAAAAAGAACACCTGTGAGTTTGACGCGCAGAAACGTCTGGTAAAAAATTGTTACATTTCATTGACAGCTCTTCCATTCGTGTCCATCTGAAGTAACCCTAACACTAACCCTAACAACTACAACAACAACATTTTTATTACTTCAGAATTAGGTCTTAATCTGCTGGTTCTGCAGGTTGCAACGCTAATCGACGCCCACGCCCACCAGAATAATCTTGGGAAAAAAAAGAGAAAGAAAATTCACTCTAAGAAAATGAAACAAGTGAAAAAATTAAACAAATACGAAAACACAATAAATCTACAGAAAAAGCTATGTAATTAATTAATTGGCAACGTAGTAGGTTATGAGACCCTAACCTCAACTCTAAACCCCAACCCTTAAAATCCTAAGTGGCCCCACTTAAAACCCTATGTGGCTATGTGGCCCAAACAAAAAGAAATTGCCATGGGCGCGGCAAAAAAAATTTGAGCCTTTTTCAAAAACAATCATGGTATACCATCTCATCGACTTGGACCTCTTGATTGCCAACTCGATGAGATGGTATACCATGAATTCAAACCCCCAAATATCAATAGGCTCCCCACAGTTATAGTAAAATCTGGCGCTAACCCTAACCCTAACCCTAGTCCAAAATCCTAAACTCCAACCCCTGAACTC
>OX393568.1:25985365-26000365 GCA_947652115.1 Blastomussa wellsi | reverse complement strand
CCCCGCGGGACGCGTACGACCGCCGTTTAACGGACTTGCCGACCCCTTAAGGTTAGGTACAGTTCACACGGTAGCGACATGTTTGCATTGGCATCGGTAATGATCCTTCCGCAGGTTCACCTACGGAAACCTTGTTACGACTTTTACTTCCTCTAAATGATCAAGTTTGACCAACTTTCCGGCTTCCGCCGTTCTGTCGCAAGACCAGACCAGCGGCGCCAGTCAGGAGGCCTCACTAAACCATTCAATCGGTAGTAGCGACGGGCGGTGTGTACAAAGGGCAGGGACGTAATCAACGCGAGCTGATGACTCGCGCTTACTAGGAATTCCTCGTTCAAGATCAAGAATTGCAATGATCTATCCCCAGCACGACGATCTTTGCAAGATTACCCACACCTCTCGGTGAAGGAGACACTCTCTGACATCGTCAGTGTAGCGCGCGTGCGGTGGTTTTCCGCTTATGCTTAAATTTACTTATTTAGCTTGAGGTTGAGTCCACCACCCGTATAAACAAGTTCCAGATCATGGGGGCTTTGTAATCGTACTTAACTTCATGTAGGACGTTTCGTGCCTTCTTATACAACGTACCCTATGAAGAGTTCTTTCAACACGGAAGGAAGGACCCGGGAAATACAAGAAAATTAACTAAGTCCAAAAGCAGGTGAAATATCGCAAACTTCGTCGCTACAGTAGCAAAGTACCTACTGCAAAACTTACGCTGACATAGTTTACGACACTACTCCTGCAATGGACTTCCCGCCTGGCTCGATCTTCCTTCGTCAACCAACGTTCACTACGAGCGCCTAAATAGCGCTGTTGAGAAAGACGAAGGTAAGAACACCCCCTCAGTTCTTCGAGGAGTGCTAGTGACTTGCGGGCATCCAGACTTAATGATGTCCTTCAACCACCAGGCGGCTAAAATATTAACAAAAGATACGCCATAATACCAAGGGTTAGCAGCCCGCCATTATTGAGTAGAAAGCGTAAGATAAAGGACTCTACGTCACAATGATTCTCCGCAGCGGGGGGGACGTGCAGTATACATGACGAGGGAGAGGGTCGGACTGAATTTTAGGTTTAAAATTTTAAAGACCGGTATTTTTCAGGTTAAAGAGATTCCGAACGTATTTTTTGGGCTAACATCTCCAAGCGAAATTTTTTTGGGCGATAGGTGGTAAAGAAAGATATTCATTAATTCATATGTCCAGAAAAGTGCTAAATAATGCATTACAACAGTCTGATTGTTTGAATAAATCAATATTGACATATTCAAGTAATTACTTTCTTTGTTTGGGTAGGAAATTTTTATGCAAGGTACTTTGTGTCTAACATTTCAGGCTCCTATATTTTTTGGGGTTTGGTGAAGCCCTGTAAGAACCCCAGGTCATGTATAATGGGAGTACCCCCTTACGCTGGGTGCTTCTCATTCTCTCAGTCATTCTACAGATAGAGAAGGAAATATGGCAACAAACATATAACAAAATGATGCTGCATTCCATTTACCTACGGGACAATTTCTGGATTTACCCCAGTATCCCATTCTGGATTACCCCGGTATTCATTTGTGGTTATGGAAATAATATTTATCCAAAAAAGGAGTAATCATGTAAGTTCAAAATTGAAACAATTTGATACCATTACATTACAACATTTTAATACACCTATCAATGTTAGGCAGGGTCAGGGAAGGGAAGAGTGAACATAGATGGGGCATTTGAACTTTGAACTAAACAGGGATTTTCTGTAGAAATGCCCTACTATATACCCCAGGGAATTTGGGGATTATCAAAACACCAACTAAAAGGAAATTCTTACATAGCAACAGAAGGAACCAAATGAGACCTAAAACATATACTTTTTTCTGTTTTAAGAAAAATGCACTCGTTACATTTTCATTGAAATTGCTTGTATGTTAATGGGATATAATATCTCTATAACCGACATTTACATGATTATGACATGTGCATTTTTATTTTTTTACAAATATTATGCTCTGCCTAATGTACTTTCATGATTCACATATTTCAGTTGTAATATTATCTCAACATATGACAATCATCCATTTCCAATGACTGCATGTTTAGAAAATAACATCTATTTTGCATAACAAAGCAATAAGGAATTTTTGAAGAAACTGCGCATGCAGAGGCCATGCATCTCCCCTTTTGGGGAATACACAAAACTGTAAACCACATTTTATGAGCTGTAGACACTTGTAGGAAATCCATCTATTTGCTACAAACTGGGTAATAATGTTTCTTTCATTTTTAGAAGCCACGCCATGGTTGGCAATACCACTGACAACTCATGCCCAGACAAACTGTGTTGCAACACCTTAACACCACTTTACTAATTACACGAAAAACAATAAAAACAAGACCTAACAACGTAATAAAAAAATTACGTACGATATAACATACAGTGTAGGACTTACCTTTATCTCTCTCACAGAATTGCAAAAGTATTACACATTACTCCGTAACCATGTGCCACTTTCTATCCATTGACACCGTTGATGATATAAAACGTAACTAAAAACCACTTCTCTTCTAAACGATACCATTGATTACACAATTGATAAGCTGTTTTTATCACCTTGTTAGCATACAACTTTATGAAAACTTCATTCTTGAGTGCTATGTACAAATGTTTATTTTCAAAAAATGTAAAGTTCTCATAGTAACAGTGGGATTTTCACAAAAGAGGGCTAGTGCTATTGTACTACCTAAATACATTTTTGGAATAACATTAAAGTAGGTGAACCAAAGTAATATCACACAGGAAAATCGAAAATAGGTTAAAATAACTGTCGATTGCATGTGCTTGGAAAGGATAATCCACTGTAAAGCACATATCTCTTACAAATGTTAACTAAATGAGCAGTGCAATCAAAAAACTAAAACACTCCTTTCATAACATGCAAATATATTAAAGTGAACACTGCAATTGAACAAAAAAGATAGGAACTTTAATAAAAAGCTAAATATTATGAAATGACTGCAATTTGTTAAATGATCTCAAAACTGTTCTAATGGTGGTCGAGTATGTCTATATATTCATATCTCCAAGAAGATATAAATGGTACTTATTAAGGTTGAGCTGCTTAATAACTTCTTCAAACTTGTTTTTAAAGTCATCAATGTCCGCCCCTGGATGCTTATAGATACAGCCTACCAATATAGGCTTCCTATTATTACCAGAAGATATTTCAACCCAGACAGATTCTACAAGAGGAACATCAAAAATTATATCAGACCTTACGATTGAGGTTAAAGATGTACTTATATAAAGAGCTGCACCTCCTGCAGAAGTTTGGGAATCAGTATGGAAGTTACTGTAGCCAGGAAGCTCAACATTAGATATAGTATTTACATTCAACCTTGTTTCCGTAATTGCGAAAATATCTGGCTTTGTAGTTAAAGAGCACAACATATCTTCAAGCAGATTAATATTTTTAGAGAGGCTCCGGATATTACATTGAAGCAATGAGATGGGTTTTGGTCCTAATTTAGTCAGAACTTTATTTAGGCTAGGTATATCATAATAATTACATTGGGGATTGATAAACATAAGGTCTGGGCCAGCTTCATTGGATTTATCAGGGTTTGGCAGCATATTATATAAATCCAGGTCTTCAAGAATATCTAAATGTAAGTAGGAGGATCCATTAAGAAGGTGAAATTCTCTGTCATCTAAGCCGTAAAACGGCAATGCTTGTAAACTTTTAAAAAACGCCATAGTTTCCAATGTAATGCAACATAATATTAAAATAAATAAGTTGGTGGAGATAAACTGATACAAATCATGAATGATAACAAGATGAGAACACCCGTAAAAAGCTGAAAACATGCCTCGAGGATCGCTCTATTTTATAACATATTAAGACATGCCCCCAGTAGGGTTGGGGGGGGGGGGACTAGAGGGAAACCGGAAGTGGGGATCTCAGGTATTATTAGGTTGCAAATTTACAACCTCTTTTTCTTTGGGTCAAGAGATCTCTCACATATTTTTTTACTTCTTGCGTATCTTTTTAGAAGAGTCTGTGTGCTTGAATAAATCAGTATTGAGGTTTTTAAGTATTTATTTCGTGGGTGGGAAATTTTGATGCCAGTGTTTTTTTGGTGGTAACATTTCAAGCTGATGTGTTTTTCCTTGGGTTCACAATATGATGCTACATCGCACCCCACCATCATGTATACTGCAAGTACCCCCCAGGGGACATACTACAAGTTCAAGATTTCCATTTGCAATGGAGTATAAATTGCATCCTTTGTTAGCTGGAGAGCACAAAGAAACTTACGTTATGAATAAATGTGACATTTTTCTTGTTTTTATTATTTCTACACCTTTTCATTGATGTGGGTTGGTGATTATGTTTTCAAGAGAAGGGGCATAATAATAAGGAAAATATATGCTCAGGTAAAGCATACATGCCCACCCAAAGAGTGTTGCTAATTTTCAGTAATATTTTTGTTAGAAATATGTTTTGTGTAATGATACTATCATTAGTTTTTGGGCTGCTTTCTTCAGAATTTCCATGCTTGAATGTTTTTTTCTCAGCAGAATAAAGTGTTGAGTTCCTCATAAAGGCTGTTATTTAACAAATAAAAAGGCCTAAGCCATGTATTTTTAAGTCATAAAACATGACGGGCATTTGAGAACACAAGGGAAATGTAGAAAACACAAGGCATAGGCGGGTGTTTTCTACATTTCTCAAGTGTTCTCAAATGTCCGGAGTGTTTTATGACAATATAATACATGGCTTAGGCTTCTTCCTTTGCTTTATGATGTAGATTTTATACGCCATGAGTAAAAACACCAAAACACGCATGATCGATAAACTGAAGCAATTTAATTTCACTTCTTCTACTTTCATCTGAAACTTACAAGCTTCTTCAACAATCTCTGCAGCTTGACTCAGAATTTTGTCCGGAATTTCTTCATAGAAAATGTTCGCTGCTATCCCTTGCGAATTTTCACTACAGTATAGCTAACGAAAAATAATAAAACACGCTTTTTCTATGTTTTATACTCTGATAAAACATGGGCTTTTGACCAATCAGAGCATGTACAGATTCCTATCTATATTATAATACCATATAAAACAAATATTTAACAAATAAAGAAGCCTAAGCCATGCATTACACTGTAATAAATCACAACGGGTATTTGAGAACACAAGGGAATGTAGAAAACACAAGGCATAGGCGGGTGTTTTATACATTTATCGAGTGTTCTCAAATTTACAGAGTGAATTTTTTCTCCTTTGCAATTTTCTGGGCAACATACTCCATAAACCCCATAATGTAGACTGATACCTTTTGGGCTTACTTCATGAAATGGATGAAATGGTCACAATACTATTATAGTCTATTAGATCCAATTTACATTTCAATTCAAAGGCGACAGACCACAATCTCAATTTTGGCTCCTGTAATAATTTTTTTGGTTTAGTTTTGACTATATAAGGGTTACAATAAAATCACTAATAAGGCATGATGCAATCCCCTAACTGTTAAGCCTGAAAGACAAACAAACACATAATTTACACATGATTGTGAGAAAAGGGTTCATACTCTTTTTGAGCTTTTGAAATTCTATGATTTTCCATGACTTTTTTCCATGACTTGTCCAAGTTTTCCACGACCTAAATTTGAGCATTTTCTACGAAATCATCTTTCATTTTAGGTATGTTTTTACTATTTTCTTCATGAATAAACGTAATTGATTTTGTACTTTTTTTTCATAAACATAATTTTCCATGACCCACACTTAAATTCCATGACCTTCCAGGCCTGGAAAATGAAATTCTTAAATTCCATGACTTTCCAGGTTTTCCGTGACCTGTATGAACCCCGGTGAAATAAAGTGAATGCCAATAATAATCACTTGTGAACTTTGACTAGTGTTTGATGGCTTCTCCATATCCTTTCTAATGGTGAAGTAACCACTGTCATCTTGCAGCAAGGGTATGGCTGGTTACATTAATAAAGCAAATTAATATACAAAAATAGTGAAATGTAAAAATATAGCTTGGCAAATCTTAGTGGGGGTGCGCTGTATTGCGGCCTCAAAAACGCCACTGGTTTATCTAGACTTTTCAACCTTCAGGAAACTTTGTTTGCTTGGCTATATATTCTACAATGAAACTTGTGAGGTTGACTTGTTTCAAGTCTACCGTTTGTCATTTGGGATGTTGCCTGTTTTGACCCCATAGGGAATCACTGACCTTTCACTGACCTGTGAAATTGACTAGGTTTCCCAATGTTTATTTCCCAACAACACCTTAATTCCACATGGACAAGATGTTCAAACAGGTGACCAAGACCAGCCACTGTGAATCCCAAATTATCCCCCCCTCAAATAAGCATCCCCTTTATGAAAGTCCCCTCCCCTGCCTGTTAGATGAGAAAAAGCCCGGTCTGGATACGGTCCAATGCAATGGGCACTGCCTGTTACAGAAAATAATAAGAGAGAAGGGAAAAAAATGGTAGATGATGAACCAGACTTTTCATGAATGATATATGTTTTTATGCCCAACTAGAAGCAAATAAACAATATGTTGTACGCTGCCATTATTTTTATGCTTACCTCCGTGTTACGTATTTGGCTGAAACCTCCGAGTATTGCTGATCTTTCTTTCATCTCCAAGATGTGAGCGTTTGGAAACCTAAAGAGTTGAATGCTATTTTCAAGTGAGGGATTTCTCTAAACAACAGACCTCGTCAGTTGCAGGGAACGTTCGACAATTGCTGATGACATCAAGCATTCTATTTCTCGTAAATCGAAGAGGACAACTGAAAGAACCCCGATGTCTTCCCGCTATCTCTACACAGCAACAAGCGTTTGGGCTCCATTGTGTACAAGCATTTTCACACAACAGCGACAGTAACGGCCAAACGAAGGTGCTTCCATACTTCCACGGTAAATTCAACTTGACCTTTGCAGTAAATTTGGAAGCCGCTAGCCGCCACTAGTAAGAAAAAACTTTCGCAACAACATTTGTTTTGTTCTCATCAGCTTCCGGTTGAATTGATTGTTACACGAACAGCCAATCCAAAAAATTGAATTTATTTTTCCGTCCCAGAGTCCGTCTCAGGGTCTAACCTTGCGACCAACCGCTGACCGAGGAGCCCGTTCACTCTGGGAACTGGGGCAGCAGGCGAACATTTTTACTAGAGGGGGTAAGTTTCTAAAGAAACTGTGGTGCTGCGTCGGTGGGAAGTTGGTTTCATCAACTGGGTTGATAATGTCAATTGGCCACCGTAAAGAGATTCAAGAGCTGACGTTTCGAGCGTTAGCCCTTCGTCGGAGCGAATCAAGGAATTGTGACTGCCGTAAAGATTTCTTTGTTCTCAACCAGCCAATAAAAATTCTAATTTTTTTTTCTAAAATATTTGTCTTTAATAGCCTAGCCTGCGCAGCAAGCGTTCCGCGAAGAGCGATTCGCTAGCTTAGGAACGCTTGCTACGCAGGCTATCTTAGCCGGCAGGGCCTTGGTAGGGGAAACGAAGAATTCTGGGGTCATTTTAAAAAAAAATTCGATTTCAGGTTGAGAACAAAGAAATCTTCCTTGACTACTCGACCTAGGCAGTGCTCGGCCAACAACTCCCGAGGCATGCGGATCGCTTTCTGGAGATTGCATCAGCTGAAGTTCTTTCAAATAACCTCGAGGTATCCAAGGTATTTTTCTCTCTCCTTCTCCAACATGGTCTTAGATCTTGACTTATATAGGGCCGATAAAGGGGGTGACCCTGAAAAAATCCGTGAAAATCAAAGTAAGCGATATAAAGACACCACTCTCGTGGACGAAGTTGTTGAGGCTGATACAAAGTGGAGGAAATGTAAGCTATGTGTATTTATGTATGGTAAATTGAATTTTCTTAGCTCAATGAGCATAATCGAAGCCTAAGACTTGTAATTTTTCAACAGTAAGATTTTCAGCGGATAACTGGAACAAACTCAAGAATGTCTGCAGTAAACAGATCGGCGAAAAGATGAAGGTAAGCATTTGGTGTTGCTTTTGCACGTGGGCAAAGTTTGTGTGTGCCCCAGACTTACCCCAAGTACTTGTCGCTAGTTAAATAAAATCGCTTGGAAATCGCTGGCGAAAGACAGGCGCGGACCGCGCGATTTTAACTGCACTCAATCGAGGAATGGCTCGGAACGAGCGACATGTGTCACTTGTAGGAAATCGCTTTGCCACGAAATGGCACCATTTCATTGGCATTGAATTGGTTTCTTTTGAGCGGTTACCATTTGCACAAAAAATCCGGTTATTCCGGGATTAATTCAAATGGAACGGCGCATTTCGGTGGAATTTTTTCGGGTAAAAGGCAATACCTTTGGAGGTATTTCCCTGAATTTCCTGAAGTTTCTGTACCATTTGTCCATAAACATTGTGCCAGGCTACTTACGCAAAATTTTCGATAAGAAATGTGAGATGGCGGGAATGTTTGTCAGATGAATCTTCACAGATCGTTTATTCCTGTGGCATCTTTTTCTTCCCATTGCCACTATAATTGGATTTCTTGAAACACAGCTGTAGGCTCGATTTCCGCCGCTCTGTCGAGTACGGTCTTCGTTCCTCCTCGAGAAGAGATGGCTGGACGTGTGAGCGGCGATCAATGTGTATGACGTATTTGAAAAAAAAAAATTATGTTGTTCTCAGATGTCACCGGATGTGAAATAGGACTCAGAAATGAAGCCTAAATGTACACACGCACCCATACCAGCAACTTGTTCCCACTCTTATTTCGATGTTGCCATCGAAAAGTCAAGCGCTTTGAAAAGCTGCGAGAAGATACCAAAACTATTCATCGCTTGTTGAAGGAGAAGTTTGAAACGAATAATAGAAAAGAATGGCATACCTTCACGCCCAGTGTTGTCGCGTCAACAAAATCTCTCCGCCATGCAGCAGATCAAGGAAGAGTGAAGGCTGCAAAAAGCCTTTTTTCGGTGATCAATTAAAACAATTTTTATAATTATTTCGCACTCTTTGAAATTTTCAGGCCTAGCACATAACATGTTAAACTTTCTATTGACTACTTTTTACATAGATGCTCCCATATCAAAGACGTTCCTTCTATGAGAAAAATGTGAATATTAAAGACATTACTTTTGAGTTCGTAGAGAGAAATCTAATGAAGCAAACTGGATGAAACCTTTCAGGAAAGTTGTTCTATGCTAAAGGTATAAAACATGGAAAGGACATTGTTTCAGTCTTTGGGAAGTCGCTGGAATAAAAAAACTAACAGACACTAAGGCGAACTTTTACATTTTGACTGCAAAATATTCAACTCGCCTTTTTTCAAAACGCTGATAGAATTTCTCCAAACTTTGCAGTGTTGAAGACCTACATGTATACTACAAGGGACGTTGATCCATTTTAAAAGTTTAGGTCTAGATATCGAGAAAAATTTTGATTTTCAGAAACCATGATGTCATCGTTTTGTTGCTATGGTAATACCAATGTCAACAAAATCTACATTTTTGGAAACATTACTCAATCCCTAGTAAATGTGCCAAAAATCTTGCCCAACCGATCCAAGACAGTGAAGTATTAGCTTTTTAAAGTTGGGTTGGTGTGGTTCTGAAAAACTGAGATGGGCCACCTTAAATGTCTTAAATATACCTTATGACAGTTGTTGATACCATCTTGATGCGAAGGTAAAATATAGAGAACCCAAACTCAAGTCATTGTTCAAGTAAAAAAATTTGTAAAACATCAATTAACTGCCATTAAAAGTTACCTGTTTTCTTTATTGTTGTCCGCCTTGTGTTTAATATAACAGAGCACAATCGCAGCTTAGTCCAGCGATTGTGTCACATGATTACGGCGAATAATCCGTTTTAAAAGATGACAAGGGCACACTTGAGCAGAAGGAAGTCCTGGCTTCACAACAACGTGAAACTGTGCCTCAAAATAACTCCCTTCGCTCCAAAATCGCACTCAAACTTGTCACAAAGGTTGCCTCTTTTTGTCTGTGTGTTCTTAATTAGTTTAGTCAACTAGCTGAGTACTTGCAGAAAATAATGCTGAAATATCACAGCTTTGACAGATTTTCTTTCAGCCGAGGCTCACACACCCTTCTCAAACGTTGTCAGCCTCTTTCCTCTCGCCTTTTGTTGAGGGTTTTATGAAATAATTAGGAAAGGTTTAAAAAATAATTTTTAATTACAACTTTTATTGATACTGAGGATTCACCTTAATGTGTTGGCCAGTGCTGTCGTTCATTTATAATTGTGAGATCTGTTGATCTTGTTATTGTTTGCAGCGAAAAGAACCTGTTGGTGGCAATGACGACCTACCTCAAAATATAACTGATGGGTTAGAGGAAATTACCCCAGAAATGTTAGAGGTACAACTTGCTGCTGCTTAATGCATTTTCAACTGCATTTAATTAATTTATTATAATCTTATATAAAATATCTTTCAAATTCAAGTTGCTTTTATTTTTATTTTGTTATGCACTGTGCAGTGTCCAGAATGCATTGCACTCTGGTGGTGCCTTTCTTTGTGGTAAAGAGACAACATGAATGGAAAACTGTTTTGGAAATCTTTGAAATTCAGGGTTGTCCCTAACAACCGCAGCCGCCAGCCGCCAGAATTAACCATTCCATGTGGAAGATAGTTATCATGTACACAGGAAAGTAATCATTTCGCTTGAATTTTAATCATTTGACACTAAACTTCTGAAGCTCTGCAAACATTGTACTCTCAATCCGTTTGAAATTCTGAAAATTAGTGCACAGTGGCCATGTTTTTATAAGGTAAAAGGTAAGTCTGCAGTCGGGCCTAGTGACCCATCAGGCCGGAGCTTATCCCGGTTTCTGTAGCATGAAGCGACAGAGAGTATTTCTACTCCCCCCTGGATGGGATGCTAGTCCATCGCAGGGTTACCCCCCAGCAGTAAATTCGCCGGTACCCATTTATACACCTGGGTGAAGAGAGGCACTGTGAGAGTAAAGTGTCTTGCCCAAGAACACAACGCAGTGGCCCGGCCAGGACTCGAACCCGGACTGTCCGATCCAGAGTCCAGCGCACTAACCATTAGGCCACTGCACCTCCCATGTTTTTATACTGAACGTAAATTATTCAATTCAATATACAATGATTTCTTTGGCAAAATTAAATTAAAGAGTTCTAAAATTAAAAATACATTGCAAATTCAAACAAGCAGGCAATGAAACAATCTTTCCATTTTTGCCAATCAATAATTTGAATAAAATTATGTAACTAAAATCTGCAAATGGTTAGATGTTCTAGTCTTCTCGGATAAGGACGATAAACCGTAGGTCCCGTCTCCTGCATCTTTAATGTTACAGGTCAGCAGGGGACGTTAAAGAACCCACACACCTATCGCAAAGAGTAGGGCATGGAGTTCCCGGTGTTGTGGTCTGCTCTGCTTGTTGGGTTCAGGTGAGATCATGAATGGACTGATAGCGGCTGCTATGAGCGCCTTTACAAGCTGATGTCCGATCTCACCCTGATTAGATATGTAAATTGGCCCTGAAAAACCCTATGTGGGAGTGGTCAATCAAGTAAAAAAAAAACATATATTGCTAGTACTTTTGTGAAATTGTTTGCAATTTCATGAGTGAGTTTGGCACACAAGTTAGCAAATTAAGGATGACGACATCACAAACCCAGACGTCACATGGAAACGAGCAAAGTGGACATGTTACAAGTGAATTTGCCAAATTCAATTGTAAAGCTTTCCATAAACTCAATTGTTACAAACCAATGTAACATTTATATTTGAGGCTGATGAAACTGACCGTGTGCTGCTAATTGATGCATCCAATGCATTTAATGCACTTAACAGACAGGAAGCACTGCATAACATTCGGGTACAGTGTCCAATCATTGCTACATATGCCATTAACACGAATAGACTCTCGCCTCGTTTATTACTCGCTGGGGGTCAGGAGATTTTGTCTGCTGAGGGAACAACACAGGAAGACCCACTCACAATGGGATTGTATGCCCTAAGCATCCAGCCTCTCATTACTAGCTTACAAGGGGCTGGAAACTTTTTTTGAAAGAACATAAACTGGGAGAGAAGGTAACCAAAGATGGCAAAGCATTCCATATTTTTGGCCCTTTGTAAAGTATGGTGAATCGCTTGATATTTGTTCTACAAGTATGAGACCGAAGTTGTGCTGAGGCTCTGGTACCATCATTATGAATTTGACTATTTGACAGAAACATCAAGCAGTGTTGGTTTGCCGATGATGCCAGTGGAGCTGGCTCTGTCGTTGAAATCATGAAGTGGTGGGACACCCTAAGTGCAATTGGTCCAGATTTCGGTTACTATCCAAATGGCAAGAAATACTGGATTATAACCAAGCCAGATAGAGAGATTGTAGTGAAAGAAGCGTTCAAGGAAAACAGCTATCAATGTAACAGTTCAAGGTCAGAGACATTTGGGTGCAGCGATAGGTTCACGAGAGTTTCTTGAATAATGTGTAAATACAAGGTGACCAATTGGATAAGTGAGATAACCGAGCTAGCTGAATTCAACCTCGAGTGTCCCATGCAGCATACGCATTTGGATTAAAACATCAATGGATTTATTTCCTGAGAACTCTGCCAGACATCCAAGACTTACTTGAACCACTAGAAAGCGCAATATCTCTCGTTCTCATCCCTGCCATTGCAGTGTGGCCAATTGGACAGGGACGTCCTGGATTGAGAGGATTGGGCATACCAAACCCTCCTAGTGATGCTAATCTCAAATATACCTCATCAGTCAAAGTGATGGCGCCCCTTGTAGGGCAGATCATGTCACAGGTGCCCAACTGCCTGAAGTTGCCTGATAAGATCA
Organism: Blastomussa wellsi; assembly: GCA_947652115.1. NCBI lineage: Eukaryota > Metazoa > Cnidaria > Anthozoa > Scleractinia > Plerogyridae > Blastomussa > Blastomussa wellsi. The sequence continues at coordinate 25,987,535 of OX393568.1, read as the reverse complement.
GCACAGCAGGAAGTGAGAGCAGAGCGAGCAAAAACTCGGAAGAAAGAGCACAGAGGCTGAAGGAAGTTGCACCGCAGAAAACCCGGTGTGCACTAGATCTTGCCACTGAAAAAGGTTCGTCTATGTTGTTAAAGTCACTCCCTCTAAAGGGGATGGGGTTCAACCTGAACAAGAGGGAGTTTAGGGATGCACTCAGCCTACGCTATGATTGGATTCGCTCCGACGAAGGGCTAACGCTCGAAACGTCAGCTCTTGAATCTCTTTACGGTGGCCAATTGACATTATCAACCCAGTTGATAAAACCAAATTATATTGTTATACTTCCCACCGATGCAGCACCACAGTTTCTTTAGAAACTTACCCCCTCCATTCATACGCTATGATTGGCCTATAGCCGATATTCCATCTAAGTGTCTGTGTGGAGAGCCGTTTACAATAGATCATGCCATGATTTGCATGAGAGGTGGATTTGCAATTCAGAGACATAACAAGCTTCGGGACCTGGAAGCAGGGCTCCTGGACATGGTTTGCAAAGATGTAGCTACTGAACCGGTACTCCAAGATGTTGAAGGAGAGCAGTTGACACAAGGGTCAAATAAAGCACGGGATGCAAGACTAGATATACATGCACATGGTTTTTGGGAGCCCCAGCAATCAGCCTTGTTTGATGTCAGGGTTTGTCACTCGAATGCTGAATCCTATATATGGTCTACACGAGAATGAGAAAAACATCAATACTCAAGTAGAGTGCTCAATATCGAACATGGAACATTCACCCCTCTGGTGGAATGGGAAAGGAGTGCTCGAACTACCACAGCAGACTAGCAGAGTTTATTGCTATCAAGAAAGGGAGGACTACGCTAAAACAATGTCATGGATTTGAGCAAGAACCTCCTTTGCACTTCCGAGATCCTCATTAATTTGTCTCACAATCCAGGGATAGCATAATGGCGGGCAGCAGCGTCTTGTCCTGCTCTCGTAAAATTATGATTTTTCTGGTCATTTATTTGCTCACGAGTCAGCTCAAACCACATATTCAAGCTGATAACCATCTTGGACATATACTTGTTGGTTCGAATTTGGATGTGAAGCCGTTTTACAGTCGAAATTCTGGCCAAAGGCATGTATACTCAAAAGCTGACAAGTTGCCTTCGACATGCAAAGTATCAAAGCTGCTCAATTTGACCAAGTCATCTCTGCTGGTTCTATCGTTTATCTTATTGGCTGGTGATATAAATCCTCAACCTGGTCCTGCTAATGTTTCTGACGTCCCAACTCTTGATTTCAAAGCTAGAGGGCTTTCGGTTCTTCATTTGAATGTTCGAAGCCTTCTCGGAAAGATGGATTAATTAAGATTATTGTGTGAACGCAATGGCGCAGATATTATAACCTTATCTGAAACCTGCCTAAATAAAGACATAGATGACGGTGAAATTGAGTTGCCAGGGTATTCTATCATTCGAAGGGACCGTGGTGAAAGGATCGGTGGTGGTGTAATAATTTATATTCGTGAGGGTTTGGTATTCTCTGAGAGAAATGACCTTCATAATAACAACAAGGCAATCTGGATACAAGTGAATCGAACTCGCTGCAAGCCTTTAATTATTGGATGCATCTATTGACCCCCAAATCAACAAGTGGACAAATTTCTTGAAGATTTTAATAATTCTTTGGCTGGAATTGAATCCCACTTTGACAAAGTTAAACTTGGCGATTTCAACATCGATTATTCAAGTAAAAAGAAAAGAAATGCAAATCAGTCAGACAGACGAAAACTCAAGGGAATAGCAGACCTTCACGACATTAAACAAATAATTGACTTTCCAACACGCATCGCTGAACATTCTGAAAGTCAAATTGATTTAATATTCACTGACAATGTCCACAAAATTGTTTATTTTGGAGTAAAGGACTTTTGTATCAGTGATCACTCAATGGTGTATTGTGTGTTCAAAAGTCGTCTTATGAAGGTTCTGCCAAAAAACGCTTGAATATCGAAGTTTTAAGTCTTACAACAAATCATCTTTCAGACAAGATCTTACAAATGTCCCATGGCACGTTGCTCTTAATAATCCTGAAGACTTAGAAGATTGCGTGCAAACTTGGAACAAATTATTTCTACAAGTTGAGGATCATGCGCCAACCAAAACACGTAGAGTTAGAGGAACTC
>OX393568.1:25975365-25980365 GCA_947652115.1 Blastomussa wellsi | reverse complement strand
GCATTGAGCTAAATGACAACGACTCGGGGAAACTGAAAAAAAAAACACTTTCTCTGTAATGGAAGATTTTACTCCCTTCTGTTGGCATCCAGGAACACAAAAACGCGAAGGGAGTGCGAAACAAAACGAAGCAAGACTTTCTGGTCAAGAAAGACTGACTAGCCTCGCTTTCATGCGACTCGTCCCGGGCGACAACCGAGTGCTCCGCCATATTTGCATTCGGTGTATTACACAGCAGGCTCACTCAAACTCAGCAGTTTCTAAACTGGTTTTATTCGTCCATGGCGCTGGACGGCGACTCTCTCAATGAATCAGAGGTCTGCTCGCAGTGGTTATTCTCCAGCATAGCACAGCTTAACCTAGCAGGGTAGCTTGACCTCAGATTGAGACATCTACATTTGAGCTCAGGCCAGGCTAATTTTGTTTTAGCACAGTGCCATCTAATTCTATATAATGTTGAGCTCTAGGTAATCCTGCTATGGACTAACTTCTATCCAGAGAGGAGTAGAAATACTCTTTTTTGCTTTGTTTCATAACAAGAATCAGCCTGCTGAGTCACTATGTGCATGCTTTCAAGGGTAATCACTAAGTTACAACAGCTACAGTAATTATTGATCAGAAATGTATCAATTGACATTTTTGTCGTTGTTTTGATAGGATGACAACAGAGTCGAGAGAACTTGGGGTGATAGTACCATCAGGAAGAAATACTCTCATGTGGACCTGGCTTATATGGTGGATGGAGTTGATACTGAGAGAGGTGCTTCTGTAGCTGGAAGTAGAGGCTATTTTTTGAAGGTTAGAAAAAAATCCTTTCATGGGATGCACATTCCAAACCCTGTTTGGATGTGATGGTCGATTGCCTGATTGCAGATTCTTCACATGATCATCAAAGAGGAATAGTCTACAGAGTAAAATGCAGCAACTGCCTTTTTACCTGCATATTAGGTAATATAAGTAAAAGTGGAGCTTGCGCAGAACTGAGCACGATTCTGGCTGGGCTTGTAGTGAAGATTAATTAATATGCTTCTACGTACAATTACTGTTGGTAGGTCTTTATCGAAAAATTTCTTATTTTTCCTTTTTTAAATAATAAATTAATTTTAAATTATAGGTACTGTAATTACTGAAAGTGTCATACTCCTGTACACCCACTCAGCTGCTCACTGAGCTCCATGCAGCTTATGATAAGAAGATAATAATCTAATGCCCAATTCCCTCTATGAGATGTGCCACTACAGGGCTCGACTTTAGAAAAAAACCTTGGGGCCAGCTGGCTCCTAAGTTTTAAGATTTGGTCGCCAGCACAAATTTTTTGGTCGCCAAAAGCCAAAACTTTTTTCTTGAAGGTTTCCGCAGGTTTCCGTGTTCATAAATGTGTGGCGACTGCACGCAGCAATTCCATGTGCATGTGTGTAAAACTATAATTTCAATTTGCAACCGGTGGGAATTGGAAGAGTTCAAAACAGCATGCAAGCTTGTATTCAATATTAGTCTCTTCCTTGTATTTTCTGTACAAACCAAACCAAACAAAACGTTACATGTGAAAGTAGGTCGTAGCGAACATAAAAATAATTTCAATGCTGAAATACGCCTTCCTTATTCAAATTGGTTTGATCATCTTTCTTTTTTTTGCCATTTAAGCAGTTTATTTCAAGTCAACCTTTTTTCAAGTCGAAGTATTTGAAGCATCCATCTTGATGAGTCCCGCCGGGCGGAAAATTCGATAGCATGCCAAAGTGCTAAATACGGTAATTGAATTCAATCAGAAGCAGGAATAAATACAAATGTTGAAGGTCAAAAGCGGGCTATTTTTGTTAAAACTTGCATGATTGGCAGAAAAGTTAAATTGACATATGACCAAAATACTAACCGCTTTTTGGGAAACCTAAAAATAGCCTAACTGGAGAGAGTGTGACAGTTTTCATGTTACAGCAAGACAAGAAGAAATACGATATCTCCAACAAAACAAAACGCAAAATGCTAATGCGTGTGTCTGAGGTTTGCATTTCGGCCGTTTATGATCTACTATCAATGTATTTTATTCTTTCACATGCTCTTTAAGAACTACAAAATATTGGTAATGAAAAAGAAAACTATAGTTTTATTCATGAGAAAGCTGCGACAGATATACAGTCGCTACATGTATTCAGTTTCTGGTCAATTATAATGCGAGCTTTCGTAAATTAAATTAACTCCCTATTCTTTTCCTACAACATACCACTAATTGTGAAAACGAATGTTATTTCTTGTGAAATGGATAGACCATAGTTTACAATCAAATGGTAAAGAATTTTTCTTTTTGCAAAAATCTCCTTTTAGGAACAAATGTCACTTCCAGATGCTTTCAACCAAACATGTAGATAACTGATTTCACAATAGTAATTATGGTTAAGGTGGTTTAAACGACTTTTTACATGAAAGTGATAAGAAATTACATTCCTCGTGGTTTACAATTAACATTCATTCATTTCGTCATGGATCTTAGGAAATGAAAAAATAAATAAATAAAATAATAACTTGAAATCCGAGTGGCCACACTGGTGACCACAGATGAAAAGTTAGTCGCCAGCGGCCCAAATCCAGTCGCATTGGCGACCCCACAGGTCGCAACGTCGAGCTCTGCACTACTTATCCTAATCTTCTGAAAAGACATGAACCACCTAGATTAGCATCAGTTACCTGTGGGCATGTCAAACTTTTGTAACAAATAATGTCCTAGACTTGGCAATGCTGAATACCGGTACAACTAGCATGCAGTGATTCTCTGTGTCGTGTCTCAGAGGGAATTAAATTTATTGGTCATGTACATGACTGTATAGGCTTGGAGAAATCTCTTCTTAACTTAAAATGTAGAACAATTTCAGTCAGTTGTTTCATTCTTGCAGTGGAAGGAATGGGAATATCTGATTGTAACTTGGGGTAGGGATATGCTAGAAAATGAAAACATGCATTTCTCCTTCCTAGGGGCCACTTGTTTTCCTAGAGCAAGCCCTTGTACAGTTGGCAACACGTATGTTACACAAAAAGGGATTTGTTCCACTGTACACACCATTCTTTATGAGGAAGGAAGCTATGCAAGAAGTGGCTCAACTGAGTCAGTTTGATGAAGAGTTGTATAAGGTATGTAAACTGAAAGAAAGATCATAGTATGTATATATAGCACTAAAGCATATAGCACTGAAGGATGCGAGAGAGCTTTATTTTAAATTGGTTTATCCATTCTTTCACCAATAGATGCTTACATTGTTCATACAGTATAAGCTCTCGTTGCAATCACTTTTGTAAGCAACCAGCTGTACTAGATGGTCACCATTTGGAAACCCTGTTTGAATTTGACTGAAAAGGTGTCAAAATCACTGCTGTGTGCCTGTTATTGTGCCCAAAATGCTCCAACAGACTCCCCAAGGTGAATTCAGATGAAATGTTAGCAGTTGGTGGTGGTGGTGGCAGTGGTTGCCTTGGTGGTGGTGGTGGTGACACAAGAGCAAGTTAAATTAACACCACCACCACCACCAAATATTTGTTTTTTCAATACAGGTACAGTCGCCTAGATAACAAAAGTGAACTCCAGATGTTTAAACTATTTCCGGCTGCCATAGTGGTGTTTCACTGAGGTACACCAATATGGTTGCTCCATACTGGGCTCTGTAAATTTGTGCGAAACATTTGTTTGGAATAACGCACACACTTTAAACTTGGAGAAGTGTTTTCTTTATTTATGTGACGGTGGTGGTAGCAGTGGTGGCAAGGGTGATGGTTGTGGTGGCAGTGGTTGCCTTGGCGGTGGTGGTGGTGACATGAGAGCAAGTTAAATTAACACCACCACCACTGCCAAGGCTACCACTGCCACCACCACCGCCACTGCTACCACCACCACCACCACACCGTGCACATTTTCTGCAGTGCCCTACACATTTTCTGAAGCCCCCTGCACATTTTCTGCAGTGGTGGCGGTGGCGGCGGCGGCGGCGGCGGCAGTGGTGGAACACCAATATGGCAGCCGGAAATAGTTTAAACATTTGGAGCTTACTTTTGTTATCTAGGCGACTGTACCTGTATTGAACAAACAAATATTTATATCAACGTTTTTCTTAAACTTCTCTAATGGCTAAATCTCGCGAGATAAGTATGTGTTTTTCAAGAAACGTTATCGTGACTGAAAGTGAGGAATGATCATCACAGCGAATTTCCAATTAAGCAATTGGAAAGAAGAAGACTGAAAAAATCAGGGCTTTACCGGTGCAATGCTCTACCAACTGACCTATGAAGCCACACATTGGGAGCGAGGTCAATTTATTTAGTTCATATTTTCCCGTTGAGTGAAATGATGTGAAGTATATTTGAAATAATTCATACTTGAACTGCAGATGTAGATGAAAGTGAAGAATGATCATTGCAGGGAATTTCCAATTTAAGCAACTGGAAAGAAGAAGCCTGAAAAAATGTACCAACTGAGCTATGAAGCCACACATTTGGAGCGAGGTCAATTTATTCATTTTCCCGTAGAGTGAAAGCCCTGATTTTTCAGACTTCTTCTTTCCATTTGCCTAAATTGGAAATTAACTGCGATGATCATTTTTCACGTTCATCTACATCCGCAGTTCAAATATGAGTTATTTCATATATAAATGTACTTCACATTATTAAAAACTAGATATGGTATATTGCATTTCCCGAGTTCTGATTGGTTTAGAGGCAATGGTATATGAGCTCATATACCATTCACCTACAAATATGGTAGATGTACGCGTAAAATAATGCATTTTTCGCAGTGTTTGTACAATATTTTTTGGGCGTTTTTAATTAAAACAATTATTCCACTCGCGCTTGTTGGATATGAGATGGTTATAGCCAAATTGCGTTGGCTTCCAAACGAAGGACGCTGTTGAGCTGAGAAGTTGTACACAGATATAAATTTAGCACCTCTTATGCCTGTTGAGTATAAAAGGTTTGGTGGCTCTTTAGTTTGGGATTTTTTAGAATTTGGTGACGTCACA
>OX393568.1:25934233-25975165 GCA_947652115.1 Blastomussa wellsi | reverse complement strand
CGTAAACTCAAATTGTAAACATGTCTACAAAGCGAAAGCGAGCCGTTCTATCGATAAAAGATAAGCAGATAATTATTTCACGTTTGGATCGAGGAGAGAAAGGAACAAATTTAGCCCAAGAATTTGGCATCAGCAAGCAGCAGATCTCTGACATACGAAAGAACAAAGACAAGATCCTAAAGTTTACTGACAGCGTCGAGACGAGCGAAGGATTAAAACGAAAGTCCCTGAAGCTGGCTGATGATGAGCAGTTGGATAAAGCCCTGTACGCCTGGTTTATTCAACAAAGATCTATTGGGACACCGATCTCAGGACCGCTTCTTCAAGAGAAAGCGAAACATTTTTCTGCGCAGTTAAACACGGAGACGGCAGATCGCGAATTCAAAGCATCAACCGGCTGGCTAGAAAAGTTTAAAACACGGCATGGCATCAGGAACCTCAGCATTCAAGGCGAGAAACTTTCAGCAGCGGAAGAAACTGTTGAACCATTTTTACAAAAACTGAACAAAGTGATCGAGGAAAGAGGGCTGATACCGGAACAAATCTACAACGCGAACGAAACTGGACTGTTGTGGAAATGTTTACCGCAAAGAACTCTCGTCTCATGTCGCGAGAAATCCGCTCCTGGATTCAAAAAGGCCAAAGATCGTTTGACTGTTCTTGGTTGCACGAATGCTACAGGAACTCATAAACTAAAACCCGTTTTGATTGGGAAATCTGCAAAGCCAAGATGCTTCAAAAATGTAAACATGGATGCGCTCCCTGTCACCTACAAGTCGCAAAGAAATGCCTGGATGAATTCGGAGATTTTTGGCGAGTGGTTTACGAAAGAATTCGTGCCAGCAGTTAAACGCCATTGAAGCAAACGTTTAGAATTAAAAATGTGTGATCTTTATTTCTTTTGTTTACATTGTCTCATTAATATTCATATTTTCGATTATCCGGACTCTCGATTATCCGGACTATTTACCCTAGTCCCACCGAGTCCGGATAATCGAGGTTCGACTGTAACAAAATTCTTTGTGAAACAAGGGTCAATTAACAAAATTAATTAATTAATTAATCAATTATTGTTAATTCCCAATACCTGGGAATGCGTCACGATTTCATGATTTCCAAGACTAATTTCATCGAAAATTAGTTGCCCAATTTCTGTTTTAGTCTACGTATACGTTTCTCCAATTTGTAGATTATAAAATATAATTCTGTTTTGCCATTGTAAATTAGTAAATACTTGTTTTTGGTGAATGGGTAAGTAGAAAACCATTTCAATGACAAATTAATGTTAATCATTCAGAAGACTTTCTATGAACAATTGTATTCCTGTGAAATAACCAATTTAGAATATTCGTGCAATATTTCACGCTTGTATCACCAAGTGAACAATTGTTAAATGATGTAAAGTATATGAAATAATCCATACATGAACTGCGGATGTAGATGGAAGTAAGAAATAATCATCACAGTGAATTTCCAATCCCATTGAAGCCCTGAATTTGTTCAGGCATCATTTCTCACTTTAAAATTATGTACTAGTCAAATCGAAGATTAACATCCACCGGCAGCCCCCGGGCATTGGAATTTTTGGGTAATTTGTGTTCAAATAAACCCCAGCCCCCACCCATGGAAAGTTAATAAGTGACCAGATTACCGTTTCAACTTTTTAGTAGCTTCTATTATGCTCCTGAAGTCGAAATCAAACGCAGTACTAAAACTGCCACAGAACCCTAACATCTGTTGGTGCAGTTTTAGCTCCGAGATCGCGAAAATGGCTGCAGCCGCATTAAGAGGGTGAACTGGGTTTATTTTTCAGAAACCCGGTTAAATTTTTCAAAAAACGTGAAACGGTAACTCGTTCATTAAGATCAAACTGACAACGGGGTTAAATTATGAGCGGCCGCACTGAAAGTTGTTACGAAGTGGACGAAGTCAATTGACGTCAAGAGATAAACCAACAAAATGGTAGACTTCGGAGACCACGTTATACTTTTCTCGATTGTTTTTCTCTTTTTTCGTCCCTTTTCTCTACACTGAGGTTTAGGTACTCTCTCTTCAATCTAACGCGCACTACGCAAATTTCCCACGCTGCCAAATGAATCGTCCTCGAGTTTTTCGGGATCTATCCGAGAGATAAGCGATTTTTTCAAGAATCTTTCCATGCATGGGTTTTATAGCGAGCACTTCACTTGTTTGTGCCACGGAAACAACATTCCACACACAGACTGTGGTGAGCCACAGATTCCGCGACAAAAGCCAATGCACGGCATTGAATTAAACCACACAGAAAGGTACTTACCTAACTCGGTTAAAAAAATCTATTGTTCTTCAATTATTTCCCTTGCTAACCGTTAACCCAGTTAACAGCCGATATAAGCGGCCTTATCAGGATTTTTCGGTAACTCGGTTTAGCGTAGTTGATTAATTAGAAATAACCCGGTTAACTCTGATAGTGCATCCACGGCCAATATATCAACCACTCAAATATCTATAGGGAGCCTAAAGCCTTAGTCCTTTTTTTTTTTTTAATCAAGCGGCCAAGAAGCTGCAATCTTTTTCTTTAAAATCCTCAAAGCTCGCCATGTCGACCTCCACCTCCACCCAGGTGGAATCGCTGGGACACGTAACATGAAATCGAGGCTAACGTTCAAATTCCCTACCCTAAAGACCTTATTCCAAAATGGCCGCCGATTAATTATTCTTATATAACAAGGACCGGGACCAGATTGTACACTTCATGATAATTTATATGGCGTAGAGATCATTGACATTCAGTTGGTTCCAGTTACCCTAGTTCCAACTCAGTTTGTGTAGGGTTAGTTCCATCCCAGTTTACTTGTGGTTAGTCCCCTTACCGGTTAGTTCCACTCCCGTTTGCTTCCGGTTAGCTTTCACTTTGTGGCTTGTGCAGTAATGTACCATATACAATTTTGCTTGCAATATAAATAGTGAAAAAATTAGGGTTTCTGGCAGCTAGCGCCCACTTGGTATAGCAGTATTGAAGTGAGTGTATCCTGGGTTGAACTTTCCCGGGTTCGATTCCCAATGTTTGGAATAGAAAATTTTCTTTCTTTTTTTGGAAATAAAAGTGTAGAATGACCTTCATGTAAAAATAAGTATGTGTGTAATCTGGTCCTTAACCCAACGTTAAGTGGCCCCTCTTACCTCGACAGCATGAGCAAAATTCAAAAGAATTTTAACTTAAAAACGAGGCTAAAAGGGGCAATTTGTATGTGCATAAATCAGTGGCCATTTTGGAATAAGGTGACTGTGAGCCCGCTTGAATGTAGAGACTGAGAGACACTGGCCAATGGCAAAGATCAGGAGAGCAGAGATGCGCAAAGCACTCCTAGCTGGAGAACAGCACATCAATCTAGTCGCAGAGGATAAAAGAGCGAAGAGGAAGGCCAGTTATGAACCTTCAAATACATTGCATGAGGCACTCTTCGTCTGCCAGAACTGCAGTCGTATCTGTCAATCATGTATCGGACTGTTTAGCCACAGGAAACGCTGCACCCAGCCAACAGTGCGCTAATCCATGGGTCTTAGTCCGAATGATGCCCACTGCTACATACGAGGATAAAATTCTCCCCCTCCTCCCCCCCCCCGGGGAAGGCAAAGGCGTCAAATGCTCGGGGTAATGCCCTTGAGGGGGATGTTGAAGCTTCGATAGACCACTTCAGAAAATATGATAATACTATTTGTTTGTCCCCAAAATTTTGCATAAGCATTGTTTTTGTTTTCTCTTGGGACCATTGTAAATCCCATGAGAAACTGGGAACAATGCTTATCCAAAATTTTGGCTTTCCGTGCTTCCTTGGTGAAGGGAAAGGCCGCAGACTGCCATATGTTGCTTAGAATGATTTGGGAGATTGAAGTGTCTCGCGACCGGTTTAGATGCATTTTTGTCGTCTTTCTCGACGTCCAGAAGGTGTTCGTCTCAGTTCATAAAACCAAATTACATTTCCCGAAATGGCCTATTTGACTGGTACATTATGTTGTTGTTGTTGTTGTTATTGTTAGGTAGAGCAGTTCCTCATCTGTTCGCCTCACGATGGCATCTCCTGGCAGTTTTTCCATGAAATGATTGGAAATGCTGAGGAATTTAACCAGGCCTTGGGAATTCCTTACAGAATAGTTAATATTGTTTCAGGTAGGCAATGCTACTGACAGATTTTTTTTCTGTGAAAATAAAAGGAGCACTGTCACAGGCATTTTTGGGTCAAAAGTCATTGTCTTGTGCCTGTTATCATGCGCAAAATACTCCTTTAGAATTAATAAGAAGAATCCCAATGAAATGTTGGCACGAAGAGCGAAACATAATGTTTTTGGGGTGGTTTTTTCATCGTGCAGCTTGAAAACGTGAAAAAATTGGAAAAAATGGTAATTTTTTTCAAGTCTCAATCCATTTCCAGTCTTTAGAAACAAAACTAGACTATTATTGTTGGGTTTCCATTGATGCATGGACAATGATACTACAATAGTGTGGCAATGCCTCTTTAGGCAGGTAGTGGCTGTCTTGGCTGAGCCGGAAATAAGGCATCCGACTGACCAGCTGAGAATAAGACAAATGAATCGCTGAAAAGAGTGCCATAATCATAGGAGCAATATGTTAAGTGATAAAGATGACGTGAACAATTATGACACGAGTGTGGAATGAATAAAACATCTGAGTCCGCGACAGTATTCGAACCCATGACCTCCCAGATACCGATCGGGGGCGCTAACCAACTGAGCTATGAGAACTTTGGTAAGTTAAGGCCATTTCCTAGGTTCATACATGACACACGTCCTGCATACTGCTAGGATCAGAAATATTGAAACAACATTAGCTAAAGGTGAAGCAGAAAGTGACTGACATCATCTGTCTTAAATGTCAGGTGAGCTTAACAATGCAGCAGCCATGAAGTATGATCTGGAGGCTTGGTTTCCAGGCAGTGGAGCTTTCCGTGAACTTGTTTCCTGTTCAAATTGCACGGATTACCAAGCAAGAAGGTTACAAGTTCGCTTTGGACAGACAAAGAAAATGGGGGTACAGGTATGCTGTTTATTGTTTGTGGCTCGCGTACCACATCCTTTTCAATGGCAAAAGTACTAACAAAAAAGGTGCTTCCAATTCTCAAAAGGTGGTGTAATCAGTATGCACGATCTCTCGAGGATACACCATGTTGCACAGCGAATATTTAAAGTAAACCATGGACCAAGTGCAACAGTGCAAAGGCCGTGGCCCGTTAAATATTATTTTAAGTTTTTCCCTGTCCCTCTGTTACTTTAAACAAATTTCAGGTAGTAAGTTTATGGTATTTATTTCCCATCTATGCTCAAAACTTAAACAGCGCGTATGAGTCAGCGTAAAGGGGCACTATGTAGCCCGGCTGCCAGCGAGCTTATAACGTAACCTAACGTATATAAGGTCTGTCTCGCAACCTAAGGCACAAGTGTACACCACCAGCCCCTCCCCCACATAAGTAAACAGTTAGACCGTGTTTATGTTGTGTTCTTTTTGGAGTGTGATGTCATCACTGTCTTCGAGGGAAAATAAAGTCTATGTTCTTCGCACTTTTATTGTAAAAGTTTGTTTATAATACCGGCCATAATTCAATTAAAGGAATCCCAGAATACTGTACTGATAATATTTAAATCTTTAAATGTTCATGTTTCAGACTGAATATGTTCACATGTTGAACGCAACAATGTGCGCCGTATCGAGGACCATTTGTGCGCTGTTGGAGAATTACCAAACAGAAGAAGGCATTGCTCTTCCACCTGTCTTGAAGCTACTGCTTCCAGAGGGCATGGATTTCATAAAATTTGTTAAACCAGCTCCGATTGACGAGAAACTAGAGGCGAAGAAACAGAAAAAGAAGTCGAAGAACAAGGCTGGCGGGCAAGGTGAAGGTTGTTTAGAGGCCAAAGTGGAAAATATGGACGTTACCAAAGAATGAACGTTAAAAATTGTCGATTAAATTTCTGCTTCATTCGATGGACTCGGCTTCCCGCCAGCGTAGCTGGTAACTTGTTGCACGATGGCAGAGAACAATTGGTGACGAGGTAGAGTGAACAAAAGGTCTGCTCAGAAGACTTCTCTCTCTCTCGTCCTACTCTTCGTTCAGACGCTGATAAATTGTGCCATCGGGTGACCAGGATGCCGGTTGCGGAGTTTTAAAGTTTTACCCTGCAAGATAGACTCTGGTAGTGGTGGGGGAGGGGGTTCTCTCGTCTGTCTCGAGCTTATAAGAAAGGAGTTTGTCTTGCAGGGTAGTATAGGGTATTAAGAAATCGTTTTCTTTTTGCTATAAGCCTGGAGAAAGTCGAAGAAAAAGTATTTCGACAACTGGTCACGTTAGAGTCGAGCTTTACCGAGAATGCTCTAGAGGACACATGGTACAAAGTCAAGAGAAATAAACTTTAGAAGCTACGAGAAGTCTTAATTTCATATGTGTATACATCGAGTTTTGTCCCACATCCTAGCCACTTCGCGATTGAATAAGACTAAAAAGATTACAGCACTGAAGAAACGTAAGAATTTTTGTAATTTTAGCGGAGTAAGGGATGAGTATTTAGGGAAAGGTCCCCAAGATTTCCACAACCACAATTAGAAAGTGAATCGGTTCACTACCTTTCTGCGTTGTATGTCACTGAGCACGTTATTTCGCAAAGGCCTTTCCGGTATAGACCGTTGCAATAATATTTTCTGTTGAAAAATTATCCTCTTCCTCTTTCAGTTTACGGCCGTGAAGTTTTCCCACAGTGGCCTTTATAGCAATGTTCAATATGCCGGACGGATTATTTCAATAAATTTTATGCGTGACCAGGAAACCTATCAAAGTGCATTGCCTGCTGAGATATGGTATCAAGTTGCATGCGCGACTTACTCTGATCAGCCACGTGCGAGATGTCTCGCCAACCAACACTGGCTAAATTTGGCTTTAGCAAAATCAAAAACGTTCTTAATCGAGTCTCGGCCTGGGGATGTTCATAAAATTTTGGTTTATTTCATCCTCAACGCTCGTATAAAAAATTTCTTTTGAAAAAGAGTGTATCAATTAGAAACTTATCGCGAGTCATAATTTAAGGTGGTAGACCTGACTTTAGAGGGTCCATTTTGAACAGATATTTCTCGAAATTAAAGCAACCGTCTAAAATAAAAACATGACGGGCTGAGACAACAAAAAATGTGCGAGCCTATGGCGTTTTATCCCCGCCAAAATTCGACTTTCACTTTCGATGTTCAGTTCACATTTTATGTTTTTTTAATTTGTTGCCCTCGATTCGACATTAAAGTTTCACAATGCGACATTGAAGTTTCACGATCCAACTTTAGTCTTTGACAGTGCAACATTAGAGTTTCACAATGCGACATTGAAATTTCACGATCCAACTTTTATAGTCTTTGACAGTGCAACATTGGAGTTTCACAATACGACATTGAAGTTTGACAATGCGACTATGTTTGTTCACGCGACATTCCCGTCACGCATTTTCTATTTCACGCATACCACCCGACATGCTCACTTTATTATATGCTTGTTTCACATTTTAACTTCCGACACGCTTGAATAATAAACCCTTTTTAAAAGCTGTGTGCAGCTTCTTTTTTCTTATATTTCCTGCCGCAAAAAAATGAGAACGCCCCATCGCAGGTTGGTCATAATTTGGAACTTTTGTTTGAACATTTCTCACCTGAACCATGGAAACGATTGACTACGATTAAGACCGGAAAACTTAATTTGCTCATGATTATCGGCCGGATGATTAACATGAATACACGATAAAACGATTGTTCTTTTCCTTTTAATTTGACAATTCTTTCTTTGTATATAAATGTGTAAAAAATCGCCCTTCAATCAATCTAAAAAATACATTTCGAGTTCTATTAATGACCGTACTTGTATGATATTTGGTTTCGCTTTATATAGTCAATTGACTCTAGAGACCATAGATCTCAGTAATGCTCTTCCCTTGGCCACCTCTCGTGTTTCCAAGCAACAGATTGAGTGCTTGACAAATTCGTGGTATTCACTGCGGGGTCTGGGTTGCCCCCATCCCCGAATGATATAATATTTCCGCACCGGTCTAATAGGGCGGCGGATATTTTGCAGAAGTGAGATAAATTTAGTTTTCACGAGCGTTTCTTGCATGTAAATGTCTTTCTTAACACTTGTCGAAACTTTTTATTTCTGATCGCGTAAACAATTGGGTCAGCCACTGTCTCTAGAACAAGCGCGTTCACTCTTATCACACCCGCAGCATGAGAGGTTGGTTCTTTAGTTATGGCGTTAATAATAACCGAAACCACAGTCGGGATCCAGCAAATCCCAAAAATGACCACCAGAAGAAATAAAGTTATAGCAATCTGAATTTCATCTCCTCTCGATTCCCGAGGGGCGAAGCTTAAGCCACTTCGGTGACCGTCTGACGTTCTTCGATTTACTTGGCGAACTCTTCGATTATGAGCTCTTATGGTGCAGAAAACTCTAACATAGCACATGAGTATAATAATAGCAGCAATCAGTACACTCACTCCACCGATAGTTATCTGAACAACGCTCTCGGATACACGCAGTGCACACATATAATCCTCGGGATTATTTAACCCGTATTTTCCATAACCGATGAATGGAAATATGTTTCCAATTAAGGAGACAAACCAGGAGCTTGTTATTAGGAAGGCAGTGCTTCTTTGAGTAAATATAAACGGGTATTTGACTGGTTGTACGACCCTGATATAGCGGTTGATGCTTATAAGCATCATTGTTGCAATGATCTCCATGGTTAGAGTATACGCCATGTATGCCTGGCATCTGCAAACTGAAGAACTGAATTTCCACTCTCCTGTGCTTAAAGCAAGTACAAATACCATGTATGGTACAAGTAACGCGATCAGATGACATACGCACAAGTTCAAAACGAACATGTAAGGCACTTTTCGGAGAGAATTCTCTCTGTAGGAGCCGAGAAGTACAAGCAGATTGCCGCAGACACCAAGTAGAATCACACAAGTGCTCATCAAAAGAAGTAAAACCTGTGAAACTCCCATATTAAGCCTGTGATAACTCGTTAGCTCAAGGTTGGTAAAGTCCAAAGCCCAACGTTCTCTTCAACAATGAAAACATTGGTTTCGGCGATCAGTTTGCCGCGGCTTGTCGTCTTTGCTGCGTAACAATTTCTTTATTCTCCAACAGCGCGAAACAAAAACAACTTTTGCAAGATATGATATGTTAATTTTTCATATAAGATTTTTCTCGTTTATCTTGTAAAATTAGCTATATAGCGCGAGTTGGTTTTCAAACTCCCCGTTTCCTGTAATTCAGGACAGGTGTTTGGTTCAAAAGGCTTTAGTCACGAAAATGTTAATTCTGCATCTGAAAATAGAGTGTATTAAATAAATGAAATCATGCAGAGCTGAGCAACCGACACACTGAGTGCCCGCAGCGATTAAAATCTGATATGTATTAAAGTGAGTAAACACGGATTGTTCGCAAGTACTTTACATTCTGCCAGAGGAGGCTCTTTCAAATTTTCAGCCCAGTCAGTTTCAATGGTATCAATGTTGTTTTTCCAGCCTACAGATGCAGAAAAGACTTTCCTTTGTTGACTGCTTTTGTACTCGTACGCCAGAAAGTGCAGACCTTTCGTTTCCAAGATCTTTTCATAATTTAAAATCAACAGAAATCTCAGTTGGTTGTAAATTCGTCAGATATAAGTAACTGAGTAAATCAGCAAGGTACTGGTAATAACTGCACATGTTTTCAAATGAAAACAAAGTCACTGCCTTGGACATGTTTCCTGGCTCTTTCCCTTTTACGATCCGTCATCTTCGTCTGCCATCAATCTTCGCTGTGCAGGTGTGAACAACAATAATACAATAACCTTTATTTCACTTCGAATTTAAAATAGCAAAATTGCTAATATCTTCAATAAAATGAATAAATAAAATAAGACAAATATGGAATAATAAAGTAAGTATAGAAACAATAATAATAACAACTTAAAAACTTATATAGCACATGCTTCATGACAGAATGATCGCATGCGCTTTACATGAATTAAAATACCAATAAAATTTGTCAATTCCTATGAGCTAAAAATGTGTAAATTAAAAATGTGTTTGTAAGTTAACTTTAAAAATTAATTGGTACCAATGTCAGGATATAATGTACGCGCCCATTGAATAGTGATGCTTGCCACACACGATACAATTGCATGTGATTACTGCCACTGGCATTGAAAACGAAACGTAGGATACGTTCAGAATTTTCTCCAACTTTACGCTGACCACAATGATTAGGGTATCGCGGGAGGTCACGAGTTCGAATCCCGTTGAAGCCCTGATTTTTTCAGGCTTCTTCTTTCCAATTGCCTAAATTGAAAATTAACTGCGATGATCATTCTTCACTTTCATCTATATCCGCAGTTGAAATATGAATTTTTTCATATATACTACACATCATTCCGCTCCTCACTAGCCTCCTGCGCAGGTGTTATTAGGGGATTGCGTTACACTTGTTGTGGGGACAAGTGGTAACGCAATCCCCTAATAACGCCTGTGTTAGGAGGCTAGCCCCTCACGGGAAAATATGAACTCAATAAATTGATCTCGCTCCCAATGTGTGGCTTCATAGCTCAGTTGGTACAGCATCGCACCGGTATCGCGGAGGTTACGGGTTCGAATCCCAATTGCTTAAATTGAAAATTAACTGCGATGATCATTCTTCACTTTCATCTATATCCGCAGTTCAGATATGAATTATTTCATACATACTACACATCGAGAGAAACTAACGATTTTCGAGTTAGGATTTCTAGTTGGATTTTCGAGATAGGATTAAATTTATACAGTTTGGATTTACGAATAGGTGGCACTCTTGCGACTTGTTGTAAACTTTCGCCCCTGGGTCTCCGAGGATGTGCCGATTACTTTTCCCCCAGTTTCGACTTTCCATCTACCCCACTAACTGCCCGAACTGCCCTGGGTTTCGGTTTTATCATTCTCGTCCCCATAGCCCTTTTCGTTTCTCTTAGCCAACAGGGCCTAGACACGAAAAACGAAGGGCTCTGGGGACATACGATTTTCATAAAAATTCGATTTTTTTTTATTGGCTGTTGAGAACAAAGAAATATTAAACGGAAGTCAAAATGTTCGCCGGCCGCCATATCGCCCAATATCACAACACTCGACACGTAGAAACATCAATGCTATATACATGAGGTCCGGAAGTCCTAGAATTTCGGTCTAGAAATGGTCAGAAATCGTAAGTCTCCAGAGCCCTTCGTTTCTCGTGCCAAGGCCCCGCCGGCTAAGTGAAACGAAATGGGCTATGGGGACGAGAATGCGGTTTAATATGCTCATTATGCGAATTTTTGAAATTTCTCTAGTACTCAGTGCTTTTCGGCCAAAAACGTGATCAGTGGCTTATGTAACTGTTGCCTGTTCTTACAACACGTGACAGAAGCAGTTTTAGTCCCATGCAGTGGTTGAGCATGAGACGCATTTACCGAAATTCCGCCTCTAAGGGAAACATCCTCTCGTTATAAATAATTGGACACTTTTTGTTGCTTCACAAAATAGAAAATATCGATAATATTCACTCAGAGTTTAAAAATGAACCATATTTACAAGGCTAAAAAACGGTAAAAAGACCGAACGTTTACGGCATAAAGCCATCTTCAAAGTTTTGAACTTAGGTACAACTCTTATACTGGTCGGTGAAACTTACATTTTTATTCAATATTGGTTATCTTTCTTATTATTTATGTGTGTTTACCATCTATTACTTACTGTGTGGACTACAAAAAAACCCGACTGTTTCCGGCGAGAAGCGCGCGCCCTTTGTCAAGCTCATGCTTCAGATTTACGCGTCTTTTGAGACTGTTGTCCAATCATAAATGGCGATCTATCAAATGAAAGTCAGCGACCAATCAATGTGTTCGAAAGAAAAATTTATTACTTCACGTGTCCCGTCATATTCAACAACAAAAACGTGTCTCCCGGGTCGAACGAGTTATGCAATGGTTGTTTAGGTCTCTAGGATTACTCGTGGATTTTGAACAGCAAAGGAAGATTATGGCCTCGATATTACTCTGCGTGTTTCGCTTTGGATGCAAGTAACTTTAGGAGTTGAAACGTTACAGTTTTATTTCAGTCTGGGTTAAATATGAATGCGAACATTAACTCGCTTCACTGGTTCAGGAAGGGTCTCAGGTTGCACGACAATCCGTCCCTTCGCCAGGCAATAGAAGGAAGTTCTACGTTCAGAGCAGTGTTTTTTCTCGATGTGGACTCATTGAATGAGATAAATATATCGAGAAACAAATGGCGATTCCTTTTGGATTGCTTACTTGATTTGGATTGTAGTCTTCGAGAGGTGAACTCGCGTCTCTTCATCGTGCGGGGGCAGCCGATTGATGTCTTTCCGAAATTAATTAAGCAGTGGAATATTACAAGAGTAACATTTGAATACGATGGCGAGCCATTCCCCCAAAGACGAGACGATTCGGTGAAACGTTTACTTGAATCACAAGGAGTTGAGGTTCTGGTGTCGACATCGCACACACTCTACAGCATAGACAAGTACGTTTTCTAGTTGCTTGTTTTTGCAGGACTTATGAGTACAAGTTCCATAACCCATCAAACTGAACTCGAGCATCTCTTCTGTTCCAGTTCTGTTAATTCGTTCGTTTTGCCGCGAACCGTGTTGAAGTAGAGTGGTAATAAAATTTTAAGCTTATACACCTTATTCCAAAATGGCCGCTGATTTATGCACATTCAAATTGGCCCTTGTTGCCTCGTTCAAGATAAAATATTCTTTTGTATTTTGAGCTTAAAAACGAGGCAAGACGGTCTAATTTGAATACCAACAAAAGAATATTAAGATGGTAGCCATTTTGGAATAAGGTGTATAAGCTAGAAATTTTCAGTGAAGATAATTATTTGAAATGCTTAAAGTGTCAAAATGGCCAAAAGCGATCGTTTTGGATTTGGTATCTCTAGAATGCGTAGAAAACTATTCGAAAATTTTTTTTTTGATTCTGTCACTTTTCACCCCAAAATTAAGCTTTAAATTTCCCGCCTTGACCACGCCTAATGAAGTTGACCATGTGATCGAAGATTGGTGAGGAATGACGTCACTTCAGGCAGCTCCTTTCTTCGAGTCAGCAGAATTTGAACACCTCACAACAACACATCTATCAGACATTGTTCAGATGAAATATGTTACAATTATTTTTCTGAATTAACAGTGAAATGAACTGACAGGAAGATTTGACGATTCCTGACTTGACGTCACGGCCCGTTCTACAGGGTTCGTACAGGTCATGGAAAACCTGGAAAGTCATGGAATTTTAGAATTTCATTTTCAAGGCCTGGAAAGTCATGGAATTTAAGTGTGGGCCATGGAAAGTCATGGGAAATTATGTTTATTAAAAGAGTACAAAGTCAATTAGGTTTTTTCGTGAAATAAATGGTTAAAGCGTACCCAAAATGAAAGATCATTTCCTAGAAAATACTCAAATTTAGGTCATGGAAGACTTGGACAAGTCATGGAAAAGGTCATGGAAAATCATGGAATATCAAAAGCTCAAAAGAGTACGAACCCTGTTCGAGAACCAGGACTCTTGTTTTGTAGCAACTTGCGGTCATCTTCATTGGGCGTGGCCGACACAGGAACTTTAAAGCTCTATTTTGTGGCAAAAAAGTTGCGCAATCCAACAAATAAAATTGGAATACTTGCTTATGCAATATAAAGATACCAAAAGCATAAAAACCCTGTAGGCCATACAGACACTTTAAAGGTCACAGTCATTGATCAATGCTGTATTCCACCTGGCCTTATTCAATACAGTTAAAAAACGGATGTCACACACTTGTAAACGCTTTCTTATGGCGTTACTTCCTAATGAAGGAAAGTCCTTTTCCCCTCTGGAAGGCAAAGCAGCGGCCAGGTTGATGTCAGGTTGTATAAAGGAATGACTCATTCCTGTATTTTTCACTACAGGGTTATTGAGTTAAATCATGGAAATGTTCCAGTTACATTTAAACAATTTGAGTGCCTGATAACCAAGCTGAGCAGTCCAGACGGCTGTGTACCTGGCATTGATGAAGATTTGTTTGAAACTTGCAAGACTCCTGTTGAAGATAATCATGATGAGATTTACGGCATACCCCAATATGATGCCCTTGATTTGGATGAGGAAGAGCATGAGCAAGGGGAGTGGGTTGGTGGAGAGAAAGAGGCCCTTAGAAGACTTGCACTTTTGGAGAAAGAGGTGTGTTACCTAGTACAAATGCTTCTTTTTAGAAGAATTGTCCAGTATATACTGCTGCTGGTACCGAGGTCCCACCTTGTAACAGAGAGAATTCTTGTGTGCTCATTGGTCGAGAGAAATGGTTTATGTGAGTGTAGACCATTGAAAACTGTTGTTGATTTGCTAGGTACATGGTTAGCCCAAAAACTATTATGTTATAATAAATGGTTAGCCCAAAAGCTATTGTATTATCACAAATGGTTAGCTCTGAAGGAAACCAAAATCCCTGTAGCATGTTGCAAGCTCTCAAGTTGCATAGAAAAGTACTGAAGGGAAAAGTGACATTTGCCTGAGCAGAGAGCAAAGGACTTAATAAAGGTTACTGTCAACAAAATCTGGCCAAAATGTTCCAAATTTCATTTTTTTTTTTTATAAACATTAAGAAGAAGCGTTAAAGTTCAATTTGTTGAAACAAAAATTGGAAAATATTAAAAGGAAGACAAGGAACAACAGCAAGAGCTTTTCGAGGGAATTGGTAGCAAATAGCGAAAGGTGTCATAATCCCATTGTTTCCAGCGGAGTGTTGACATTTTTTGCATGCTAAACTTCACCCGGAATCTCAAGTTACTATTGAGTTACATACTTTGTTTTATATCACACTTTCGTTTCGTAAAGCGAGGAAACTTACCAGCTCCATGAAACACTCAACAAGAAAAATCTCCTTTGATAAAATCGAAGAGAACGCCCAGACCAAAGAAAGTGAAGGTGGAAGAATTTGACGAAGTAAAAACATCTGACCTTGCTGCCAGCGACAAAGGTTCTTGGTTCTTGCCTCGAGGCAGGTTTCTCACAAAGAAATGTTCGTCAAAAAGGGTTTTCTGATAATTAAACAGCAGAAACTATTAAACACAAAGCAGAAAGAGTTTTGTCAAGAAAAGGTTTCCGTGTCCTTTGGTGGCTGAAACTACTGCTTGTTTTGGGTAAATTCCAGCAAAATTAACATTTGTGTCCTTTGATCCTTGTCCGCTCTTAATTTTTTTAATGTACCGTATTTACCCGTGTATTAGTCGACCTCGTGTATAAGTCGACCCCCTAATTTTGGGGCTAAAAAGTAAGTTTTCATCATTTTATTGGAAAACTTAAATATGTTGTATTTCTTAGAGTTAAGGTCGGGACACACTATGCAACAAATCGTGTGTGAGGCTTTAACGAAATTCAAAATATTTTTCCTTTGGTGTCCCGGCGCATAAATCCGACCGAAAAATTTCTTATTGTCCATCTTTACAATGTATTTTTTCTTTCGAGAACCATTAAGGCGCAAGGAAAAGCCTCACACACTCTGTTAGCCCATTATCTGCTCAGTGACAAAGTCCAGTTTGTTTGGGTGTGCGCGGTAACGCAACGGCTGGTAATTTGGCGAAACAAACATGGCTACTTTGGCATTTCACTGCTCGAGCGTGCCAACCAAAGAAACAATGGTTTAAAATATTCTTTTCGGAATCTACATTTTATTAGCTTTACAGAGATATATATAGTTTTGCCTGGTTTCTTTCAAAGTAGGGTGCATTGAAAGATTTTCCCGGAAGGCACCTTATTTTGTTGACTGTAACCTTCAGGAGAACATGTTATTTGTCAGTTTTACATTTTACTTCAAAAGACTTATGATATCTTTTCTAAAGCTATTGTATATTTGTTTTCCATTTGCAGATTGCTGAGCCTGTTACTGTGTGTTCAGAAGAAGAGAAAAATTCACCATTTCCAAAGTCTTCAAAACTGAGTCCTTATCTAAGATTTGGCTGTCTTTCAGTGAAATACCTCTTTCATAGAATGAACCAGGTTTACAAGGAGGTTAGCACTTTCATGGTGATAAGATTTTTCCCTTTCGTGACCATTTGCTGGTAATCCAGCCAAGCAGAAAATTATCCGTCCCACCTATGGCAAGAAAACCTGTCACCTTGTTTTTGGCAAAAAAATTGTTGAGTTTATATGGGACTTCCTTGTCAAATTGTGTGGCAGTGAAAGGTGGAAACCTAATAAGCTCTTCTAGCTGTAGTGCCGGATACAGTTCAAATCTTGATTTTGTTGTTTATATGTAGGTTCATGGCAAACCCGCCCCTCTGTCAGTTCACCTGCCACTCCTATGGCGAGAGTTCTTTTTTGTTGTGGCTAGCAGACATCCTAACTTTGATAAGATGAGGAATAATTCCCTTTGTTTACAATTTCCATGGGAAGAGCATGCTGTTAAACTGGAGCAGTTTAAACAGGTGACAGTCATTTTGTTAACAGATAAGGCATTTACTGCGAATTACTAGTAAGTTAGTTTAGCATTTCCAGGCTTGTGCAATGAATTAGTCCGGCCTCATGGGCACGATGAGGAGGAGTGATTACAATGAATTATTAAAGTGTATGTACACTTATTGTAGTGGGATTTCAGTGGAAAAAAGCATCAAGTGAAAATATTACTGAACTTGAAGCCCTGGCCAAACGATCGCAACATCTGAATGCAACATATGCAACATTGTTGCACATAATGTGTCGCGCATGTTTGGCCACCTTGTTGCAACATGTTGCGTGTTGTTGGTTCAAGTTCTAAAAGGGTCACATTTGAAAAGGGTCACATTTCGTGATGTTGCAAGCACCACAGTTTCAATCAATCAATCAATAACTTTATTTATCCACGGGATCCGTATCACTAAAAAGTGGTCTTCTGAAGAGCCATGTGCATTAACCTTAGATATTAGTACTTAAAAAATACTAACCATTAGAAGAAAAAAATTTAAGTGAAGTTATTACTAATATACAATAGCGGAATAAAAACTATTTAAAGTAGTGGCCTGCTTCGCCTCCACTGACAGACTGTTCCATGTTACTGCGCCCCTATAACGACAACTTTTCTTGAGGGCCTCTGTTTTCGGCCGCGGAATAAACAGGTTATGTTGGGCGCCCCGAAGATTATGTCTTTGGATGGCATTTATGCTATTTACGCTACAGTACTACTCAAAGGTAAGTTGACAGTCTCGACTCGAACCTTAATTCTTGCATCCTGAAATGACTTGAACTTTGAGATGCAAGAATCCAGTTTCAAAGATCAAAAATCGAGTATCGAGAGAAAATAGTTTCTTGAATATGCAAACTCAAAAATGATTTTGAGAAAGCGATTTATTCCTTGAAGAAAGAACAAGAGCTATTTGCATGAGATGTACAGGAATCTCATATCGACCACTGACACTTGCTCCACAACTTGCGCTGTTACGTGGAAACTTGGATTTTAGATTATTTGAAATTAAATAGCAAAACATTGGTTGCAGCAATTCTGAAAAATTTGCACATTTTTTAGCAGCTTTGAGTAGTTGATGTGGAATTTGCATTTTGTGTGCTTTCTCATTGAAACACTTTGCTAAAGACTCATTTCTGCTGTGACAAATAGAAAACGTGAATGGAAGTGATGTTTAAAATCTGAAATTAATAAGAAAATGTGAAATTACACACTTTCTGGTCCCTAATTGTTTTTGGTGAATGAGTGATGTGATCAAGAGAGCTTTGCTGATTATCCAAACAACAAGAGCATGACTTCCATTTCAACTGATGACATATTGGCCCTCACATTGTCATGTTAGTCAGCTAGTTAGTCAGTGTTAAATGAAACTCTCCTAATCCACTTCACAAAATTTTCAACCGGAACACACTAAAATTAAGTTACAGTTGCATGGATAACGTCAAATCAGTTCTCATTTTTTTTTCCCATTGTGTTCTTAGTGCTCCTATTTTAAAGAAATATTGATTTTGTGGCAAAATACGCACGAGGAGACTAGAACAATTTAGCTGGAATTTGTGGATTTACCGGAAGCCATTAGTATTTCCATGTGAAGAACTGGGTCGGTTGCTATGCTCCTCATCCATTTATTTTTTCGCCGCAATATTTTTCGATTTTTGAGCCCTGTTTACTTCCTAGACGCCACATTTGATTTGAAACTGGTCCCTGATCCTCAAAAGGAATTTGAAATTGAGAAACTGGAAGTCTGGGTGAAGTTCCGCACCTTGCAACACGTTTTAAGGTCTGCCAACCTTTTTAACAGTGGAAACTCATCAAACATGGCGGCATCGAACATAAGGCAGCATGAACGTGAAGAAACTGAAGTATTTGTGGGTTTTTCAGGCCATTTTACCCACAATTTTGAAGCTTTTTACCTGCAAGCTCGTAGGAGCAGTAGGCCCGTAGGGAAAAAATGGAAAATCTCGGAAAGGATTGTTCATTACGCTTCAAAACTTGGCAGGATAAAAGATCACATCCAGACAAACAAACAAGCGGGAGTGTTTTTCGAATTTCTTACACCGCAGGTAGATATAATTTAAGAAATGAAATATACCGTAAACGCCCATGTATAAGACGCACTTTTTCACAAAATTGAAGTCAAAAATCTGTTTGGAGTTCTCAAAAACCTAATTAATATTCATACAACTTCTTAAGATGTCAAGAAATAAACGTAAAAGAAACTGAGAGCGTGTTGCTGTTGTTCATTGACTTTTTCATGAGTGGTGGCTCAAAGGAGCCGTTTGTGTCTTTGAGTGTTTGTCGGCGAATCTTGCTCTCCAAGAGTTCTTTCAGTAGATTAATTTTCACTTTACTTGAACAACTAAATACCAACCTACAAGGAATCTCCATTCCTCCGCACAGCTGTTTGCAGTTACGTCTATGGCCCGTCACTTCCACGCGATATCTCCCACGTGCGACAAAATTCGCAAGTACTAGAGAGGTAAATGGTCGACTGTTTCGTTGTTTTTGACCATCTTCACGGCAAATTTGTCGCCTTCATTATCAAGCTTTTGTTCGGCATGAAATTTTAGAGTTTTGGTCTTTTGCAGGTTTCCAAACTATAGACGTGTTATCCCCGAACAGCTGAGTCGAACGTAAATTTCTGACCCAGACTCCTCCCCACATTTGGCTACTAAGCACTAAACACTCATTCGTTTTGTTTCAATGGCGAAGGAATTTCAACTTCATGGCGTGTTTTCAACTGATTATCTTGAATAATTGGATCAAAAGAGCATTTTAAGTTGAAGATGTTGTAAATTCAAACGAAAAAGAAGGTACGGCAAATGAAATTATGCTTTCTTTTGACATGATAAATGTGAAAGATGGTAACTTCTATGTCGTTGCTTCGAAACCTTGGTTTGTCCTTGTTTGTTTAAAGCAATACAACTCTACTGGAACTTCAAGCCTTATTGTTTTAGTTTTTCTAAAATCTGCACTTCCTAATTGGGGGTCCGGCTTATCTATGGATGCAGCTTATACAACGACGTTGACGGTATAAGTTTTCCAATAAAGTAATATTACCTAGAAATGAAGAAAACTTCTAATACGCGAGGTTAACTAATACGCGGGTAAATACAAGCGCTAAAATGTAGGTATTGAAATAAGAAAGTATTATGCAAACAGGGCTGAAAGTAATTTCCATAGTGTTTCCAGTCACAATGGCTGGCCGAGTAAGTTTCAGCTCGTTCACACCTCATTTCTGTCCAGACAAATAAAAGGACTAATACACCTGAAGATACATCGGACAAAGGTGGAGGTATGAAATAAAGGTGGACGAATGAAATAAACTTTGTTGGATTTAAACTTTCACACAAACTGAAGCAAACAAACTGGATGAAAAGAATAATAAAAGTATTTTCAAATTTCAAGCCATCAAATTGTGCTATGAATTAAGTTTATTACAACCTGTGTCAATTCAGCCAATATTGCAATTCCCATTTCATGTGCAGCCACAATTTTTAGTGAAATGCTTACTCTTTGCCATAACCTTTCTGTTCTTTTTTTTAATTTGAATGTTTTTCATTAGTTTTTCTCTGTAGCAATTGCAAGAATACTGTCACCTTTCACGTTCATTTTTGTCTTGGGTAATAATTTATATTTATGTATTTGTAGCTTGTAAATGATTACGCAATTCAGTATTTTACTGCGATGTGATTTATTAATAAACCTGTCAAACCAGTCAAACCAAACTAAAACTTCAGCCACATAACAATAAAAATGACACAGCAAATGAAACACGAATAAACTTGAAAAGAAGCAAAAGTTTTAATTTGTTTTTATTATACGCATTCCTTTTTTCTGAGCTTTGGGACCTAATTTGTGTGGTGGACAAAATGAACAACTTTTTAACTTGAATCTTGTGGTTTGTGAACCACATGTCTTTTTGCCACAAATCTATTTTCTTTTCAGTCTAACAATACAGTGAGGTGCATTCTGACAGTAAGCAACAACACAGAAACTTCATTTCCTCAATATGATCAAATGTCACCAGTTAACATGACTGGCAATGCGAAAGTTTGACCGTTCAAAACCCCAATCAGGCTGGACATTGTCCATTGACCGGCGGTTATTTTCAGCCCTGACAAATAACTTTGCACGGATTGAATCAGACTACTTGTTCAAAGTTGGCTTAAGCTCTTTTATAAAAAGCATTTCTTAGATCAGGCAGTCCAATTTTTTTTACACTTCCTTAAGATTGTAAAATCGCGATGAAAGTCAGTTGGGGCTCTTTCATGTTTCGATATTTTGATGATTTTGAGTAGATTTGTTGGATTCCTCTTCAATGACATTTAATTTGAAGCAAAGTTTATTTGAAGTTTCTATCATATTTCAATCTTTTGTTCAGAATTTTAGGCTCTTTGGAGCAAACAGATTTGGCACTTGCACGCACGTGCCTATCTGATCGAGACGTCCTGTCTTCGTGTTTAGACTTTAATTTATTTTAGAGCTTTCAGTCACGAGAGGTGTTTTTTTATTACGATTTAAATCAAAGGAAGTGTAGAAAGTGTTGCTAGTGTTCGTTTAGTGGAAGGAAATTTTAAGTTTTGTGACCGACACTAGACTGTTTCATGCAACTATAATTTGTAAATAAATTTACCATCTCATATTACCGCTTCATTGCAGCAAGAAAATACTTCAGTGCTATTGGAATAATGGCAATGGCAGTGATATTTGTATAGAATAAAAATCTACCTTTTTCCATAGTATTTCAAATTGTTTTTAAGATTTTGTACAAACTTTCCGTGTTTTTGTGTGCTCTAAAATTTCGTACAGAAGTGGAGAAACTTTTATTGCTGTTTGTAAGTCGTGTTTGGGATCAGTTTATCACGGCTGATAAGCTCTTTACTTCATAAATTAGTCTTTCAGCATATCCAGTTGAAATAAAAGTTGACTAGAAAATAATCATGTCTGAATTTTCTGCGCATGTGGTTCATTTTTTCCACTCGGACATCTCCAATGAATGCTGCAAAACAGCCAGGTATTTGGGGGTGGGTCCACGCTAAAAACCTTCAGGCGTCTATGGGTTAATGGTTGAAAAACGTTTCTTTTGAGAAATTCGGCAGAGAAAGGATTAAAGTGCCCCTAACCCCAATTTTTTTCGCTTAAATAAAAAGTACTTATTATGTGAAGCACTTCGGTGAAAACATTTTTGGATTTGGTTGAATCCTCGATTTTCTATAACCCGGCAAAGTCATGAAAAGTTCTAAGGAGAGTGGGTCCAGCGCCTATTGTGACGTCTTTACTTCGACTCCGACGTTTGAGGCAGATGCTTTACAATTATTTTTCCAGGATCTTTTCATTATTTTAAGTTTCTTGCTGGAATCCAGTTGTGTGAAAATGTCTCAAGCGTTCCATGACCCTACGATCTACTTCCATTGTGCATGGGAAAGGTAAACACATTGAATAAGCACATTGAATTTCGACTCGGATGTTTGAGGTGGATGTGCTACAATTGTTTTTGTGGGATCCTTTCTTTATTTTAAGTTTCTTGCCAAAACTAACAGTAAAGTGAGTTGAAAGCCAAAGATTGGCCAGTAGGTGCCTTTTTTGGTCGGCTACTGGCCCTTAATGACAGCACTGTGCTTGTGTGAACCAGGCTTGTGGCACTAGATTTGGCAGCTGTACAGTAAGAAAATCTATGCCAAGGATTGATTGTAGCCGTTACGAAGGGGGTAATTACAAACTTTATCATAATATTTAAAATTAAACTGTAATAAATGTCGACATGTTCAGTCAGGTATCATTCATGCACATGTACTGTTGTTTAAAGAAGTCTTTATTTTGTTTAGGGCAAGACTGGCTTCCCATGGATTGATGCTATCATGCGTCAGCTGGTTTCAGAAGGATGGATCCACCATCTTGCCCGACAGGCTGTGGGATGTTTTTTGACCAGGGGAGGCCTCTGGATATGTTGGGAAGAAGGATTTAATGTATGTGTGATGGCCTCAGTGATACTGGGTTATTGATTTTTGGGAGAAATAATTATGATACATGTGAGTAGGTGGGTGTTGTGGTGACCCAAGTTAGAATCAGAAACCCACTTAAACAGAAGTTTGAATTAGAGCCAACCCATTTCCTCACATTGTAGTCAAGAATGATGCATGAAGCCACCAAGGAAATGCCATTTATTACATTTAAAAACTGGTTTAATTATGGAAGTTAAGATTCAGAGAAAATTTAAGTTGCTATGTATGGGTCCTAAAAAATTAAAGGGCCCAAAATGAGCTCATTGAATTTCTGGCAACACTATTCCTAGCTACTTTTTATCCCAGAATCAAAATGGGAAGAAAAAACTGCCAATTTTCTGTCAGGAAGGTGTGAAAATTATCTCCTAAAAAAGGATTCTTGTGTGAGTTAGCCACCATATATATTCAAATGTTGATTATATATGAGAAATAATTGAACTTCTCTAAACCAACCATGTGACATACTGTAATATTGATCTGAAGCATCAATAACTTGCTAAAAACAGTCTGTTCTCTACTCAATCCAGGTGTCTAGTACTTCCAAATTTAATTTAAACCCCCAATAATGTATTTTGTAATAATATATATATATTTATCATAGTAACCAGGCTTTTTTAAGCACTTTTATTTCATGGTTTATATTCAATTTTAAGGTGAAGTTTACATGCATTTTAGATTTTTGACAAGTTCCTGCTGGATGCAGAGTGGAGTATAAATGCTGGCAGCTGGATGTGGTTGTCGTGCAGTGCATTTTTTGCAAAGCACCCTCAGTGGACATGTCCCGTGGGCTTAGGGGAACATCTTGACCCTGAGGGCAGCTATGTGAGGTATGGCCTAAGGGAACTGCTGTGCTGGCTCCATTTCAAGGTCGTTCCCCTGAAGCAAATTTCAACATTTGATTTTGAGCAATGTTTAGAATTTTTTATAAAATTAAAATGATCGGTCACCAGATCCATTTATGAGATGTTGTCTTATGTTTTAAACCCCACAATTCCTTAAGTTTTTTTGTAACCTGAACAAGCATGGATTTATTTTTTTATCTTATTCATTTTTAAGGAAATATATTCCTGAGTTAAAAGATTTTCCATCAGAATATATATATGAACCTTGGAAAGCACCTCTGGAAGTACAAAGGACAGCTAATTGCATTGTGGGTGATGATTATCCACGGCCAATCATGGATCACCAAGAGGCACGACGTGATTGTATTAAAAAACTGAGGGGAGTTTATCAAAATCTTGTCAGCAAGGGTATGTTTTGTAACTATTTTATGTAGGCACTGTTTTTACTTTTATGTAGACACTTATACAAACACAGGGCTTGAAATTAAAGTGAAAAGTGATTAGAATGCAACCCGGAAAACCGTGAACACCTAAATTTATTTCTGGAATGTTGTTTTTCAATGAAATGAAACCACAAGACGTGACCACAAGGGTCACCACTGTAATTTCAAGCCCTGGTACACTGAAGTAGCTAATTATATGATTATCTGATTTTCTGATGCACTGTCTGGCTGTGTCTGATTGTGTTTTTTTGATTCAACATCTCGTTTCAGTGAAATATCATTCATAGTTATTGTTACTGATACTCCTTATAACAGTCTGAATTCGTTCCTTTATTCTCAACGATTCACTTGAAGGTATACATAAAACACAGAAGACAAAATACAGAGTTAACAAATGCTAACTTAAACTAAGGAAACTGAAATACAAGAAATGAATACGAAAAATACAAATGAAAACGTGACTACTTACAAGATCTGTACGGCACTCCGGAATAAACAACGACTGAATTAAAATTACAAACTACAACGCTATATAACGGTTAAAGGCTAGAACAATAGACTAACAAGGTTACGTAATATACAAAAGGCGATTACATAAAACAACGCTGACAAACTAAATTTACATTTTGACAGCGCAAAAATGCGAAACTAATAATACAAGAACTGAGTTAACGAGCCGAAACTATTTACTTATTACAAAGACAAAACGGAACGGATTAAAAAATAACTCTCGTGGCAACAGTTATTGTCTGCTAATGCATCAGTTCTCAAATAGAACAAAAATAACAATATCTGCCTTTGTAGCAGATATATAGATTACTTCATAGAAAGTGCGACGTACGGATTTTTATTCCAAAGTTTTGCGACGAGTGAATAATAATCCGTACAAAGCACTTTCTATGCTGTAATTTGTTTATTATATATAACGAGTACTCAACCATTGTAAACTTAAAGCGATTTTTCTAGTAATTAAAGAGTCAAACGCAGCGCGGGGAAAACAAAGCTGCAAATGCATTCTGATGGCTTTCCAAGCGAGATCTCTTTTAAATAGAAAAGAAAAATTACGGCGACGACAAGCTATTGTAAACAAGAATTTTATTGAAATAGCAGTATAAAACACACCGTGTTAATACTTTTTGAAAGAAAAGCTTTTGCTATCGCATCGTGAAACGTCGCCATAAGTGAATCAATTACTGCGCGCAAATCAACTGGCGAATTTTTGAGCAAAAGTTATGATAACACAAGGATAACACAAGGAGTTCATTTGACAATAATTACGACGTAAATCCATATTCAAAAGTGAAATATTTACTTTACCCTGGTGTTCCCAAGAGTGCTTGAATTTTCTTAGAACATCCACGGCTGCGTTGTATCAAAGCTGCAATGAAAGTCTTTCATTTCTTGGCTTTCCCTTATCGACATTTAGTTTGCCTTCGCTCCGCATGGAGAATGATTTTTGCATTTCCATATCATAACTGTGTTCTTAAGGTTTTGCTTTGCTTGTTTCTGATTGCTTTCCTTTCCATGAAGTTCTCAAAAGTACAAAATTTGTAGCTAAAACATAAACTGTCTTCGAGAGCTTGTAAACTTGCAGCGCGTTGTTTTCACAACCTCGTTGGAAACCATTTGAATTCCCGCGCTCTGATTGGTTAGGTCGTTCTACTCTTGATGCTGATTGGTTATATTTTTCACATGTGAAGAAAGCTATACGCGAAGCTGATTGGACGTATCGCTTTTCTCACATGTGAAAATATAGCAGATATAGAATTCTATTTGCAAGGTTTATTACCTAAAATTGTCGCTATATATATAATAAATACATGTATGCTATCGAAAATATGAAGGATGAAGCTGAAACATTTGCAAAGCATACCATACAAAAAGCTGAAACATTTGCAAAGCATACCCATACAAATACTTCACATACTCAAGGGTTAACAATGCATTATAGCAATGAAAAAATGTTTTAATCACAAAACATTGGCATTTGTATTGGCAAATTTGATCAGCCATTGTTAGATACATGGCTGTTATTTACAGTCGTGTATTGGCGGCCATATCGGTTGTAATTTCAAGCCCTGGTACACTGAAGTAGCTAATTATATGATTATCTGATTTTCTGTCTGCAGTTTCTTGTAATGTTGGATTGGGCCATAATGCCATGCATTGGTTCAGAAAGGATTTGAGGCTTCATGACAATCCTTCCCTCTGTGAAGCACTAACAAACTGTAGAACATTTCATCCCGTGTATATTATTGACCCAGTAAGTGCAAGAGCAGCCAATGTTTCTGCTAACCGCTGGAAATTTCTCTTGGACTGCTTAAATGATCTTGACAGGAGTTTGCGCGAGTGTGGATCAAGGCTTCATGTCATTCGTGGACAGCCAACATACGTGTTGCCTAAACTTTTCCAAGAATGGAATATTTCTAAGCTGACATTTGAATGTGAAATTGAGCCTTTTGGACAACGGCGAGATGTGGCTGTGGCAGTTCTTGGAGATGAACATGGAGTGGAAGTGATTTCTAAACCATCACATACTTTGTATGATCCTGAAAAAATAATTGAAAGTAACAATGGGGAGGCACCTCTGGTAATTAAAACTTTTGAAAATGTTATCAGGCAAATGGGTCCTCCAGAGAAACCGGTGGATGCAGTCAACAAGGAAATGTTCAAGGGATGTATTTGTCCTGTGTCCAGTGATTACAACTCAAAATTTGGTGTTCCGCACCTCAATGAACTTGGCTTCCATGATGCTGATGTCACTACTGGTAATCTGTGGGTTGGTGGAGAACAAGAAGCTATCAAAAGATTGACTGAACTTGAGGAAAAAGTGAGTCTTATTTGTATGGTGCGTCATAGCGGCCAAAAATACTACACATCTATAACTTGTTTTCTCAATATGTGATCCTATTTACAAAAACGCGGCATAAGAAATGTCAATGCTTTGAGCGTTCTGCATTGACAACAGGGTTGTGTTTCATCGTTTGATCGTTGTAATCATTTCTGAACACGTTGATATTTCATTGTCAACGAGTTGCTGAATGGTTCAAGTTAAGTTTTACAACGCTACAACACATTGTTCAGCAATTCACAAACAGTGCACTGCACTGATGCCTTCTGGACGTTTTGATCTATTTCCTTTGATTTTTGTTTTGTCTTTGGCTTTGTTTCACTTCAGTAAGTAATTTCGTTTGCAAATTGTTTAGAAATTATCTCAGGCATAAGTGTGTCATTGTGTTATGCACTTCACGGCTTGCTGAATGAGCGGCTTGCAAAACCTTATGTCAAAGCCAATGAAACCTTGATTAGAATTGGATTTGTAAAGGTTGAGTTTACACTCAGATGGAACGATTATTGTAGAGTAGCCGGCGGCATAATAGTCAAGTAGCCGGTGGAACTCCGGCAGCTGCCGCCTTGTTTTGAAACCCCTGATTCTTTAGAAAGAATCAGATATTTTAATGTTTTTTCATATTTTTGGCGAACACAATTTCCTCATCTTTTATACCAAATCTGCAACTGTGAACATAGTAACCACGTGTCCTCTTAGAGGGCTATTTTTCAATCTGATCGAATCTTGAGGTGCACTAAATTTAAGCCAACCATTCAATTAAATCTGATGTGTACAAGGTCGATGCAATTCACAGAATACATGATTAACTTTCACTGATGTGAATACGAGTGAATAAAGCTGTCGAGCAACAATAGCACGTGCCATTTTGCATGAGTGATCATGAATTTGAACTGGCCTGGTGATTAATAAATTTTATTTGGCGGGCAGAACTTTGTAAACAGTTTCTAATTGGCACCGATTAAACCTTTCTGTCGTTAATTTATCTAAAAGGCCTTGGCTTTGTTAACCATCCAAATAAAAAGCTGTGCAGCTAAAACTTATCTTTTAGCAAATGTAGACAGTATAGATGTGGCGTGTCGTGTAGTCTGTGTGGGCTAAAAATAATTTTGTGTAAAAGATTTGAAAACCATAAACTGTTTCATGTAGCTTACAAACAGAAGACTTGGAAAACAGAAGTCTGTGAAACATCTTATAACTGACTTACCTGTATAGAAAGGTAAAGACCAAATCTGTGTCAGGATATAATTTATTTATCGTTAGTTCACTTTTGTGATCGGTAATGCAAATTGCAAGTGAAATGTTTTTTTAGAATTTCAACGGTTCCTGTTAACGTTGGGGAAAGTTGTCAACGCGTTGAGAAACATTTTCAAACGGTACCTTAACTTAAGCCTGGTTTTCACCAAATTGAATGTAAATAAACTTTTGGGAAAGCGTTGAGATCATTCTCGTCCCCAGAGGCCACGATCCATTTGGTCAGCACCAAGAGTCACGACCTTTGGGAAGGTCCAACATCAAAGTCTGCGATTCCCGGACTTCCCGTCATTCTGCACATGCACAAAGTCAAATCTGATTGGTTGAAAGGTACAAAACAAGTTCTCTACACATGCTCACAATTTGGTTGCGGCCAGGCAACCAAATGAATCGCGGCCTCTAGGTAGAATGCGTCGAGGTAATCATTGACTGGACTGTTGATAAAGCACTGGGAAACGTTGCTAACATGTTGCAAAACCCTGCAACACACAGACAACGCGTTGTAGGCGTTTTACAACCCGTTTTACACTTTTTCTTTATGCCGGGTTTTCGCAAATAGGATCACATACAACTTGATTTTCCTAAGTTCATTTAACTTTTGCCCAGATTTATATTTAAATACCATTTTTCTACAATTTATTTTCCAAATTCACAACTTAGTATTGCACATCTACGACTTCTTACACATCTACTCACAGCTTTACCACATGGCATGATATCTACAACTTCACCCAGGTGTATAAATGGGTACCCACGAATTTACTGCTGGGTGGTAACCCTGCGATGGACTAGCATCCCATCCAGGGGGGAGTAGAAATACTCTCTGTCGCTTCATGCTACAGAAACCGGGATAAGTTCCGGCCTGATGGGCCACTAGGCCCGACTGCAGACTTACCGTACATGTTCTCTTTGTTATTACATTCAAGGTCCTCATAGGCAATTTAAAGAAATCAGTTGAAGGCCTTGATGCATTGCAGCCATCTAGGACACAACTCAGTCCTTACCTTCGATTTGGTTGTTTGTCCCCAAGGCTTTTCCACATGCGGTTAACCAAAGCATACATGAAAGTAAGTCTGTTTCTTTTCCAAGAGTATCAAAAAAATCTATAACTTAAGGAAACGGGACCAAGCCAATAGCAGGGCTGAAATCTGAAAGTATCTGGTCACAATAACCGGTCAAGTAAGTTTTACCTCGTTCACGCCTCGTTTCTGGCCGGACAAATAAAATCTGTACTCTGCAATTTTTAGTCTAAAGTTAGGTCCCTTACTAAAACAGCATGACTGTCGAGCAGGAACTCTGACTCCCTAGTTTTGCCATTGGAATGAATGCTGTTGGAATGCCACAATTGTTAATTGTTAATTAATTGTTAATTGTGTAGAATTGTTAATTTGTCACAATATTTACATTACAACTGATCATCCAAAGGAATATCTTTGCATTTTTCTTCAATAGATCGTTACAATCTATAGTAAAATAACTTCAGTCGCAAGAACTTTCAATTTCTGACATATCCAAATTATCTTTTGAGTTTGTGATGATCATTTTAACAATATCTGAACAAGATGTGTTCACCGGTTTGTTTGTCCCCCAAGAACATGTTTACATTACCAATTACGAACTTTACTCTGGTTGGATAGTGTAACTGCTATGTTTCTGTGGAAACGAAACAAAAAATTGAGATTTAAAATCCTACGGCTTGTTAATTTACTCTTTTCCATAACCTTTCAGTTTCTGTTGTTTTTTCAATTCGAATGTTTTTCATTAGTTTTTCTCTGTGGCAATTGCAATAATACTGTCACCTTTCACGTTCATTTTTGTGTTTGGTAATAAAACTTCAGCTCATGTTTCCAGACATAACTCTGCATAACAATGAAAATGACACAGCAAATGAATCTCAAATAAACTTGAAAAGAAGCGAAAGTTTTAATTATACCTGTTACTTTTTTCTGAGCTTTGGAACTAATTTGCATGGTGGAAAAAATGAACAATTTTTTAACTTAAGTCATGTGGTTCACAAACCCTGTCTTTTTCCCTGCGAATCTATTTTCTTTTCGGGTTAACAATACAGCTAGAGAGGTGCCTTCTGATAGTAAGCAACAACACAGGAACTTTTTTTCCTCTATATGATCGAATATGACTGGTCAACATGACCAGCAATGTGAAATTTTGACCGGTCAAAACCCTAGTCAGGCCAGATGTTGTCCATTGATCAGCCATTATTTTCAGCCCTGCGACAGCGAATGAACTGTTTGGTTACTTTTATGTATCACAACAACGTAAATTCTGAATGCCACAATTGTCATGAACTGGATGTTGTTTGTACAAGTAATTTACACCAGGGCTAATCCAGAATTCTTAGCAATTATTCATTATGACAGTTAAGGTTCACAATATTAGTGGCAATTGAAATGGAACATGCATGTACATAATCATGTATTCTGGATTTGACTTT
Source organism: Blastomussa wellsi (assembly GCA_947652115.1). Classification (NCBI taxonomy): domain Eukaryota; kingdom Metazoa; phylum Cnidaria; class Anthozoa; order Scleractinia; family Plerogyridae; genus Blastomussa; species Blastomussa wellsi. The sequence goes on along the minus strand of OX393568.1, from coordinate 25,944,802 downwards.
GCAACATTTATTTAGGTGAAATGCCAACCCCCACCATTGTCACTCTACAGACAGTTGGTTTGGAGAGAATTCTTTTTTACCCTTGCCAGTAAGAATCCAAACATGGATAAAGCAGTTGACAATCCCCTTTCTCTTAATATTCCTTGGGAGGATAATGAGTTGGCACTTGAAGCGTGGAAAAAGGTATGCAATCATTTTAAGTCACAAATCCAAGTGAAACTTTAAGAAACAGAGACAAATATACATAAATGAAATCAATCTAGTTCAAGTTTATTGTACCACTGCTCCCAGTTAGCTATAGCTATTCGAGGTGAGCAGTGGCTTGACACATAGAAGTAACGTTCAAGACAAAATAGAATACAACAATACTAATACCAAGTAGAGTTACAATTACAATACTAAGTAGAATTAAGTAATATCATGCAATACATTAAAACTAGTGGTAATCAAAGATTAGGAGTGTGTTCGACAACTTTGACTCACTTGGCTTAAATATCAGTATGAAACTCTTAACAGAACTGTACAGTGTAGTTTAAGAACATGATTTTTCTGATTTATTCATACCAATACAATGGTTGGATTTTTTTGCATTGCGTGACACCGCTATTAGTCTCAGTCTGTGTTTAGAAAACCGCAGACTGGACAGCACTGATTAATTGTCAGCCAAAACATTAAAAAATCGGCAAGTAGTAGCAGTAGCCAAATAATCACAAACCTAAAGACAAGAATGACAAATAATTTTCATTACTTTGTCACCCAACAAATTGTAAACAAAGTTAACGCAGCAAACGCATATGCAAGCTAAAATGCAAGCATAAAATTCACAACTGTCACGGCACCAATCGAAATCTGCTGTTATATATTTGCACCAGGAGTTGTACAATCTTTGCTACAAGGTTCTTCTTGGATAACTATAAGGCTGATTTGAACAATACAGCGTCACAACTCTATAAGCAGACAGAAGTTGAATCTCCAATGAAAAGCAGCTGTTTTATAATGAGATTCAAAGGCGACAGACAACAATCTCAATGTTGGCTCCTGTAATAAATATCTAATTGCCATAACCGTTCATCAGTAGGATGCCTAAAATGCTTGTAATTCCACAATTGGTTTCGGCTCCATTAAATCCTATACCAATTGCAGAACATTTCAGGTGGAGCCACCCGCGATGTGAACACAGTTACTGACAAGAAAAAGTAATAAGGAAAACAACGAAAAATAAATTAAACCGTTAAATTGCGAACTAAGCATACACGTCAACTAAATAAACCAAACACATGCACCACATACAAAAATACGCGCGTGCGCCTTCAAATCCAAATGAAGGACCCAGAAGCAGCGCATATAAATGAATTAGAGTTGCAAAGACAAAGTAACAATTACAAACAAGCAAAGGATACGTTGTTGGTTCTCAATCCCAAACCGCTGATCTCAATTCCCGAAGTGTAATGTCGTATTTAACGTGAATGATTTCACCGTGGCGCTTGAAGAATTTATTAAACGATTTGAGAAGCGCAGTAGTGTTGAAGCCTTGGTGATGAAGACGTGAAGAAAGACCACGAAGGCTGTCTATAAAGTCCAATTTGGATGAGCAAATTCTAGCATATCGCACCAATTGAGATATGTAAACACCATAGGCCGGATTGGCTGGGATGTTGCTGTCCATATGAGGAAAGGTTACAGTCCGGAATGAGAAGTCATCTCTCTTGTCGTAGACACTTATAACGACAAGGTGTGTTGTGTTGATGTGTTTCTTGGGCGAATTGCAGCATCTGTTTCCTAGAATAACACCAGCAGTAGGCAGGCTTCTGATGTTCTGATAAGTAGCTTCAATCATCTTTGCCAGTGATAGCCCAGACAAACCAATACAACTGCGAAAAGTTCGATAAAAACGAAAATAATTCGAAGGAGCTCGAAGGGACTAATGTATCATTGGTGGGACCTCTATTTCTTTAAATATCAATACAGCATCTCATAACTCAGTGTTTCCTTTGGCTGTTAAATGGTAATATGTCATCAACAAAAATAGTGAGTTCTTACACAAGTAATAAAATTATATAAAATTGTAATTCTTAGATCTGACATGATGTGCACATCAATAGGACAACATTTAATTTTGTAACAACAATTACCAGTATTAATTAATTAATTAAATATTAATTTTGGGGCTGAGAGAATTATATAGCTTGTCTCTAATTTAGGGCCAGACAGGCTTTCCTTGGATTGATGCAATAATGCGGCAACTACATGCGGAAGGCTGGATTCACCATGTGGCTCGCCAAGCTGTGGGTTGTTTCTTGACCAGGGGATGCCTTTGGATTAGCTGGGAAGATGGATTCAAGGTGAATATGATGGCCATGAGAACTGGCCAGTATAGTGAAGTGGTGTAACTTGATGCACCTTGTGTAGTGTTGTTTGTGCACATTAGACACTGGGTATGAAGCTCTATGTTTGCTCCTCTCTATGAACCTTAAGGTGCATTTCTTTTTTCTTTATATTACATCTTCAGACATTAAATTAAGTTGAATTTATAAATTGAACTTGCTGTTAACTCATCCCATTGGTGGATCATTGATTTTGTGGGGGAGGGGGAGTACGGTTGAATGCTATTGAACCTTAAAACTGCATTGTTGTAGGGATTTTGGAGAGTTCAGGTCAATTGTGATTGCTTAATACCTTTACTCATACAAAAAATTCTCCTGCAGAATTGCAAAGATATCAAATGAAAATATAGCTGGGAGAACATGCCATAATCGTTGGTTTCCCATTTCTTCAGAAGATGGCTTGAGAATGTGAACAAAAATTGGCATTTTTTTTATTTTCAATCCACTTCCATCCCTGTCATCCGTGACAACAGACGTCAGTAAACGGTTTAAATGCAGTGATACAGTCTTAGGTAATAAAACTAAAACATTATTTTTGGTTTTCTTTTGAGTGAAGACAAGTTTTAGCTTTTTAAAGTGTTGCTAAAATGGCCTGACAGTGCTCCTTTATGTTCTATGTTTTTGTTGCTGCATTTATTTTTATCAGCATCATCATTATCATTCTATCATCATCATTTCAAGAAAGATCCTTTGTACACATGTACATGTATCAGGAATGTTGTTTATTTGCAGCCTTGTGCTGTCATTTGCAGGCCTTGCGCTTCACGCTCGGGCCGCAAATGACAATGCGCGGATGCAAATAAACAATTTTCCACTCAAAAACTCATTTTATTCTGAAGCTGAAGTAGAAACCGAAGAGAATAAGGAGTCACATTTACCAATTTTTCCCTCAAAAGCTCATTTTATTCCCTTAAAGTGCTCCTAACACCAAAAAAATTTTTGGATTCGGATAAATCCTCGATTTGCTATGGCCCGAAGAACCAGAGTTTCGAACGGTTAAGGACCGCGCATGGGGAATCTGGGGAGAGTTAATCAGTGACGTCAAATCAAAAACAAAGGCTTTAGTTGTCCTAGTCAGGTCGTCCAATTTGCATATTTGTTTACCATGGGACTCCACAGTCTAAAGATTTCGTTTTATACTTGCAATGGCTTCCACTTCATCAGACTCTGAAATGAATTTTGACTCAGAAGATTTACATCGCTGAAGTAGAGACCGAAGAGAATAACGAGTCACACTTATCAACATCGCTAACTTCAAGGGATGACGATCAAGCTGATTTGTATGCTGATGACCCTCTGGCCGATTCAGAATGGACAGCGAAATACCAGATGGCTGACAAAGAACTCGAGCAAACATGAAGGACAGACTTGAAGGCAATGTGCAAGTCAAAGAGTGGTATAAAGAACAGCGCGTGTTTACTATTGTTTCATGCTTTCTTCGATCTCGCATTTTATATACTTTTGTAAAACACTTTCATACAAGTCCCCTCACTTTCTCAAATTATTTTAACTGTGTGCGATCATTTGAGATCAAAATTATCATCCTTCACACAATGTTTGTATTCTTTGGGTGCGAGTGTGAAAATTGTAGCGTCACTTCCCTTCAAAACATAAGCGAACGTTATTGTTTATATTGTTGTTCCTCAGCTGCCACATTGGCTGCATGAATCGATGGCAAAGCGGTTATCCCAAAGTCATCTCGATTTAGCCATGGAGTAAAAAAATTCCCTTCCTTTTTGCTAAATATCCAAGTGTCGAGCGAAATCATTCGGTTTGAAATGCTTTGAGCATATTACAGAAACAAAATTACCATGCCTTGCTTTCATTACACGCTTTCTACATTTCTTTGCTTCAGGACGAGCATCTCCATAAAACGGTATGATAGGAAGTGCAATACCTAATGCTGTTTTTCTTTTGTGTTGCTACATCCCTCTACAACGCCTGGTTGGTATTTTTTCGAACTACATTCACAGCCTTTCCCACAAAACAAGTAAATGTGAGAAATACAGAATCCTTGTGTTCTCAATTTCACGTTACATCTGGCTCTCTACCCATGCCCCGTTAAACACGGTCGTGAACCAAGATGGCAAGATTTTGATGTACTTTGAAAAGGCATAGAAAATCGAGGATTTAACCAAATTGAAAATGTTTTGTGCCAAAGTACTCTACAAAATACGCTCGGCGAGAAAAAAATTGTGGTGTTAGGTGCACTTTAATGAAAGTTAGCATTTTCCTCTTCTGTCAGGTCACATGACAACCAAATTTTCTGGGCTTGACGGATTTGTCCTACCCATTCCCTACCCATTGGCAAGCTTCGAGCACCAGAGCTCAGCTAAAAATTAATAGTCCCATGACTGTCAAGGATTGGCCGACAGTGTGTGCAGTGTATATTTTTGTTACATGGCTGTGCATTTTCACATATAGCCAACTTCTGCTTTTTTTAATCTGTTTTAGTTGTTTGAAGAGCTACAGTTGGATTCAGAGTGGAGCCTGAATGCTGGCAACTGGCTTTGGGTGTCTTGTAGCGCATTCTTTCATGGCCAGATTCCTTGGTATTGTCCGGTTAATGTTGGCAAGAAACTTGACCCATCTGGAAATTTTATCAGGTAAGTTTCATGCCTAATGATTCCCTGCTAGCAGAGACTCTTTTTCCTGGTGTTCGCTGGTGGGGGATAAGAGACCTGCCATGGGTCGAAAATGGCTATATTGAGCATGCTCCATGGCTTAGCGACCAAGCCATCACATGATATTCGTAGATCCTTCAGTTTTAATATTGTCATTGTCGAACAGCTCCTGCTCCATTTTAACAGCTTTCAGCTTGAACCTTTGGTCAGACTCAAGCTGGTCAGATATGAGTGCGTTTAGTGGTGAAACAACCACAACAAGTGGGTTCGATGACAGAATTTTCACCTTTCACATTCGTGCAACAAGAACAGCAATCTGGTAGATGAGCGTTTTCCCATGCCCGGTCGGCAAGCACGCAAACGTGTCTCACCTGTTTAAAAAATGAAACAGGGCCTTGAACTGCTTGTCACTCTTTTTGTTACCTTTCCATCGTCGAGGTTATACAAAACGGAAGAAAGCAAACTTTCGAGCATGCCATGTTTACGTTGTGGGCTCAATAAATGACAGCGGGATTAATGTAAAGAAATGCACAAGATGCAACGGGCTCAAGTTGCGGTCAGCAAACACAAGGAACATGCGTTTTAATTAGAGCTGTCCAAGACTGTGGACGGTGACTGTGACGGTGGACTGTGGACCACTTCTTGACCCATGGCAGAGGTCTCTTTTCTCTTGTCACCGAACACCAGGAAGAGCCTCTGCTAGCAGGGAAACATGATGAGCGAACGGCTGTGAAAATACACAATTGTCCAACCAGAGACACGAACGATAGTACCTCATAGTGGAGGGCAACAAGCGTGCGGCATTCAGTAAGAAAAAATCTCAGTACACATGAAATAAAAACATTACACCATGGAAAGTGCTTGAACGATTTTTATTCATTCATTTCTATGCGTCGAAAAACTTGCTGTTTGCTGTGCTCACTCGTTTTTTATGCATAGCAACTTGTGAATAAAAATTGTTCATGCGCATCATATCTTGGGTTTCCTTTCAATCGTGGGATTAGTTTTTTTTGCCATGCTTGTTCTATTGGAGGCTGGCTTCACCTTTGACAGTTTTGACCATATTTGGAAATTCATGTGACAAAAGTGAAAGCAACCTCCAAAAGAACAAGCACGGTAAAAAACTAATCCCAAGATTGAAAGGTAACCCAAGATGTGATTGTTAGAAGTCATCTACAGCAACCGTTTTGTAACTAGGGTTCTCCCCCTTAAGGGCGTTCGCGCAAAAATTTTCTACCATAGATTTTTTTCTGAAACTCTCACCACTGTATGATAAATTGGGGGTCACCGACTTCGTTTTTGAAATAAAATTTCTGGAAGAACACCCTAAATCTGAAAAATCGCACTTCGTTAGCGAATACGACTACAGTGTCTGTAATCCCAAAACTATTGCAAATAAATCTTTGAAATGAACGTGTCTCTGCCAAACGTTGTTTAGGTGGATCCATAAAGTGAATTTATTAAATTGGTATGGTTCCTTGAAGAAAAAATTCGCATTTAGCGACCACATTTCCACTCGCCTAACAGCCGCAAGGTGGCAGGATTCGATGTACCCTGGGCAGAAAAAAACTTCCCACATTGATTTTTTGTTATTATTTGACAATCTGCCGACAATTGTAAATAAAATCAGTTCATGGAAAAAAAAAGTAGGGGTCACCGACCATTTAAGAGGGTAAACTACCAGCAAAGCTACGAAACGGCTTCTGGCCCTTTGTTTTTCATCAGCGCGCACGCTCGATGGATGACGTTGAGGGAAATAAAGGATGATGATGATGACGTGGCGTGACGAATTCCGTGCGCAGTAACGATGTACACAAACAATTGGAGCGAACGTCCTTAAATTACTAGTGTTCCTCAAAAAGTTCTCATCCCAACTTTTCTGCGAAGTTTATACCATGAGACTGGGACAGGCCAGTCCAGGCTGGATGCAAAATATTTCCCTCAATGCTATTGTATTACTTTTTATAATATAGATAGGATTCTGCGCACGCTCTGATTGGTCAAAAACTTATGCTTTATGGGAGTATAAAACATAGAAAAGCGTGTTTTATTGTTTTTACTCTCGGCATATAAAATTTATATCATAAAACAAATGAAGAAGCCTGAGCCATGTTGCGGCTCATGTTTTTTACGTTTCCATCGTGGTCTCAAATGCCTGTCGTGTTTTATGACAGTGTAATACCTGGCGTAGGCTACTATCTGCTGTACCACCATTCCTTTTATTTCCTTTCTTTTTCTGTTGATTTAAGTTAGAAAGATTGCCCATGCCTTGATTAGTCACATTGCTTTCTCTTACACTGTATCAGTAAACAATATTGTTTAACACTTCATGTTATTTCAGGCGCTATGTGCCAGAACTCAAGACTATGCCCACAAAGTACATCCATGAGCCTTGGCTAGCACCAATGGCTTTACAGAACGCAAGTAATTGCATTATTGGCCAAGATTACCCTGAGCGTCTGTGTGACCACATTGAGAGACGGAAAGTTTGTCTTCAACGGCTGAAAGAAGTCTGTCTGCAGATTAAGGGAACAAGGCCATCCTCCCAGCCCGAGGGTGCTCTTGTTGAATCTTGAACAATTCCAGTCTGCTAACTAAATGGGTGTTTTAAAAGTTCCGATTATTTGTACTTAGGATTGAAAATATCAAGGAGAACGATTTCGAGAAACTATGGATACCCGCCAATGATGTGGTTCTAGTAACTTGAGCCCTGAACCTGCCGACCTGGTTTCTTGATATACACTGCAAGGAAACAATCTGGTGAATGCTTTCTTTGAACGGCTAATTGCCAAGAAGTTCAAAAGCATAGTTATACCGCTTTGAATGTTGAGAAAAATACTACTAACTGGAAGACTATGGACCTTTTTCGCTTGGGCGGTTTTTTGCCCCATTACAGACCATGTGATACTCTTGAGAATTGTCTTTCAAATTTTCAAATAGTTACGTGTACATGAAAAAATAATGTTTTCATGGACAAAAGAACAATTCCCTAGAGAATGTCACATGGTCTGTAATGGGGCAACTAACACACCCAAGCGAAAAAGGTCTATTGGATGGCTAATCCAATGTAAATATTTTGATTAATAACTAGTCATTTCAATCATGTGTTAAAAAGCCCATTAAACCATTTTTAAATTTCTTTAGTGAGCTAATGGCGGCCGGAGCTAGATAAAGAATAACAGTACAGATTACTTCATGATAAGATGGGATTCGTTGTATAGCAATTCATCGCCTTCTAGGTTGTAGAAGCAAACATAAATCTTGAGTTTTGTAAATTGGCTAACAAAGGCACAATGTAAACTGTTAATTGGCTACCAAAGGCAAATTGTAAACTGTTAATTGTGTATAGCCAGATGAAAAAAAAACTTGTTTCATATTTATTTCTTTTTTCAATTTAAATAAATTTAATTTTTTTACCGAGAAAGTGTTTCGGTTCGCCTGTTTCATTTCAGCGACGGCCCTGATAGGGGAGTTTTCGGAATAGTAGTGAATATGCTCATTTATTTGTCTTAACATGGTTTTTGTAAATAAGGAACTTCAGAGAATAGAGTCATCTCGTGTACTTACTTGAAATAATGTCTTCTATTTTCTCCCATTTATTTCAATTTCATTCCCCTCGCCCCAACACTTTCGTCTGCTTTATGTCATATTTAGAATCGTTACATAGGTTAATACTTGTTCGTGCATCTGCATTTTTTTCATAAATCACAAACGGTGTGATAGACTCGCTTTCGAATTGCAAACTTGTAAACATTACGATGAACGAATTCTCAAGGCAACAGGGATGAAAACATCCTCTTAGCCGGCTGGGCCTGTGCACGAGGAACAAGTGGCTCTGGGGACACACGATTTGATTCGCTGAAATCAAACAAAGGGAATCCAATCACATCAGCCGTTTTAACATCCTTTACCCGTTTAAAACGGCTGATGTGATTGGACTTCCTTTGTTTGATTTCAGCGAATCAAATCGTGTGTCCCCAGAGCCACTTGTTCCTCTTAGCCGGCTGGGCCTGTGCACGAAGAACAAGTGGCTTACTGGAAAAGACACCAGCAGTAGGCAGGCTTCTGATGTTCTGATAAGTAGCTTCAATCATTTTTGACAGTGATAGCCCAAATAAATCAATACAACTGCGAAAGCAGTTCGACAAAGCACGAACATGAGATCGAGGCTATTTGTGTCAGCCAGCCAGTCCAAGATGGCGTCCAAACCCTGAAATTGCCTGGCATCATGATCACACCCGCGAGACATCCCGCGACACTGACACGATTAGTAGGCGTTCTTGGAACGTGATTACACTAACGAACACCAGAGCCCATGCATTCTATTTTTCTTCTTACCTCTGACTTGTGGCCTCTGTTTTGTACGGTGGCCCAGAAGGGTCAAACACAAATAAAAAAGAAAACGCAAATTAAAAAAAGAAAACGCAAATTAAAAAAAGAAAATGCAAGTTAAAAAAAGAAAATGCAAATTAAAAAAAGAAAACGCAAATTAAAAACGAAAACGCAAATAAAATAGCAAAACGCAAGTAACAAGGCAGAGCGTGACCTGGGTTATGGTTTCATGTTGTTGCTACACAAAGGACATTTCTAGCTATGAGACAACTCATAGAATGCTATTTTCATCTTGGATTTCAAAACCAAGTCATTCTTGACTTCCTAAAAAATCGCCATGGAATAACAGTAAGTCTGTCAACTTTAAAATGATGGCATCATGATTACGGTCTCAATAGACGTGGCTTGCAGATCGAGGATCAAGAACTCAGGGAAATAATGCTGAGGGAAATATCTAGGCCGGCAGCCTCAAGGGTAAAGATATAATTTGGTTTTATCAACTGGGTTGATAATGTCAATTGGCCACCGTAAAGAGATTCAAGAGCTGACGTTTCGATCGTTAGCCCTTCGTCGGAGCGAATCAAGGAATTGTGCGTCGTGTGTTTTTATATACAGAAAGATGGAGCTTCGCTATTGTCTGGTGCCTGGTAACGTGAAAACTTCGAAATAAATTAGTTGAATGAAAAGCGTTCGTTGATTAAGAGTGCCGATTTGAAAAATAAATTTTTGTTCTAGAGTTTTACGGCTTTCCGTGTTTCCTTGGTGAAGGGTCTCCATCGGCTTTCAGATCGCTCTACGAGTCGAGCTAGTCATCGCTCACCCGCCCTCTCCTCCCTTAACGATTTTGTTTATTGACCTCTCAGGCCCTCTCACCCCAGCGTCTCGTTCTGTCAGTCGTTACATGTAGTCTGTGTTTGATATTACAGTGAAACCGCTCTTGAAGTTTCACTTTCCAAAACAGGCTTTGCCGTAGTAAGTCCCTGGTAAGTACCCACTAAACCTGTATGCATTGTGAGGTTCTTTTTGATTTCTTTGGGAGTCACAACATTCATAAAACCACAATTACAAAACCAAAGATGAAAATAGCATTCTATGAGTCGTCTCATAGCTAGAAATGTCCTTTGTGTAGCAACAACATGAAACCATAACCCAGGTCACGCTCTGCCTTGTTACTTGCGTTTTGCTATTTTATTTGCGTTTTGCTTTTTTATTTGCGTTTTCGTTTTTAA
>OX393568.1:25864233-25929233 GCA_947652115.1 Blastomussa wellsi | reverse complement strand
TTGTTGAAAAGCATGAAATACTATATGACAGTCAATATGGATTTAGAAAAAATCGTTCAACTGAAATGGCTATAACTTCACTAACTACAAAAATTACTGAAGCAATTGAAAACAAAGAATTTACCGCAGGTATATTTCTTGATCTTTCTAAAGCATTTGACACTGTAAATCACTCAATACTCATTGAAAAACTACAACATTATGGGATAAGAGGTATTGCCAATGAGTGGTTCAAGAACTACCTTACAAGTAGAACTCAGGTTGTCAAATATAATAATATAGTATCTAGTAAAGAAATAATCAGATGTGGTGTACCTCAAGGCTCGGTATTAGGGCCACTACTCTTTCTGTTATATATTAACGATATTTACAATAGTTCACAAGTACTTTCATTTATTCTTTTTGCTGATGATACAAATATATTCTGTTCTAAAAAAAGTTTAAACGATTTGGAAAAAACTGTAAATGAAGAACTTAAGAATGTGTCGGATTGGTTAAAAGCCAACAAGCTATCCCTTAATATAAAAAAGACACAATTATTAATATTCACAGCTAAGAATAAGAAAATTAGTCAGGAAATTAATATCAAATTAGATAACTCAAATATCAAGCAGGTCGAATCTGCTAGATTCCTAGGAGTACTAATAGATAGAAACCTTACTTGGAAACATCAAATAGCTTACGTTTGCAACAAAATAGCCAAAACAACTGGCATTCTTTGCAGAGCTAGGCATTATATATCACGGAATGTCATGCGGGGTTTATATTATGCATTAATTTATCCATATTTAAGTTATGGAAATATTACATGGGGAAATACGTATTCAACAAGACTTCAACCAGTAAGGAAACTTCAAAAGAAAATTATACGAATAATAACTTTTTCAAAATTTACAGATCATACAAGTCCACTCTTCAAAGAATTATCAATTTTACCATTAGATGACATTAACAATGAAGCCATTGCATTGTTTATGTACCGTTACTTTCACAATATGCTACCTTCATCTTTCAACAATTTCTTTTCTCTGAACAAAGATATTCATAAATATAATACAAGATCATCATCAAACGTTCATAAAAATCAGGCACGCACTAATTACCAAAAATACTCAGTAAAATATAAAGGGATGCTAATTTGGAACAACCTGACAAAAACCATCAAAGACATAAAATCATTCTCGTTGTATAAAAGAAAAATCAAAACTCATTTTCTCCTCAAATAGAAAAATGAATATATGAATTTATACCTAATTTTTAATCAAACATATAATAAAAATGTGAATAGCCGCTCTTAGATACTTTATCCATGTAATCTATAGCACAGACATGTAAATGTGATTCAGATATACAACTTGTCCAGGGGCTCTCCTCGAAAAGCCCAAAAGGGTTTGCTGAGAGTTCCTGCCCAAAGTATATTTTAATTATAAGACTATATAATTATTGTATGTGAAAAAAAAGGGCAAATAAAGTTATGTTATGTTATGTTATGTTATGTTATGTTCTCAGTGCTCTAGGTTTCTCGATAAAGGTTTCACTCAGAAGAGTTCGCTCGTACAGTTCTCTCGTAAAGTTAACAGAGCGACCCGTTCCGAAGAAAACACTCGACATTTTTAGTATGGGTCTACAATGGATTTAGCGTACTAGACATCACAGTAAATATTTCAAGCTTTACATTCACTGACATTCCACCGAAAACAGATAGCTTCGATAACCTCGTACCAACCTCGTGCCTCCCTGCAATCAAACACCTTTTTCCACGCATACTCATATCTTGCGCACGCGCAGAAGGCGTCAGAGGATCGGGATTTCTGTGTAGAAGCCCGAGTAACGAGTAACTACATCATGCATCATCACATAGCACGCATGCTCCGTTATACAAAGGTGGGGAGGTTAGAGGTAGACATTCACAAATACTCCACTCCTGAATTTAAAAAATTCACCCGTAAAAATGTCGATGTACAGTTACATAACAAATTATGTCGGTACTAATGGTGCACGTGAGGAGAGATTGCAGACGCACTCTGTTCCTTTTGTGCGTAACAAATCACTTCACCGTATCACGTGCATCTATAAACATACTCAGGCCGGGATGGGCGTGGTGTTATAGCCGGATTTGGTTTGTTTGTTTTTGTTGTCTTTTCTCTGACTGAACGCCATGCCTCCCCTATCGCCTTCATTCCTCCATGGAGCATGGGAATGAAATAGAGCTGAACATCATAAATGAGAACAAAACCTTAATTATAATAAACCCGTGAGCGAAACGGGGTATACGGATAATGGAGTAAGGACGGCATGTCCCACGGCCACCGATGATTCCCATCGGGGTAACACCACGCAAGGGTTGTCTCGTGTATGTACGAGTGTTGAAGTTACATAACAAGTTCGAAACTGAATACAAGTGGAAATTCATTTTTTTTATCAGGTTATTTACATAGGTTATCTTCAGAAAATGGAAGACATTGAGAATCTCAGCTCTACTGCACGTGAACCTGCCTTTATTAAGTACGCTGTAGTGCCAACCACGTTCAGATTCTTATGATGATCACAATTTCCATAAAATACAGACCTGTGACGTCATTTCTCATGAATCCATGTTGCCACGGTTGTATGCACGTAATCACGCCAGCAGGTCTTAGAGTTTTCTATCGTCATAGTATTAATCGTGATTGTTTTTGGAAAATCGAGAACCGCAACCATTCATGCTTTCCTGATTCGCTTTCAAAAGTTTTTTTTTTAACTAATGATGACATTTCATTTATCTTCGTCAAGTGCGTTGTAGTTATATAACAAAACCAAACGTGAGTAGACATTTTGACCTCAGCTTAGTTCAGGCTGTTTTTGTCTTCAGGAAATTGGAGCCGAAGTAGAAAGCTTCGTATTAACCTGCAGACTAAACAATATTTGTCAGTTTTACCAAGTGTTCTTTCGATTGGCAGCGCATTTTCATTTGCTCCTCGGTACTGGCGGATTGAAGGACATAGAAAGACCCCTTGCTGCTGAAGTGGAGATTTCCACGAAAGAGGTTAGACAATGAAATATGCATGGCTTTACAGCGTATACGAAACTATCCTGATAGGTTATCCATGATTCACGAACAACATTGTAGGTTTATCGAGAATTGGGTATAGGTTTCAAACCGCACTTCTTCAAAATGGCTCGGACAAAAGCAGGAGTTTAAAATACAGTCCATACATTCCAAAAAATGGTCCTTTTCACTCCATTCAATGAACATCCATTTGTTAAATATATTTCTTCTAACCGATTTTAGGGCACAGTAGTTTTCATTACAGTTTATAACTACAAAGTAGGGGCACCCAACGAAGCGTTTTGGTTTAGCGTTGCTAACTTTTGTCGATCAAGATTCGAAATTCGTGTTCTGTGAACTACAAGGACGTGGTATAAATGACTGCTAAGCTTCAACGTCATACCAAGTTTTAGTCTGCCACCTCAGCAGGCTGATGAAATGTTGGAATTTCAATGGCAAAAGCCTCACAAAAGCCCCATTATTCATTTTAGTTTTTCCCGGATAATCAACTTTTATCCCATCAGTATTTTCGTTAAGTTAAAACTTAACGGGTCCTCTTTACAAAATTGTGAAAGCTTCTGAGAATAACTAGGATAACGCCATAGGATTTTCTTTTTCATTCGACAAGTAAAACGTTTTAGTATCCATGATCCAACGTAACGAGAGACGCCTTTTGCACTCGCACTCTGGAGAAACTTACTTATGTAACCAACACCAGGAAAATGTTATGTAATAGTTACATAACCGCGCTGTAAAGCTTGGAATGATGACATATTATACCACTTTCGATCCCGGGGCTTTCCATTCGCATTTGAAAACAGTGTTCTTTTTTTTATTCCCCTGTATTTTGGGATTGTTGATGTGAAGTAGGTTAAAAGCTTGATAACAAAGCCGATTTGCTTAGATCTTGTATTTTTGACTGTTATTGTTATAAAATTTAAAAAATAATTGTTATGTTTAGCCGTGGACATCTTCATTAATGTCCTTTTGTTCCTGTTCTGTTTGTTCAAAGAGTATATGATAGTCAACGAGCTTCAACGTTAGAGTGTATGATAGTCAACGTTAAATAAATCTAGCTTAAACACAAATAAGATGAGAAGAATAATGACAAATAAACACTCATTGGCAGTAAATGGGACTAAAGGTTGTTGGGTGCACTCTGGGGTAAAAGGAGGGTGGCAGCAACACACCCTGTAACGTGCATGCAATGAGGGTGGCAGCGGCAGCAACACACTCTATTGATAATAGTAATGGATGAGGTGGTAGCGACACACTCTGCAAGGTAATGGATGAGCCAACGGGTGTGGCGCAAGCCCCACCCGGGAGTAAGTAAAAGCTGGGGGGGGGGGGGAAGGGTCCCACCCAGTCTGCTACGTGCGGAAAGAAGTGGCGAGTGGTGTGCACTCAAACCAGTAGTCCAGTTTTATTGAATAAGGCCTCAGCTATATGGTCTCGGGTAACCGAGACAACCCTCCCTCCCGAGACAACTTTACCGAGCGTTTATATGACAAAAAATTGTCCCTGTCAGCGGAGTTAAAGTTGACCCTGTTTGATTATTAATAAAGTATTTTAATATTCAACTCACCAGTTATCCTTCTTACTTTGAATTTGTTTCATTTATTCGATCACTGGAGGCCTTGCTGGGTTAAATCTATTTCCTTAGTGCAATTTTTTGCTTAATAACCTAAAATCCGGACAGAACGTGACACTCGGCACGTTGAGAGTTGTCCCCGGTAGGCGAACCAAAGTGTTTATATGAGAAAAAGTTGTCCCGCCCGGGTAGGATCATTTCAAGTCTGTAAACGGTTAACTCGGGGGGAGGGTTGTCGCGGGTACCCGAGACCATAGACAGACAGACATGTTTTATTTGGAGTCTTATACAATAAATAGTATATCGATTATGGATTCCAAATAACTAAAAATTACGAACAACAAAAATATATATGGCTAATAAGTTATTAATTATTTAACTCCTATAGAGTATTTACTTTTTGCCGTCTTCCCCTTTCCTATTTTCAAAGCATTCAACTATATGTTTTGCTATTAGTTTTTGTATTTTAGCGTTTCCGCTAGGGGGGTTTATTAGAAACATGAATATTTTGTTAGGTGACATTCTGCTTATTTTTATTCTATATTCTTTTTCCGAATAATCTAGTAAAGAACATCGTTTTTCCTGGTAAGCAGGGCATATATTTAGAAAATGGCGTTCGTTCTCCATTTCTATTTTACAGATTGGGCAAATTCTTTCTGCAGGTTTCTTGAACGGTCTCGAATAACGTCCTATCTCTATTGCTAATTTGTAGTTGCTTAGTCGCAGTTTTCAATGTTAGTGCTATGCGTACGCTCGTACCTTGAACCTCCCGCATCGTAACCTGTTACCTTACCGACTGAGGACTCACTGAGCTAGAAGTCATTCACTGGAGTGGATTGTTATCATTTTCTGAATATTTGTGAACAAAGGCTGTAACAATGGAGAAATCGGAACTAATCAAACACAACAGTCGTTAAACTCGGAACCAATCAATGGATGACATCTACCTTCACGAAAACTACAGCCCGAGAACCGAGTGGGCGCTGTTTTGCGGACTGTCGGAACAAACTTTTGGGAGCCGTTGCGCAGACGGACTATACCGAGGATTATGTGACACGTCCGGCTGCACCGCAGGCTAGATTTCCGCCGTTCTCTCGAGTTTCGAATTTGCAAAAATGTCGTATTCAAACGTACATGTCCTCTATTTATTTTGCGTACGTAAAGTCAGTCAATATTCACGACCGACAAATCGAGCCACAGGTCGCTCAAGTTCACACCCCCACCAAAAATTACAAGGGGTACCCCACCAAAATATTTGAATTTATAAAGGTTCATTGTATATGAGTAGTTATATATACCGATCATTTTGTAAATCTTTACTATACATTCATAATGGCTGATGATGATGTTTGAAACATCGAAACATGTCCCGAAACCTGCGATCAGGCGTTCTTATAATTTTGTTTTTGCGTGCGCCTAAAAAAAATGGGGCCCCGATGGGTTCATGAGTTCTGATGGTAAACTGTAACTTGTGCAAGTTACTGATAAATAAGTGTTTATTAAAGTAAAACTGTTGTTATTTTCCCTAAGTGTTGTACTGTGTAAGATTTTATTTATGGCAAACAGAAGTCAACTTTAAGGAAATAGTAAAGTTTGTGGTTTGCATTGAATTTGAATCGTCATGTTTTTTAGAAGAGGAACTCTTTCTTGTCACGCAAGGGTATTTATTGGTCGATTGCGACCACCAACCAATAGTCTTGCACAGGTTATGCAACAGTCGCCTTCACATTGGTTATGTAACTACGCGCGTGCAGGTACACTTGACAGGAAGCTGCATGAAACAGGCCGTCATCGGGAATCTGAAGACTTTGCCGGGAATCGGGAGTCTTGGAAAATTTTCCGGGAAACACGAATTAATGAAGTTAAAATTTCGGGAATTTCGAGATTTTTAGGGGATTTACGCCCAAATATTTAGGACTATATTCGGGAGGACTTTTATTTACACACGGCACTCCTCGTACTTTAGGCGATGAGTTTCACCTTTATTGTTGCACGTTTCAGGGAGTGGAAAATTACACGACTGATTGACATGGCACGGTCGTGGCGGTGCCTGCATCCGCTGAGCAAACCACGTGATCTATGATATGTACGTTCTGCACTTTTTGTTGTTGATAAATTTTCACCGGCACGAAGAATTTTTCTTTAGTGTAATTTTAAACGCGGGTCGTCTGAAAATACAGTCCTTGATTTGGTGCAAATATGAAATCTTTTCCGACCTTCCCAAAGAGCCGATGACGCCTGGGTGGCCTGTGACGATAGGGAACTGCAGGCTCAAAGGTTCCTGCAGCTGCTGCTCAGGTACTCAGGTTTTTTTATTCCGTGCTGTTTACGGAATTAAATTCTCGGGGGAAAAAGTGTCGATTATCTCGACAAACGGTTCAAGTCGATTTATGGTGAGGTACATAGTATTGTATAAACTGTCGTTTCTAGCTGAGAAAGCGAGAAAATAGTCTAAAATATTTGAAGCCTTCGATCAAGCTCGTTCCTTTAATAGATGATTCGGATAGTTTCCTGATATTTGGGTTTGGATTTAACCCTAAAAACTACCAGTACTGTTGCATATAAAATATGCCATGTAAACTGCAGCAGATTCCAAGGAGTCAGTTGAAAATCTTGATTTGTCATGTACGACAAAACACGACATATATTTGATTGGTGTAAAGCTAGCATCACACTTAAGCTTGTATCTCGTGATGACCAAGACGATGTTTTTCATACTGCACCAGGAGTAAAATTTCACGAATACAATAGCAAGCATACAATGTATAGAGGCTTATAGCCGTTTCAGTTTTTTTCTTACATCGATATTAGCCTTGTATAAACAGCAGTTTTTTTTTCATGGAAACAAAATAATGAGCTGAAAATGTATCGTGTGTTTAATTTTGTCAAGGTCATAAAATTATTTGTGACAAAAGCTAGTATTTTTACCGTACTGTTGTTATTGGTTACTAATATTAAATAGTTGTACACTCAGCTATACAGTCTATTACATACAATCATGTGCATATTATACACGTACATGTATGAAACATAGTGGAAAAGTCTGTTTTTGGCACTTACATCAGAGCTGGGTTTGCTGTCCATTTGTGAGTCATTTTATGCAGGGTGCCTGAAAGGTGGATCACGTTAAAAATCCGGCCGGGTTTCTTTTTCTTTCTTTTTATTTGTAGTCACAAATCCACACCTTTTTGAAAAGTTTAGCCTAATTTTTTTAAATTTGTCAATTAAAATCCTTCTCAATCTTCCTCATTCAAAGCCATCCTTTATTCTTCCTAGTTCAGTGGTGTATCTTTCGTGTTTTTCTACCTTAGTAAACAACTATTTCAGGGTTTCTTTTGATTTGAAGGCAATTTTATGCATTGCCAAAGTTGACTTTATTAATGTTTCCCTGTATCCCGCGGGACCATGTGGTCTAGTGGAAGTCGGCACAGTGGAATCTCGTCGGGCCAAAGGAACATAGCCATAAATTCGCTTTAAAAGCCCCAAGCGCCTCTAGATTTCATCTAGAGCATTCTCGATAGCTGTTGCTTTCCTTCATCGCTGGTTGGTTGAGTAGGAATTTAAGCTTGCAAATCTCACAGGTAATTTTTAGTAAAAGTAAAACGTCCACTGAGTGGGAATGTACAGCGAATCTTGCAGATATTTTTCCTGGTGACAAAGTGACCCAAATGTCCACTGAGTGGGACCCATCACAACGACGAAGCCCAGGCAGTATTGCCATCCTCAGTATTGCTTTCCTTCTTGGCTGCCAAACATCTGCTGAGTGGGAATTCAGATAAAATAAATTCAGAGATATTTTTTTGGTAAATGTCCGCGGAGTGTGAATTCCATTTTGACCCGTAGGGGAAAACAGCAATAAATTGGCTTCAAAAGCTACCATCGCCTCCAGATTACACATAGAGTATGTTTGATTACTGCTTTAAAACCACAGGTTTTCTTGAATGCTGCTATTAAAACAAATACAGGCTTGCAAATCTCACAAATATTTTTCATTGTAGCCCGTTTAAAACAATGAAGCCATACATCAGGCAGCGTCTTGGACGAGCGATCACAAAATTATACTGGTGATAAATACTAGAGAATTCCCTTGCAGAAATTTGATCAACTTTTTTCTGTTTTCTTTTTGCAAACAAAGCCAATGGAAACTTTTTCATGCATGGCGAGTTAATAAACATTTCACGAGTCATCATTTCAAATTCCGTACAACATTCCACAGCCAAAGTTGTCAGTTAATAAGTTATTTTTTCTTTTGTCTGCAGCTGTACAATGGTAGACAAACAAAGGATATCACTTCACTGGTTCCGAAAAAATCTTCGGCTTCATGACAATCCTGCATTATGTGAAGCAATAAAAGGAAGCAGTGACTTTCTGGCAGTGTACATTCTTCCACCAAGTATCTCTGATGGAAATATCTCTGCAAACCGATGGAATTTCTTAATTGAATGCTTAGAAGACCTGGACAATGGGTTAAGAAGCCTTGGTTCTCGGCTACTTGTTCTACAAGGGTTTCCAGCCCAAGTTATTCCGAAACTTTTGAAGAACTTACAGATTACCAAGTTAACATTTGAAGCTGAAAGTGAGCCATTTGGTAAACAGCGAGATGCCGTAATCACTCACCTAGCTCAAAGTGCTGGTGTAGAGGTAGTCTCATGCATTTCACATTCATTGTATGACCCTGAGCAAGTTATTGAGAGAAATGATAATGAGGCCCCAGTATTTTTTGATCACTTTCTTGATATTATTTCTGCCATTGGTCCACCGGAACGTCCTATGGAAACAGTCAGTAAAGACATGCTTTCATCTATGCTACATGCTGGAAATAGTTTCAAGGACTGTCACATACCACAAGTTGAAGATCTTGGAATTGACAAGTCCAACGTAACATGTAGAGGAACATGGCATGGAGGAGAGGCAGAGGCATTGAACAAACTAGAGGCTGTTCTTCATGAGGTATTTAGCAGCCTTCTAGAAATTAGGTGTTAGACAATGCATTACACGTAGGTGATAAGAATAAGGAAAATTATCAATGAGAGCATACCAGTATATAGGTTATTGGGTTATGTACATGTTTGGTACATACACAGTCATGCCAACTCTCCTGGATTATCCGGGAGTCTCCCAGATACAGAACGAATCTCCTGGTCTTCCGTATGGATGAACAAATCTCCCAGATAAAAGTGGCTATGGACCTTTGCTCACCTTTGCTGTACTAAAACAACAAATTTATCCACAGACATTACAAAAACCAAGCGACTTAGGTTTATTCAAGCTTGTCTCACCGTTCTAGGCTGCATCCATACTTCTCATACCATGACTGTACCAGGCATTTATGCAAACAAAAACCCTCTCTCTTCTTCATTACTCCATATAACCTACTCTCTGATTGGATAATTGCTCAGCCAGTTAAAGTCCACAACGGAAATGCCTCGGATTCCCGCAAATTTCCCGTGCCAACTTTTGTGTGTATCCAACATTAACCATGAAAATAAATTTTCCTCGTATTCAGAAGGAGCTGTTCGGCTTTGAGCCCCTTTGATTTGGGTGGGCGGGGCTTCTACAATTTTGTGAGGGCATCTTTTAACCCATCCTACCCCCGCAAAAACCACTCCCCACCCCCCAAAAACACCTCCCTACCCCTCCACCCTGGAAAACCCTGGAAAAAGTAGGGAGGGTGGCACAAAAGAAAAAAAATCTCCAGATTTTAGATCTTCATAGGTTGGCGTCTATGCGTGCATAATTTTAAAACTATATCAAGCGATTGTGTTGGTATAGTTAAGAATTCCTGAGATCAACTTTAGCCTGATTTTTATCTCGGGAATGTCCCACAGCCAGGAAAAAGAGACCGACTCTTAGCACTCAAAAAGATTCCATTCCAGCAAAACTTATTCATTTAATTATTTACATTCTTTGTTTTACTCCATCTCGTTTTATTCTAATTTATGGTAGTTTCACACATTCCTTTCTTTACATCTTTACATTTGATAATGGTGACATGTCGCCGAAACCACATGTTTTGATCTCGCTACTTTTTATTCTGAAATGTTTTTTCCAAATCTTCCGTTATCAAAAGAGAGAGAAGGTGGGGAAGCAAGTTTTGAAAATTTGCTGAGGCCACTTAAAAACGATTGCTAAAAGTAGCTTTAAGCCAGATATACCTCTACATTTTTCCTCAAGTTCCAAAAGCGATGAATATCTAATCTTTCCTATGTGATTTAAAAGCGAAAAGATTGAATTTTGGAGCCAAGAACTTTCTTTGAACTCACAACTCTGGCCATGAATTGGCCGCCATTTATGTGTGAAATAAATAAGACGACATCTCCTAACTGAGCCGAAACTGAGGACTTAATCCCTGCCATCTGGGGGAGACCGTGGGAAGGCTCTATTCACCACTATCCAACACCATTCCCACTACCATAAGTTTTCATAAGTCTCGTTATCGCAGGAAAACCTTTCACGTCAGCAACCCATTCAATCCTGCACTGGCACGACATTTATTAATTTGGAAGACACATACCTGTTCCCATGACAAATAACAGTAGGTATGGTAGCACTTTTAATTAATCTCTGTTTTATGTGTTTAAATCTCCAGATGATTGACTGTAACTTTCAAACAAAGTCTGTCAGTGATGCATTTTTCCACAGTTCCATTGACAAGTTGAGCCCTTTCCTTAGATTTGGATGCCTCTCCCCACGGACATTTTACTATGCTCTTTCAGAAGCATATCAAAATGTAGGTCTTCTAATTTAACAATTAGTCATTTAGATCATGGGCTCAGCATTTCTATCATGTGATAGTGGATGAGGGCAAAGCCTGAATCCACTATCATGAGACAGAAATCAAGAGTGAATAATCAACATAATTGCTTAAATTTTATAGTATAAATCTACTAGATGCTCAAAACTTCTGAAAACACAAAAAACGAAGAAGCGGCTGTCATTTTGTTGGCAACTGCTATTCATTTCTTACAAGCAGAATAGATAGTGAGTAGCGTAGCCAACCAAAGAACAGCATAATTTACAATAGAATGCTAATAGATTACTAGCAGTTATGTTATGAGTTGTTCTTTTACAGCTGTAGTTTATTCAGCTGTAGTGAATGCTCTTGTGTTGAATGAATTTTTCAAATTACCCACATTGCAGGCTCTATGCACATATAAGGTGTGGTAATCATCATGATCATGTTAAATGACCCTTGGACCACACAAAATTACAATTAGTGAGTATACGACTGGCATTTCCCAAGGTAAATTTTCCATGGTAAATATAGATAGTTTATAAAAAGATCTCACAAATCTCAAATATGTAAAATAGACGATGATCATGTCTCAGATATGTATAAAGATTTCACAAAGCACCCATGACATATAACAAGGTAAGTAGCAATGGTGTTTGATGGTCAGATAAAAGAGCCAATGATGAGGTTCCATTTCACATCAGCATGTAACTTTTGCAGGTCTCATTTGCTCATTCGTTGGAATAAAAAGTGTTGGCATGTTATTATGGCAGAATTTAATGAGGGCAATGCGATGAGTATTGTCTGTATTTCTTCTCAACCTATTGGTGGTTTTCACTGTCACTCTATCAAAAACTAAATTCAAAACAATTCAACTTCAGAAGCTTAGAAAGTGTAGATGGCCTGTGCGGGGTCCCGATCGTGAGTTATTTGCCGAAACGTTCCACGCAAATTTTTTAAGCTTAGTATTGAGACATCATATTTGTGTCCCTCCGAGGGGCACAAATATAGCTGCCGTGATGCAGGGGAAACCATCTGGAATTCAGTTGTGCTTTAATAGCGACTACTTTTGGCTCATGAGTTATTATACTTACACCTAAACACCACCTATTATATCTGAAATGTTCAAACATCTGAAAATCGAAAGGATAGGCTCTTCTAAAGAAAACAGTTTTGTCACGGTTCTCAGCTTGATGTCACATACGGCCGAGAACTCAAATATTCAAGATGCTTTGTTTTCAAAATGAAGGGTATTGTCAAGCTGAAAATTTGCGTGAAGATATACGGTATTTTTAGATCACTTTGCACCTAGTGGCAACGAAAATTTAGCAGGCCTAGCAAATTTTGATTTCAGAATTTTATGACGTCACATTAAAACCAAGAATAGATTGAATATTTGGCTGAAACAGAAAATAGTTTTAGCCTTTGCAGAAATGCGAATATGGATGATTTTCTCTTATCCAAGCCTGCGGATTTAGCAGTGCCAGAAAACATTTATGAGTCTTTTACAAAACACTGGTCTTGAAAGCATAAGCCGAATTAGAAGTTAAACTCAAGGAATGGAGAAGTCGCGAGCACTGTTTGAAAGACACAAAACGGTTGTTGACATCGGAATTGCATACTTTTTTTTACCTTAGTTGGTGAATCACAATCATGTGTAACTGCTTGTTAACAAAACTTAAAACCCATTTGTTATGCACCACAGAACAATTTACATGTGGGAAATGCCATTTACCGTGGTTTGTGTAACCGTACCTGTGATATAATGCACATCTGAAAAGCAAAATAGGAGACTTGCTTTAAGTTATTAGATTAGTTGTCGTACAGTGTTAGTTTGCAGTTCCATCCAGTAATAGATGTAGTTAGCAGGGCTGTCACTATGGGCCGGGGAATTCCCCCAGCTACTACGAGTTTGAGCCCTGGCTACTTTGAAATAAAACCAAAACACTGGAACGTGAGAAAATGCATCAAACAACAAAATCCCCTGGCTTCTTTTTTACTTTCCCCACCTTCTTGAAAAATTAGTGACAGCTCTGAGTTAGGCTTATTGTCAGCTAAAACAGACAAAATTCTCAAATTAATCTTTTCTCCAGATTATAGAATTTAATTTTGTGCCTGTTGTGGTTTATGATTGATTGGAGTCCATAATAAATTGCATGTATAGAATAATTACTGTTGAACACGGTTGATTGTACTCCTGAGACTGAGTACATCTGGATAAAATGTATATTTATAAACACATATTTATTATCATAATCTTAAATAACTGAAAATAGAGGTCAAACTGATTTGAAAAAAATGTTACAAAAATTAAATGAACAACGAGCATGTTATTTTTTTTTAATATTTTAAATTATTAAGTGTTTTTGATGTTATGAAGGAATTTTGGACTGTTCTTGTATCCATCTTTTAGGCTAAGCATCATGCCCCGCCATTGTCACTTTTTGACTCCTTGCTTTGGAGAGACTTCTATTTCACGATTGGTAGCAATAGTCCCACTTTGCATCAAATTGCGAATAATCCACTGTGCTTTCAAATTGAGTGGGAACACAATGCCTTTGCTGTGGAGCAATGGAGAAAGGTATTTGTTAATATGTACAGAAAATATAAAGTTTAAGTTTGTAATATGCCAGAGATAAGGGCAAATGATGAAAAGGCCTTGTTAAGTGATTGTTGAATTTAATTGTTATTTTAAGGTATTTGCACTGGCAAAATTTATGATTTTTATTTTCCTCCCAATTCTTGTCATGATGTTTCTTAGGACTTCTATTTTGTTGAAATATCAAGCATAAGTCAATGGTATTTCCGACTGAGGAACTGCCCAGACGGTTGTTGGGCTAGCGCCCTTTATCCATTTATCTGTTTTTTTGAAGGTTTTTTTCCCATATACTGCTTTTTGAGGTTGTGTTGATTGTTTGAGCACTGTTTGTCCACATGGATGCCATATTGATTCAAAACTTGTCTCCAATTTTCAATAGTCAAGATTTGGTAAAGTGGAAGTCTGGGACATGTACAAGTGTTGCATCTAGCAACATATAAACAAACACTCCTTTTATTAGAGGCCTGCAAGCTTTATAAAAAGCAGAAACTCATCCAAAATGACAGCATTGAACACCAGCAGCAAGTTAACATGGATTTTGCAAGCTTTTTCACTGAAACCTGACCACATAAACATTGTTATGCTTTTAGAAAAGAAAAACAAAAAAAAAATAAAAGATTTATGAAGAACTGGAAACCAATATCTTTGGGAAAATGATTGTACCACCCAGAGAATTATGTGCATAAAAAGATATCTGAACCAGAAACTCTTGAACATTTTCTTTTTTATTGTCCCAGGGTTGAAACTTTTCGTGGCGAAGTTATGACTATGATCAGTAATTATATTGCACCAACTAGATCTTTTGGTGTTAAAGATGTTTTATTTGGTGAGGATAATCAAGATAATTATTAATAATAAACTAGTCAATTACATTATTTTAGAGTGCAAGTATTTTCTTTACTTGTGCTAATTAAATAATAAGCCTCTTTCTTTCAATTCTCTTCTTGTAAAAATAAAAAGAGCATACCAAGTCAAACATTTCATAGCGAGTCAAAAAGAATTACTCAAGTATCATTATGATAATTGGCGACCTTGGCTCCCTATTGTGTCACCTTAGGTCTACTTTTATAGACTTTTGTATAGCTTTGTTTTTATTTACATGTCATTGATATTTAAAAATTTTGCATGGTTCAAGTTAAAAACCAAATTGTTTGTATTAGGAGTTTAACCCAATATCCCCTCCAGAGGGTCTGTGATACAAGGAACCAAGCATATTTTAAAGTTTACAATGTTGGAAGCAATATTTTTGTTTAAAAATAGCCAAAATCTGCTGGTGCAGATACCCAATGCCCGGGTCGCATGTGAGTTCTGAGGAATTTTCTACTATAACTTCAATGCAAAAAAATTTGCAACCGCAACTGGAAATCTAAAACTTTATCAAGAATAGTCAAGGTCGCGTTACATGTGGCATCTGTCATCTAAAGATCAATATTTCCCGCAGGATCACTGCATCTCTACATCCCAGAATGGCGTCGATTTCTTCATAAAAAGGCGTTTGGCGTCTGTGTCAACCAGACTCGTTAAGACTCCAATCTTTGGCTCCTTTATACTTATTGATTAGATATTTTATTTTCGCCATGCATTTATCCACAGGTCGATTCGTGCCAAACTTGTTGTTAAGTTCCCACGCAATTTCGACCCAAACTTTTCTCTCATCTTTGCTTTCAAGTTGGTCATACCTCTCAGCCCACAACCGAGAGATCACTTGTTGCTCTCCGTGGGTCTAATTGTCATATGATTTTGGCTTTCTTTTCTCCCCGTTGTCTTCTTCCCCAGAGCTTAATGTTTCTAGGCTAGGAGTACATGGAAGACTTGGCTGTGTACCTGGTAGCGCATTTGCTGCTGCTGCATGTCGTAAAAAGGAAAACGAATCATAAAAACGAGGATGGTAAAACCCACTCGTGTTTTGGTATACAAATTCATGGCAAGCGCCAGCACGCGATTGCAAATCACAAGATTTTTTTATCGCTGTGATCAACAAGTGATCACATTTCGGGTCGCAGTTTCCTTTGTTTAAGCGGAATTTTGAAAAATCTACCAGCTCCACCTATACTCTATGGCGTCTTTTGATCTTTTCAGAAATTTGAAAATTTCTGCTATCACACAAAAGGCGAGGTCGCATATGAACATGTCACGTGTTGACAGATTTTGACCCTTATGTAAACGAAACCTCACAGAAATTTTCTCATATTCGACCTGGGCATAATCTAACAAATCTTGTTCCTTTCATGTTTCTAACTCACTTTTAAGACCAGGATGATCAATGGCAACAGTTCACCACAAATCTGTTCATGTTTCCATATAGGGTAAAACAGGTTTTCCCTTCATTGATGCTATAATGCGCCAGCTGCACCAGGAAGGATGGATTCCGGATGTTGCACGACAAGTTGTTGGTTATTTTCTCTCAAGAGGATGCATGTGGATCAGTTGGGAGGAAGGGTTTAAGGTAGCACTCAACTGTACTAGTGTTTTTGTCTGTAAATCCTATTCGACTACATAATTATATATATTGTATATTGTAGTCTTAGTATATTGTGCTTAGGGCTCCCATGATAACAGATTGCTTTTTGCATCTGAAGTGGCTACCCTGAGCAGGATTAATCAATGAAGGCTTATCTACCTACCTACCTACCTACCAATTTTGAAACAAATGGCCAACCATAAAAATAAACCTTTGCACGAGTTCAAAATGCATTGTACCTTTTGTTTATCCTTTTCACCAAATTCTGACTATTCTATAGCATTCAAAAGTTACGAAAAACTGTTCATCATTTGTTTCATGACGGAGCCAGAAGGGGTGTGAGTCTACAATATTCCTGATTTGCATCGCATCAAGTCTTTGTAAACATGCATGCAAATCAGTTTGTAACATGTTTTAAAATGCTGTCGTCATGAGCTGATTGTTGCGACCAGAATAACCAGCGACAACATAAATTATAATCAAGTAACTGGTATAACTCCAGCAGCCACAACCATGTTTTGAAACCACTGGACTTTGTACTTGTGCTTGATAAAGGAGCAGACAACAACTGATTATAACTCCCCAAGCAACCCACACAATTATAAACTACTATTGTTTGAAATGCCAGTTTTGTTGTGTCAGGACAAAACACCTGACCAATGATCATAGGTTGTTAAAATGTCTGCAACAGTCATTCTCAATACTAGTATCACCTGGAGGACCACATGTATGATATGAGGTATAGACCATTAAATTGAGGGTGTATAAATTTTGTGTTGATATTTTAAATTAATAGGTCTTTGGAGAGCTCCAGTTAGATGCAGAGTGGAGCATAAATGCAGGAAATTGGTTGTCAATGTCTGGAAGTGCTTTTAATCAAGACAGACCTCCCTTCTTTTGCCCCGTAAAAGTTGGAAAAAAAATTGATCCCACAGGAGAGTACATCAGGTACACGGCTCAGGGAATCTCACCTTTAAATTACTACTAATTAAACAAACAGCACACAAATGCATGTAGAGGCGATGACGTTTTACATTAATACATGAACTTTATTTGTATTGTTCGTTCACTTAAGGTGGCTTGATTGGGTTTTTGAGTGACAACTTTGACCGTAAGTAGTGTACTGCCATAGAATATCCAACAGAAAATTGTTTGCTGCAGCTGCACTGCTGGAGAAATATGAAACTTTTGCATGAGGAGTGTTTTACCAAAATCAGAGTTACCTTTACCAACGTAATGATGTCATCTACTATTTTACATGAGAAGGAAGAATCCATTAATTTCTTTCAAATGTGACAAAAACATAGGTAACTTTTTAGTCAGAAGTGCATTCCAAACAAGTGACCAACCCAGAACTTTTAAATGCACTCACGCACAATGCAAAACATGCCCTTTCATTCACAACGTTGAAAAAATATCATGACCCAAGCGATCTATCAAGATCACTGATCATTTGACCTGTACCTCACCCTAAACCTACTGCATCTACTGCATAACTTGCACTCTTTGCAAAAAGTTATACATTGGCAAAACAGGGAGACGACTAGGCGATTCCGAGAACATCTTCGTGACTAGAGAAAGATGACAAAAATGCATCTAAACCAGTCGCAAGACAGTTTAATCTTCCCAATCATTCTAAGCAACATATGGCAGTCTGCAGCCTTTCTCTTCATCAAGGAAGCACGGAAAGCTGCAAAACTCTAGAACAAAAATGTATTTTTCAAATCGGCAGTCTTAAGCCTCATGGTAACAATGAACACTTTTCATTCAACTAATTAATTCCTTTTTTTTTTTACGTTATCAGGCACCAACCAATAGCGTAGCTCCAGCTTTCTGTATATAAACCACACATAACCCACAATTCCTCGATTCGCTCCAGTGAAGGGCTAACGCTCAAAACGTCAGCTCTCGAATCTTTTTACGGTGGCCAATTCATATTATCAACCCAGTTGATAAAACCAAATTATCTTGTTGTACTTCCCACCAACGCAGCACCACAGTTTCTTTAGAAACCTACCCCCTCTACCTTATTACTATACTACAACCGCTTACCAACAAGTCGAGATGCAAACTACAATCTACCAAGGACTTAATTACCGCCATCAAGACTGTACCGATACCTGACGACTACAAACTAGTGTCATTTGATGTGAAATCACTGTTCACTGTTCATTGTTCTATTACACTTCAACTAGCCTTTCAGTGCACTGAGACTGCTCTCCGGCAGTCTACTGACGCACTACTGCTACCGACAGAAGACATCATGGGCTTACTGAACGTTTGCCTAACTTCCACCTACTTCCAGTACAAAGGTGAACACTACAAACAGTTACACAGAACAGCCACCCAGCAAGCATTGGCGAGGCCTTAGGGTTAGGGTTAGGGTTAGGAAATTTGGGTCCGTGGCTTGTTTCGTCAAAGAGCATCAAGTATAGGAAATATAAAAACAATGATAAAGCTGAATATAAGAGACTAAGATTTCTGCAATTCTGCTCCAACGATTTTCTTGAAACTTGGCTATGATATGTATTAAATTAATACGTGCTGATTATAGAAATTTAACAAAAATTTATCAGCAATTTTTTCTGCTGGATGCGATTTTTTGTAAGAAGGTAGGTCCATGAAAATGCCAATAACATTAAAAATATTTTCCATCAGTTCCCATCAGTTAAATCAAATATTATTACTGAATGATAGGAAAAGTTTTATTGCCATCGCGCCAAAGCCGAAAAAGTTATGATGCAAAGTTTGGCAATGACGATTTCGCTCGGAATAACTACGGAGCCACCTTAAAGTTGGGGCTTGATATTTCCTTTCAGAGGCTTGATATCATTATGTTGCTAGATGGTAATTTCGAATTTGATAAAACATGCCTAATCTGAATTCTTCTCTAGTGCATCTGCAGCAATCAATGTTCTGTTGGAAACTCCGTGACTGAACACTAGATGGTAAAAGTTGACAGGTATTGAGGTATCAAATCAAGTGTTCACTAGAATGGCTTCATGCACCTTAGCAGACACAGAATATTTTGGATTGGCCAAACTAAGCAGTAAGATAGAACTTCTACTAAAATTCGGTCACATCCATTATGAGTAGCATCCGCTGTGTATTCTAAAGTCTTTGAAATACATGTAAATACTACCTCACACTCAAGCAAAAGTAAGGATTTCAGATGGCTCACCTTTTCAATCTTTAAAAAGAAACTGCTATTAGATGATGTTCTGGTATTGTCCAAATATTATGACACATACCTCCTTTCTTCACATCTCAAATTCTAACTTGAATCATGTACTGCATATTTGGAATTTTCAATGCACAGCAATCAACTGAGTAACATGACTCGTGTAAGTGAGCTCAAATGTGTCCAAGATCTGATAAAGTGCAATGCTCTCTAAAAAAACTTGACTGAAGTCGAATCTGCAGTTTTAACAAGAATTTGTCGTTCAAAAAAACAGACTTATTTTGAAAATTGAGGCGCAATAATTGGCATGGTGCATTCTTGCCAAATATAAAATCGGAATCGAAAGAGAACAAGAACAAAACTTTTTCAATGTAGTTCCACTTTAAACCCATACTAAGAAATGTATATTGGCTTTAAACTCAATTAACAAATCATGCTCAAATTGAAAATGAACTGAGCTGAACCTAAGCTGGTGCAGATTTTTCACAATGGGGTTCCAAGGTTAGGTTTGCATGTATAACAAAAACTGATTGAATGAGGCTACTTTCAATAGGCCACTTTGAAAAATACCATAATGCTCTTTGTTTGTCCCCAAAATTTTGCATAAGCATTGTTTCCAGTTTCTCGTGGGACTTACAATGGTCCCAAAAGAAACCAAAACAATGCTTATCCAATATTTTGGGGACAAAGGAAGAGTATTATGGTATTTTCTGAAGTGGCCTATTCAATCATAACAGTACTATGAAATCACACATTTTTGTCATCTCAGAAAATTTCTACCTGAACTACGAAATTTGCCTATAAAGTACTTGTTTGAACCGTGGAAAGCCCCCAAATCTGTACAACAAGCAGCTGGATGTTTGGTGGGAAAGGATTATCCCTTACCATTGGTGGACCACAAAGAACAGAGGAGAGTTTGCGTGCAGAGGCTGAAAGATCTAGCACATAGTGTTGGCAATGAGATTCCAGGTAAATAGTACAGTCAATTGCTTGGTGTATGCCTCTTAACTTTGCTCCATTTGCAGAAGACTACATTTTTTTTATAATTACTCATCAAACATTGGTGTAAAATTGGCAGATAAGGGACTGAAAAGGCCAATTTGTAAGAACCACCAGCTTTAAAGGCAAAACAAATAATAATAATAATAATCATGATATTTAATATTTCTATAGCGCATTTTACAATGAAAGATCAAAAGTGCTTTAGATGTCTTAAAAATAAAATAAAATGGTAAATCTTATTACAATAATTAATATAAAATAATTAAAAGTATGTAATAATTATAATATGTAAGCAAAATATAATAATTTCTAATAATTATTTGAAAAGAGGAATCAGTTACAAAGATTAAGTTGTTTTGCTGTGCCAGGGCTTAAAAGGAATGGTATAAAATATGTATGTTCTGTAACTGCACTTATCACTTGGGAGTTACTAAATACTTTTCTGTGATTATAGTTCCCAGCTGATTGTTACTGCACTGTTAACCTGTAGAAGGTTTTGTGGTATTCACGAATACTGAAACCGTCAACTTTTAGATAATAGTAGCATTGTTGTTGGCTTTTTTGTAGTGGAGGAAAGAGGACACACTAGTGTGCACTTGTTTAGAAAAGACCTGAGACTCCACGACAACCCTACATTGCGTGCCTGCCTGGAAGGTAGTGGTACATTCTACCCAGTGTATGTTTTTGACACCGAAGCAGCTCGGCACAGCAAGATCTCAGCTAACCGCTGGAATTTCTTACTGGAGAGCTTGAGAGATCTGGATAGTCAGCTGGCTAGGCTGGGATCACACCTGTTTGTTGTACGTGGGAGGGAGATGGAAGTGCTGCCAAAGCTGTTTTCAGAGTGGGGAGTAACTAGACTTAGTTTTGAAAGTGACTGTGAGCCGTTTGGGGCCCAGAGAGATGCTGTAATCCGACACATGGCCGAGAAAGCAGGGGTTGAAGTTTTAAGCAAAACATCTCACACACTGTACGAGCCTGGGCAGATTTTACATGTCAATAATGGTAACACACCTATGCTCTTCAAGGACTTTGTCAAAGTTGTTGAAGACAACACACTCAGTGTACCAAATCCAGCCAAAGAGGTGGACAGAAGATTGTTGGGGTGTTGTGTGACACCTGTAGCTGTTGATCATCAGGCAAACCATGGGGTTCCTGAATTGAATGAACTAGGAGTGAAAGACATCCGATGTGTGACAAGTGGAGCATTGTGGAGAGGAGGAGAACAAGAGGCACTAAGGAGACTTGTCCTTCTTGAACAAGAGGTGAAGTATGTTAAGTTGGCATTATATAGGGTACTTGATTATGTTAAAAGACTTTCAAAGTATGCCAGATATGCAGCACTCATTGGGATTTAGAGACATAGATTATTGTCTATTGCCTTATGATCAACATGCCATGCTGACACATGCACATGTAGAATATCACCATTTCTTAAAAAGAATAGTTGCTTCAGTTGCTAACATTAGCTAAACAGTTGAAGTATTTAGTGCTGATGTTTGACAAGGAAGTGTAATTATGATACTGTTTTTGTGTTGATTTGTTCAGCTGGTGAAAAATGACTTTGAAGAAGTTGCGTTAAGTGCTACAACCATGCTGTCATCTCCTACCCACTTAAGTCCTTACCTACGATTTGGATGCCTATCCCCCAGAGTGATGTGGCATCGGCTCAGGGATTGCTATGGAAGGGTGAGTATTTGAGTGAAAAGAAACAAGTGAAGTTGCTTTAAGTTAAAAGGTTTTGGAATTGTGTAAGTTTTATTTTTCTGGTGAGCAGAGGCAGAAATTAAGTCAAAATGAAACCAGCTCATGTGAAGGTTCATGTGAAGAAAATTGTTGCAAATTACTTCTGTAAAGAAATAATAAATAAATAATTAATTAATGAAATAAATTAAAAAGAAATAAAATAAGTAACTTTGCTTAATGAGGATGTCACTAACAATTGACAACTGATAAACCTGTAGCCCTGGAATTCCTGGAATTTAGATGTGTCCACTTGTTTAGTATGTTGACCTGAAAAGACTGATGTTTGTAATATTATTCATTCTGTGTCTTAATGGTCAACAGGCAACAGGAAAAATAGTTAGATGTGTTCACTTGTTCAGTATGTTGACCTGAAAAGACTGATGTTTTTAATACTATTCATTCTGCGTCTTAATGGTCAACAGGCAACAGGAAAAATGCCACCTGTGTCACTTCAGGAGCCTCTTTTGCTACGAGAGTTTTTCTTCACCATGGCTAGCGCCAACCCAGGCTTGCATAAAATGGACAGCAACCCTATGTCTGTTCAGTATCCGTGGGAAGAAAATGAAGAGGGTCTCCAGAGGTGGAAGAATGTAAGTGTCTCATTTGGCAGAGGTGTGGTTGCATGTTGAGTGGTACGCACCTGGTAAATGTTTGTTAATGTGTTGCGTCATTTTCAGGGTGCCACTGGATTTCCATGGATTGATGCAGTAATGCGTCAGTTACGCATTGAAGGTTGGATTCCTCATGTTGCACGTCAGGCTGTAGGATGCTTCTTGACCAGGGGGTGCCTTTGGATCAACTGGGAAGAGGGATACAAGGTAGACAAGCATCGTTCAATGAGGTTTTGTATGTAAAGTAGCAGCACTAAGAGGTAAAATGTGTTTATTGTAGGTTTTTGACGAACTTCAACTGGATGCAGAGTGGAGTCTAAATGTAGGCAATTGGCTGTGGCTGTCAGGTAGTACGTTTGTGAAAGAACATGTGCCTTGGTTCTGTCCAGTGGAGGTTGGAAAGACGGTTGATCCCACTGGTGAATATGTGAGGTAACTACCCACTTTATAGTTTCAGCATGTTTGATTGAATGTGGGAATATGTTAATTGTTTGCTGACAACTGTGTTGCAGGAAATTTGTGCCTGAAGTCAGTGGATTACCCACAGAGTACCTGTTTGAACCGTGGAAAGCCCCTGAATTTGTACAACAAGCAGCTGGATGTTTGGTGGGAAAGGATTATCCCTTACCATTGGTGGACCACAAAGAACAGAGGAGAGTTTGCGTGCAGAGGCTGAAAGATCTAGCACATAGTGTTGGCAATGAGATTCCAGGTAAATAGTACAGTCAATTGCTTGGTGTATGCCTCTTAACTTTGCTCCATTTGCAGAAGACTACATTTTTTTTATAATTACTCATCAAACATTGGTGTAAAATTGGCAGATAAGGGACTGAAAAGGCCAATTTGTAAGAACCACCAGCTTTAAAGGCAAAACAAATAATAATAATAATAATCATGATATTTAATATTTCTATAGCGCATTTTACAATGAAAGATCAAAAGTGCTTTAGATGTCTTAAAAATAAAATAAAATGGTAAATCTTATTACAATAATTAATATAAAATAATTAAAAGTATGTAATAATTATAATATGTAAGCAAAATATAATAATTTCTAATAATTATTTGAAAAGAGGAATCAGTTACAAAGATTAAGTTGTTTTGCTGTGCCAGGGCTTAAAAGGAATGGTATAAAATATGTATGTTCTGTAACTGCACTTATCACTTGGGAGTTACTAAATACTTTTCTGTGATTATAGTTCCCAGCTGATTGTTACTGCACTGTTAACCTGTAGAAGGTTTTGTGGTATTCACGAATACTGAAACCGTCAACTTTTAGATAATAGTAGCATTGTTGTTGGCTTTTTTGTAGTGGAGGAAAGAGGACACACTAGTGTGCACTTGTTTAGAAAAGACCTGAGACTCCACGACAACCCTACATTGCGTGCCTGCCTGGAAGGTAGTGGTACATTCTACCCAGTGTATGTTTTTGACACCGAAGCAGCTCGGCACAGCAAGATCTCAGCTAACCGCTGGAATTTCTTACTGGAGAGCTTGAGAGATCTGGATAGTCAGCTGGCTAGGCTGGGATCACACCTGTTTGTTGTACGTGGGAGGGAGATGGAAGTGCTGCCAAAGCTGTTTTCAGAGTGGGGAGTAACTAGACTTAGTTTTGAAAGTGACTGTGAGCCGTTTGGGGCCCAGAGAGATGCTGTAATCCGACACATGGCCGAGAAAGCAGGGGTTGAAGTTTTAAGCAAAACATCTCACACACTGTACGAGCCTGGGCAGATTTTACATGTCAATAATGGTAACACACCTATGCTCTTCAAGGACTTTGTCAAAGTTGTTGAAGACAACACACTCAGTGTACCAAATCCAGCCAAAGAGGTGGACAGAAGATTGTTGGGGTGTTGTGTGACACCTGTAGCTGTTGATCATCAGGCAAACCATGGGGTTCCTGAATTGAATGAACTAGGAGTGAAAGACATCCGATGTGTGACAAGTGGAGCATTGTGGAGAGGAGGAGAACAAGAGGCACTAAGGAGACTTGTCCTTCTTGAACAAGAGGTGAAGTATGTTAAGTTGGCATTATATAGGGTACTTGATTATGTTAAAAGACTTTCAAAGTATGCCAGATATGCAGCACTCATTGGGATTTAGAGACATAGATTATTGTCTATTGCCTTATGGTCAACATGCCATGCTGACACATGCACATGTAGAATATCACCATTTCTTAAAAAGAATAGTTGCTTCAGTTGCTAACATTAGCTAAACAGTTGAAGTATTTAGTGCTGATGTTTGACAAGGAAGTGTAATTATGATACTGTTTTTGTGTTGATTTGTTCAGCTGGTGAAAAATGACTTTGAAGAAGTTGCGTTAAGTGCTACAACCATGCTGTCATCTCCTACCCACTTAAGTCCTTACCTACGATTTGGATGCCTATCCCCCAGAGTGATGTGGCATCGGCTCAGGGATTGCTATGGAAGGGTGAGTATTTGAGTGAAAAGAAACAAGTGAAGTTGCTTTAAGTTAAAAGGTTTTGGAATTGTGTAAGTTTTATTTTTCTGGTGAGCAGAGGCAGAAATTAAGTCAAAATGAAACCAGCTCATGTGAAGGTTCATGTGAAGAAAATTGTTGCAAATTACTTCTGTAAAGAAATAATAAATAAATAATTAATTAATGAAATAAATTAAAAAGAAATAAAATAAGTAACTTTGCTTAATGAGGATGTCACTAACAATTGACAACTGATAAACCTGTAGCCCTGGAATTCCTGGAATTTAGATGTGTCCACTTGTTTAGTATGTTGACCTGAAAAGACTGATGTTTGTAATATTATTCATTCTGTGTCTTAATGGTCAACAGGCAACAGGAAAAATAGTTAGATGTGTTCACTTGTTCAGTATGTTGACCTGAAAAGACTGATGTTTTTAATACTATTCATTCTGCGTCTTAATGGTCAACAGGCAACAGGAAAAATGCCACCTGTGTCACTTCAGGAGCCTCTTTTGCTACGAGAGTTTTTCTTCACCATGGCTAGCGCCAACCCAGGCTTGCATAAAATGGACAGCAACCCTATGTCTGTTCAGTATCCGTGGGAAGAAAATGAAGAGGGTCTCCAGAGGTGGAAGAATGTAAGTGTCTCATTTGGCAGAGGTGTGGTTGCATGTTGAGTGGTACGCACCTGGTAAATGTTTGTTAATGTGTTGCGTCATTTTCAGGGTGCCACTGGATTTCCATGGATTGATGCAGTAATGCGTCAGTTACGCATTGAAGGTTGGATTCCTCATGTTGCACGTCAGGCTGTAGGATGCTTCTTGACCAGGGGGTGCCTTTGGATCAACTGGGAAGAGGGATACAAGGTAGACAAGCATCGTTCAATGAGGTTTTGTATGTAAAGTAGCAGCACTAAGAGGTAAAATGTGTTTATTGTAGGTTTTTGACGAACTTCAACTGGATGCAGAGTGGAGTCTAAATGTAGGCAATTGGCTGTGGCTGTCAGGTAGTACGTTTGTGAAAGAACATGTGCCTTGGTTCTGTCCAGTGGAGGTTGGAAAGACGGTTGATCCCACTGGTGAATATGTGAGGTAACTACCCACTTTATAGTTTCAGCATGTTTGATTGAATGTGGGAATATGTTAATTGTTTGCTGACAACTGTGTTGCAGGAAATTTGTGCCTGAAGTCAGTGGATTACCCACAGAGTACCTGTTTGAACCGTGGAAAGCCCCTGAATTTGTACAACAAGCAGCTGGATGTTTGGTGGGAAAGGATTATCCCTTACCATTGGTGGACCACAAAGAACAGAGGAGAGTTTGCGTGCAGAGGCTGAAAGATCTAGCACATAGTGTTGGCAATGAGATTCCAGGTAAATAGTACAGTCAATTGCTTGGAGTATGCCTCTTAACTTTGCTCCATTTGCAGAAGACTACATTTTTGTTATAATTACTCATCAAACATTGGTGTAAAATTGGCAGATAAGGGACTGAAAAGGCCAATTTGTAAGAACCACCAGCTTTAAAGACAAAACAAATAATAATAATAATAATCATGATATTTAATATTTCTATAGCGCCTTTTACAATGAAAGATCAAAAGCGCTTTAGATGTCTTAAAAATAAAATAAAATAGTAAATCTCATTACAGTAATTAATATAAAATAATTAAAAGTATGTAATAATTATAATACGGAAGCAAAATATAATAATTCCTAATATTTGAAAAGAGGAACCAGTTACAAAGATTAAGTTGTTTTGCTGTGCCAGGGCTGAAAAGGAATGATATAAAATATATATGTTCTGTAACTGCACTTGTCACTTGGGAGTTACTAAATACTTTTCTGTGATTATAGTTCCCAGCTGATTGTTACTGCACTGTTAACCTGTAGAAGGTTTTGTGGTATTCACGAATACTGAAACAGTCAACTTTTAGATAGTTGTAACATTTTTGTTGGCTTTTTTGTAGTGGAGGAAAGAGGACACACTAGTGTGCACTTGTTTAGAAAAGACCTGAGACTCCACGACAACCCTGCATTGCGTGCCTGCCTGGAAGGTAGTGGTACATTCTATCCAGTGTATGTTTTTGACACCGAAGCAGCTCGGCACAGCAAGATCTCAGCTAACCGCTGGAATTTCTTACTGGAGAGCTTGAGAGATCTGGATAGTCAGCTGGCTAGGCTGGGATCACACCTGTTTGTTGTACGTGGGAGGGAGATGGAAGTGCTGCCAAAGCTGTTTTCAGAGTGGGGAGTAACTAGACTTAGTTTTGAAAGTGACTGTGAGCCGTTTGGGGCCCAGAGAGATGCTGTAATCCGACACATGGCCGAGAAAGCAGGGGTTGAAGTTTTAAGCAAAACATCTCACACACTGTACGACCCTGGGCAGATTTTACATGTCAATAATGGTAACACACCTATGCTCTTCAAGGACTTTGTCAAAGTTGTTGAAGACAACACACTCAGTGTACCAAATCCAGCCAAAGAGGTGGACAGAAGATTGTTGGGGTGTTGTGTGACACCTGTAGCTGTTGATCATCAGGCAAACCATGGGGTTCCTGAATTGAATGAACTAGGAGTGAAAGACATCCGATGTGTGACAAGTGGAGCATTGTGGAGAGGAGGAGAACAAGAGGCACTAAGGAGACTTGTCCTTCTTGAACAAGAGGTGAAGTATGTTAAGTTGGCATTATATAGGGTACTTGATTATGTTAAAAGACTTTCAAAGTATGCCAGATATGCAGCACTCATTGGGATTTAGAGACATAGATTATTGTCTATTGCCTTATGGTCAACATGCCATGCTGACACATGCACATGTAGAATATCACCATTTCTTAAAAAGAATAGTTGCTTCAGTTGCTAACATTAGCTAAACAGTTGAAGTATTTAGTGCTGATGTTTGACAAGGAAGTGTAATTATGATACTGTTTTTGTGTTGATTTGTTCAGCTGGTGAAAAATGACTTTGAAGAAGTTGCGTTACGTGCTACAACCATGCTGTCATCTCCTACCCACTTAAGTCCTTACCTACGATTTGGATGCCTATCCCCCAGAGTGATGTGGCATCGGCTCAGGGATTGCTATGGAAGGGTGAGTATTTGAGTGAAAAGAAACAAGTGAAGTTGCTTTAAGTTAAAAGGTTTTGGAATTGTGTAAGTTTTATTTTTCTGGTGAGCAGAGGCAGAAATTAAGTCAAAATGAAACCAGCTCATGTGAAGGTTCATGTGAAGAAAATTGTTGCAAATTACTTCTGTAAAGAAATAATAAATAAATAATTAATTAATGAAATAAATTAAAAAGAAATAAAATAAGTAACTTTGCTTAATGAGGATGTCACTAACAATTGACAACTGATAAACCTGTAGCCCTGGAATTCCTGGAATTTAGATGTGTCCACTTGTTTAGTATGTTGACCTGAAAAGACTGATGTTTGTAATATTATTCATTCTGTGTCTTAATGGTCAACAGGCAACAGGAAAAATAGTTAGATGTGTTCACTTGTTCAGTATGTTGACCTGAAAAGACTGATGTTTTTAATACTATTCATTCTGCGTCTTAATGGTCAACAGGCAACAGGAAAAATGCCACCTGTGTCACTTCAGGAGCCTCTTTTGCTACGAGAGTTTTTCTTCACCATGGCTAGCGCCAACCCAGGCTTGCATAAAATGGACAGCAACCCTATGTCTGTTCAGTATCCGTGGGAAGAAAATGAAGAGGGTCTCCAGAGGTGGAAGAATGTAAGTGTCTCATTTGGCAGAGGTGTGGTTGCATGTTGAGTGGTACGCACCTGGTAAATGTTTGTTAATGTGTTGCGTCATTTTCAGGGTGCCACTGGATTTCCATGGATTGATGCAGTAATGCGTCAGTTACGCATTGAAGGTTGGATTCCTCATGTTGCACGTCAGGCTGTAGGATGCTTCTTGACCAGGGGGTGCCTTTGGATCAACTGGGAAGAGGGATACAAGGTAGACAAGCATCGTTCAATGAGGTTTTGTATGTAAAGTAGCAGCACTAAGAGGTAAAATGTGTTTATTGTAGGTTTTTGACGAACTTCAACTGGATGCAGAGTGGAGTCTAAATGTAGGCAATTGGCTGTGGCTGTCAGGTAGTACGTTTGTGAAAGAACATGTGCCTTGGTTCTGTCCAGTGGAGGTTGGAAAGACGGTTGATCCCACTGGTGAATATGTGAGGTAACTACCCACTTTATAGTTTCAGCATGTTTGATTGAATGTGGGAATATGTTAATTGTTTGCTGACAACTGTGTTGCAGGAAATTTGTGCCTGAAGTCAGTGGATTACCCACAGAGTACCTGTTTGAACCGTGGAAAGCCCCTGAATTTGTACAACAAGCAGCTGGATGTTTGGTGGGAAAGGATTATCCCTTACCATTGGTGGACCACAAAGAACAGAGGAGAGTTTGCGTGCAGAGGCTGAAAGATCTAGCACATAGTGTTGGCAATGAGATTCCAGGTAAATAGTACAGTCAATTGCTTGGTGTATGCCTCTTAACTTTGCTCCATTTGCAGAAGACTACATTTTTTTTATAATTACTCATCAAACATTGGTGTAAAATTGGCAGATAAGGGACTGAAAAGGCCAATTTGTAAGAACCACCAGCTTTAAAGGCAAAACAAATAATAATAATAATAATCATGATATTTAATATTTCTATAGCGCATTTTACAATGAAAGATCAAAAGTGCTTTAGATGTCTTAAAAATAAAATAAAATGGTAAATCTTATTACAATAATTAATATAAAATAATTAAAAGTATGTAATAATTATAATATGTAAGCAAAATATAATAATTTCTAATAATTATTTGAAAAGAGGAATCAGTTACAAAGATTAAGTTGTTTTGCTGTGCCAGGGCTTAAAAGGAATGGTATAAAATATGTATGTTCTGTAACTGCACTTATCACTTGGGAGTTACTAAATACTTTTCTGTGATTATAGTTCCCAGCTGATTGTTACTGCACTGTTAACCTGTAGAAGGTTTTGTGGTATTCACGAATACTGAAACCGTCAACTTTTAGATAATAGTAGCATTGTTGTTGGCTTTTTTGTAGTGGAGGAAAGAGGACACACTAGTGTGCACTTGTTTAGAAAAGACCTGAGACTCCACGACAACCCTACATTGCGTGCCTGCCTGGAAGGTAGTGGTACATTCTACCCAGTGTATGTTTTTGACACCGAAGCAGCTCGGCACAGCAAGATCTCAGCTAACCGCTGGAATTTCTTACTGGAGAGCTTGAGAGATCTGGATAGTCAGCTGGCTAGGCTGGGATCACACCTGTTTGTTGTACGTGGGAGGGAGATGGAAGTGCTGCCAAAGCTGTTTTCAGAGTGGGGAGTAACTAGACTTAGTTTTGAAAGTGACTGTGAGCCGTTTGGGGCCCAGAGAGATGCTGTAATCCGACACATGGCCGAGAAAGCAGGGGTTGAAGTTTTAAGCAAAACATCTCACACACTGTACGAGCCTGGGCAGATTTTACATGTCAATAATGGTAACACACCTATGCTCTTCAAGGACTTTGTCAAAGTTGTTGAAGACAACACACTCAGTGTACCAAATCCAGCCAAAGAGGTGGACAGAAGATTGTTGGGGTGTTGTGTGACACCTGTAGCTGTTGATCATCAGGCAAACCATGGGGTTCCTGAATTGAATGAACTAGGAGTGAAAGACATCCGATGTGTGACAAGTGGAGCATTGTGGAGAGGAGGAGAACAAGAGGCACTAAGGAGACTTGTCCTTCTTGAACAAGAGGTGAAGTATGTTAAGTTGGCATTATATAGGGTACTTGATTATGTTAAAAGACTTTCAAAGTATGCCAGATATGCAGCACTCATTGGGATTTAGAGACATAGATTATTGTCTATTGCCTTATGGTCAACATGCCATGCTGACACATGCACATGTAGAATATCACCATTTCTTAAAAAGAATAGTTGCTTCAGTTGCTAACATTAGCTAAACAGTTGAAGTATTTAGTGCTGATGTTTGACAAGGAAGTGTAATTATGATACTGTTTTTGTGTTGATTTGTTCAGCTGGTGAAAAATGACTTTGAAGAAGTTGCGTTAAGTGCTACAACCATGCTGTCATCTCCTACCCACTTAAGTCCTTACCTACGATTTGGATGCCTATCCCCCAGAGTGATGTGGCATCGGCTCAGGGATTGCTATGGAAGGGTGAGTATTTGAGTGAAAAGAAACAAGTGAAGTTGCTTTAAGTTAAAAGGTTTTGGAATTGTGTAAGTTTTATTTTTCTGGTGAGCAGAGGCAGAAATTAAGTCAAAATGAAACCAGCTCATGTGAAGGTTCATGTGAAGAAAATTGTTGCAAATTACTTCTGTAAAGAAATAATAAATAAATAATTAATTAATGAAATAAATTAAAAAGAAATAAAATAAGTAACTTTGCTTAATGAGGATGTCACTAACAATTGACAACTGATAAACCTGTAGCCCTGGAATTCCTGGAATTTAGATGTGTCCACTTGTTTAGTATGTTGACCTGAAAAGACTGATGTTTGTAATATTATTCATTCTGTGTCTTAATGGTCAACAGGCAACAGGAAAAATAGTTAGATGTGTTCACTTGTTCAGTATGTTGACCTGAAAAGACTGATGTTTTTAATACTATTCATTCTGCGTCTTAATGGTCAACAGGCAACAGGAAAAATGCCACCTGTGTCACTTCAGGAGCCTCTTTTGCTACGAGAGTTTTTCTTCACCATGGCTAGCGCCAACCCAGGCTTGCATAAAATGGACAGCAACCCTATGTCTGTTCAGTATCCGTGGGAAGAAAATGAAGAGGGTCTCCAGAGGTGGAAGAATGTAAGTGTCTCATTTGGCAGAGGTGTGGTTGCATGTTGAGTGGTACGCACCTGGTAAATGTTTGTTAATGTGTTGCGTCATTTTCAGGGTGCCACTGGATTTCCATGGATTGATGCAGTAATGCGTCAGTTACGCATTGAAGGTTGGATTCCTCATGTTGCACGTCAGGCTGTAGGATGCTTCTTGACCAGGGGGTGCCTTTGGATCAACTGGGAAGAGGGATACAAGGTAGACAAGCATCGTTCAATGAGGTTTTGTATGTAAAGTAGCAGCACTAAGAGGTAAAATGTGTTTATTGTAGGTTTTTGACGAACTTCAACTGGATGCAGAGTGGAGTCTAAATGTAGGCAATTGGCTGTGGCTGTCAGGTAGTACGTTTGTGAAAGAACATGTGCCTTGGTTCTGTCCAGTGGAGGTTGGAAAGACGGTTGATCCCACTGGTGAATATGTGAGGTAACTACCCACTTTATAGTTTCAGCATGTTTGATTGAATGTGGGAATATGTTAATTGTTTGCTGACAACTGTGTTGCAGGAAATTTGTGCCTGAAGTCAGTGGATTACCCACAGAGTACCTGTTTGAACCGTGGAAAGCCCCTGAATTTGTACAACAAGCAGCTGGATGTTTGGTGGGAAAGGATTATCCCTTACCATTGGTGGACCACAAAGAACAGAGGAGAGTTTGCGTGCAGAGGCTGAAAGATCTAGCACATAGTGTTGGCAATGAGATTCCAGGTAAATAGTACAGTCAATTGCTTGGAGTATGCCTCTTAACTTTGCTCCATTTGCAGAAGACTACATTTTTGTTATAATTACTCATCAAACATTGGTGTAAAATTGGCAGATAAGGGACTGAAAAGGCCAATTTGTAAGAACCACCAGCTTTAAAGACAAAACAAATAATAATAATAATAATCATGATATTTAATATTTCTATAGCGCCTTTTACAATGAAAGATCAAAAGCGCTTTAGATGTCTTAAAAATAAAATAAAATAGTAAATCTCATTACAGTAATTAATATAAAATAATTAAAAGTATGTAATAATTATAATACGGAAGCAAAATATAATAATTCCTAATATTTGAAAAGAGGAACCAGTTACAAAGATTAAGTTGTTTTGCTGTGCCAGGGCTGAAAAGGAATGATATAAAATATATATGTTCTGTAACTGCACTTGTCACTTGGGAGTTACTAAATACTTTTCTGTGATTATAGTTCCCAGCTGATTGTTACTGCACTGTTAACCTGTAGAAGGTTTTGTGGTATTCACGAATACTGAAACAGTCAACTTTTAGATAGTTGTAACATTTTTGTTGGCTTTTTTGTAGTGGAGGAAAGAGGACACACTAGTGTGCACTTGTTTAGAAAAGACCTGAGACTCCACGACAACCCTGCATTGCGTGCCTGCCTGGAAGGTAGTGGTACATTCTATCCAGTGTATGTTTTTGACACCGAAGCAGCTCGGCACAGCAAGATCTCAGCTAACCGCTGGAATTTCTTACTGGAGAGCTTGAGAGATCTGGATAGTCAGCTGGCTAGGCTGGGATCACACCTGTTTGTTGTACGTGGGAGGGAGATGGAAGTGCTGCCAAAGCTGTTTTCAGAGTGGGGAGTAACTAGACTTAGTTTTGAAAGTGACTGTGAGCCGTTTGGGGCCCAGAGAGATGCTGTAATCCGACACATGGCCGAGAAAGCAGGGGTTGAAGTTTTAAGCAAAACATCTCACACACTGTACGACCCTGGGCAGATTTTACATGTCAATAATGGTAACACACCTATGCTCTTCAAGGACTTTGTCAAAGTTGTTGAAGACAACACACTCAGTGTACCAAATCCAGCCAAAGAGGTGGACAGAAGATTGTTGGGGTGTTGTGTGACACCTGTAGCTGTTGATCATCAGGCAAACCATGGGGTTCCTGAATTGAATGAACTAGGAGTGAAAGACATCCGATGTGTGACAAGTGGAGCATTGTGGAGAGGAGGAGAACAAGAGGCACTAAGGAGACTTGTCCTTCTTGAACAAGAGGTGAAGTATGTTAAGTTGGCATTATATAGGGTACTTGATTATGTTAA
This sequence comes from Blastomussa wellsi, assembly GCA_947652115.1. NCBI lineage: Eukaryota > Metazoa > Cnidaria > Anthozoa > Scleractinia > Plerogyridae > Blastomussa > Blastomussa wellsi. Next base: position 25,894,926 of record OX393568.1, on the reverse strand, counting down.
AAGACTTTCAAAGTATGCCAGATATGCAGCACTCATTGGGATTTAGAGACATAGATTATTGTCTATTGCCTTATGGTCAACATGCCATGCTGACACATGCACATGTAGAATATCACCATTTCTTAAAAAGAATAGTTGCTTCAGTTGCTAACATTAGCTAAACAGTTGAAGTATTTAGTGCTGATGTTTGACAAGGAAGTGTAATTATGATACTGTTTTTGTGTTGATTTGTTCAGCTGGTGAAAAATGACTTTGAAGAAGTTGCGTTACGTGCTACAACCATGCTGTCATCTCCTACCCACTTAAGTCCTTACCTACGATTTGGATGCCTATCCCCCAGAGTGATGTGGCATCGGCTCAGGGATTGCTATGGAAGGGTGAGTATTTGAGTGAAAAGAAACAAGTGAAGTTGCTTTAAGTTAAAAGGTTTTGGAATTGTGTAAGTTTTATTTTTCTGGTGAGCAGAGGCAGAAATTAAGTCAAAATGAAACCAGCTCATGTGAAGGTTCATGTGAAGAAAATTGTTGCAAATTACTTCTGTAAAGAAATAATAAATAAATAATTAATTAATGAAATAAATTAAAAAGAAATAAAATAAGTAACTTTGCTTAATGAGGATGTCACTAACAATTGACAACTGATAAACCTGTAGCCCTGGAATTCCTGGAATTTAGATGTGTCCACTTGTTTAGTATGTTGACCTGAAAAGACTGATGTTTGTAATATTATTCATTCTGTGTCTTAATGGTCAACAGGCAACAGGAAAAATAGTTAGATGTGTTCACTTGTTCAGTATGTTGACCTGAAAAGACTGATGTTTTTAATACTATTCATTCTGCGTCTTAATGGTCAACAGGCAACAGGAAAAATGCCACCTGTGTCACTTCAGGAGCCTCTTTTGCTACGAGAGTTTTTCTTCACCATGGCTAGCGCCAACCCAGGCTTGCATAAAATGGACAGCAACCCTATGTCTGTTCAGTATCCGTGGGAAGAAAATGAAGAGGGTCTCCAGAGGTGGAAGAATGTAAGTGTCTCATTTGGCAGAGGTGTGGTTGCATGTTGAGTGGTACGCACCTGGTAAATGTTTGTTAATGTGTTGCGTCATTTTCAGGGTGCCACTGGATTTCCATGGATTGATGCAGTAATGCGTCAGTTACGCATTGAAGGTTGGATTCCTCATGTTGCACGTCAGGCTGTAGGATGCTTCTTGACCAGGGGGTGCCTTTGGATCAACTGGGAAGAGGGATACAAGGTAGACAAGCATCGTTCAATGAGGTTTTGTATGTAAAGTAGCAGCACTAAGAGGTAAAATGTGTTTATTGTAGGTTTTTGACGAACTTCAACTGGATGCAGAGTGGAGTCTAAATGTAGGCAATTGGCTGTGGCTGTCAGGTAGTACGTTTGTGAAAGAACATGTGCCTTGGTTCTGTCCAGTGGAGGTTGGAAAGACGGTTGATCCCACTGGTGAATATGTGAGGTAACTACCCACTTTATAGTTTCAGCATGTTTGATTGAATGTGGGAATATGTTAATTGTTTGCTGACAACTGTGTTGCAGGAAATTTGTGCCTGAAGTCAGTGGATTACCCACAGAGTACCTGTTTGAACCGTGGAAAGCCCCTGAATTTGTACAACAAGCAGCTGGATGTTTGGTGGGAAAGGATTATCCCTTACCATTGGTGGACCACAAAGAACAGAGGAGAGTTTGCGTGCAGAGGCTGAAAGATCTAGCACATAGTGTTGGCAATGAGATTCCAGGTAAATAGTACAGTCAATTGCTTGGTGTATGCCTCTTAACTTTGCTCCATTTGCAGAAGACTACATTTTTTTTATAATTACTCATCAAACATTGGTGTAAAATTGGCAGATAAGGGACTGAAAAGGCCAATTTGTAAGAACCACCAGCTTTAAAGGCAAAACAAATAATAATAATAATAATCATGATATTTAATATTTCTATAGCGCATTTTACAATGAAAGATCAAAAGTGCTTTAGATGTCTTAAAAATAAAATAAAATGGTAAATCTTATTACAATAATTAATATAAAATAATTAAAAGTATGTAATAATTATAATATGTAAGCAAAATATAATAATTTCTAATAATTATTTGAAAAGAGGAATCAGTTACAAAGATTAAGTTGTTTTGCTGTGCCAGGGCTTAAAAGGAATGGTATAAAATATGTATGTTCTGTAACTGCACTTATCACTTGGGAGTTACTAAATACTTTTCTGTGATTATAGTTCCCAGCTGATTGTTACTGCACTGTTAACCTGTAGAAGGTTTTGTGGTATTCACGAATACTGAAACCGTCAACTTTTAGATAATAGTAGCATTGTTGTTGGCTTTTTTGTAGTGGAGGAAAGAGGACACACTAGTGTGCACTTGTTTAGAAAAGACCTGAGACTCCACGACAACCCTACATTGCGTGCCTGCCTGGAAGGTAGTGGTACATTCTACCCAGTGTATGTTTTTGACACCGAAGCAGCTCGGCACAGCAAGATCTCGGCTAACCGCTGGAATTTCTTACTGGAGAGCTTGAGAGATCTGGATAGTCAGCTGGCTAGGCTGGGATCACACCTGTTTGTTGTACGTGGGAGGGAGATGGAAGTGCTGCCAAAGCTGTTTTCAGAGTGGGGAGTAACTAGACTTAGTTTTGAAAGTGACTGTGAGCCGTTTGGGGCCCAGAGAGATGCTGTAATCCGACACATGGCCGAGAAAGCAGGGGTTGAAGTTTTAAGCAAAACATCTCACACACTGTACGAGCCTGGGCAGATTTTACATGTCAATAATGGTAACACACCTATGCTCTTCAAGGACTTTGTCAAAGTTGTTGAAGACAACACACTCAGTGTACCAAATCCAGCCAAAGAGGTGGACAGAAGATTGTTGGGGTGTTGTGTGACACCTGTAGCTGTTGATCATCAGGCAAACCATGGGGTTCCTGAATTGAATGAACTAGGAGTGAAAGACATCCGATGTGTGACAAGTGGAGCATTGTGGAGAGGAGGAGAACAAGAGGCACTAAGGAGACTTGTCCTTCTTGAACAAGAGGTGAAGTATGTTAAGTTGGCATTATATAGGGTACTTGATTATGTTAAAAGACTTTCAAAGTATGCCAGATATGCAGCACTCATTGGGATTTAGAGACATAGATTATTGTCTATTGCCTTATGGTCAACATGCCATGCTGACACATGCACATGTAGAATATCACCATTTCTTAAAAAGAATAGTTGCTTCAGTTGCTAACATTAGCTAAACAGTTGAAGTATTTAGTGCTGATGTTTGACAAGGAAGTGTAATTATGATACTGTTTTTGTGTTGATTTGTTCAGCTGGTGAAAAATGACTTTGAAGAAGTTGCGTTAAGTGCTACAACCATGCTGTCATCTCCTACCCACTTAAGTCCTTACCTACGATTTGGATGCCTATCCCCCAGAGTGATGTGGCATCGGCTCAGGGATTGCTATGGAAGGGTGAGTATTTGAGTGAAAAGAAACAAGTGAAGTTGCTTTAAGTTAAAAGGTTTTGGAATTGTGTAAGTTTTATTTTTCTGGTGAGCAGAGGCAGAAATTAAGTCAAAATGAAACCAGCTCATGTGAAGGTTCATGTGAAGAAAATTGTTGCAAATTACTTCTGTAAAGAAATAATAAATAAATAATTAATTAATGAAATAAATTAAAAAGAAATAAAATAAGTAACTTTGCTTAATGAGGATGTCACTAACAATTGACAACTGATAAACCTGTAGCCCTGGAATTCCTGGAATTTAGATGTGTCCACTTGTTTAGTATGTTGACCTGAAAAGACTGATGTTTGTAATATTATTCATTCTGTGTCTTAATGGTCAACAGGCAACAGGAAAAATAGTTAGATGTGTTCACTTGTTCAGTATGTTGACCTGAAAAGACTGATGTTTTTAATACTATTCATTCTGCGTCTTAATGGTCAACAGGCAACAGGAAAAATGCCACCTGTGTCACTTCAGGAGCCTCTTTTGCTACGAGAGTTTTTCTTCACCATGGCTAGCGCCAACCCAGGCTTGCATAAAATGGACAGCAACCCTATGTCTGTTCAGTATCCGTGGGAAGAAAATGAAGAGGGTCTCCAGAGGTGGAAGAATGTAAGTGTCTCATTTGGCAGAGGTGTGGTTGCATGTTGAGTGGTACGCACCTGGTAAATGTTTGTTAATGTGTTGCGTCATTTTCAGGGTGCCACTGGATTTCCATGGATTGATGCAGTAATGCGTCAGTTACGCATTGAAGGTTGGATTCCTCATGTTGCACGTCAGGCTGTAGGATGCTTCTTGACCAGGGGGTGCCTTTGGATCAACTGGGAAGAGGGATACAAGGTAGACAAGCATCGTTCAATGAGGTTTTGTATGTAAAGTAGCAGCACTAAGAGGTAAAATGTGTTTATTGTAGGTTTTTGACGAACTTCAACTGGATGCAGAGTGGAGTCTAAATGTAGGCAATTGGCTGTGGCTGTCAGGTAGTACGTTTGTGAAAGAACATGTGCCTTGGTTCTGTCCAGTGGAGGTTGGAAAGACGGTTGATCCCACTGGTGAATATGTGAGGTAACTACCCACTTTATAGTTTCAGCATGTTTGATTGAATGTGGGAATATGTTAATTGTTTGCTGACAACTGTGTTGCAGGAAATTTGTGCCTGAAGTCAGTGGATTACCCACAGAGTACCTGTTTGAACCGTGGAAAGCCCCTGAATTTGTACAACAAGCAGCTGGATGTTTGGTGGGAAAGGATTATCCCTTACCATTGGTGGACCACAAAGAACAGAGGAGAGTTTGCGTGCAGAGGCTGAAAGATCTAGCACATAGTGTTGGCAATGAGATTCCAGGTAAATAGTACAGTCAATTGCTTGGTGTATGCCTCTTAACTTTGCTCCATTTGCAGAAGACTACATTTTTGTTATAATTACTCATCAAACATTGGTGTAAAATTAGCAGATAAGGGACTGAAAAGGCCAATTTGTAAGAACCACCAGCTTTAAAGGCAAAACAAATAATAATAATAATAATCATGATATTTAATATTTCTATAGCGCCTTTTACAATGAAAGATCAAAAGCGCTTTAGATGTCTTAAAAATAAAATAAAATAGTAAATCTCATTACAGTAATTAATATAAAATAATTAAAAGTATGTAATAATTATAATACGGAAGCAAAATATAATAATTCCTAATATTTGAAAAGAGGAACCAGTTACAAAGATTAAGTTGTTTTGCTGTGCCAGGGCTGAAAAGGAATGATATAAAATATATATGTTCTGTAACTGCACTTGTCACTTGGGAGTTACTAAATACTTTTCTGTGATTATAGTTCCCAGCTGATTGTTACTGCACTGTTAACCTGTAGAAGGTTTTGTGGTATTCACGAATACTGAAACAGTCAACTTTTAGATAGTTGTAACATTTTTGTTGGCTTTTTTGTAGTGGAGGAAAGAGGACACACTAGTGTGCACTTGTTTAGAAAAGACCTGAGACTCCACGACAACCCTGCATTGCGTGCCTGCCTGGAAGGTAGTGGTACATTCTATCCAGTGTATGTTTTTGACACCGAAGCAGCTCGGCACAGCAAGATCTCAGCTAACCGCTGGAATTTCTTACTGGAGAGCTTGAGAGATCTGGATAGTCAGCTGGCTAGGCTGGGATCACACCTGTTTGTTGTACGTGGGAGGGAGATGGAAGTGCTGCCAAAGCTGTTTTCAGAGTGGGGAGTAACTAGACTTAGTTTTGAAAGTGACTGTGAGCCGTTTGGGGCCCAGAGAGATGCTGTAATCCGACACATGGCCGAGAAAGCAGGGGTTGAAGTTTTAAGCAAAACATCTCACACACTGTACGAGCCTGGGCAGATTTTACATGTCAATAATGGTAACACACCTATGCTCTTCAAGGACTTTGTCAAAGTTGTTGAAGACAACACACTCAGTGTACCAAATCCAGCCAAAGAGGTGGACAGAAGATTGTTGGGGTGTTGTGTGACACCTGTAGCTGTTGATCATCAGGCAAACCATGGGGTTCCTGAATTGAATGAACTAGGAGTGAAAGACATCCGATGTGTGACAAGTGGAGCATTGTGGAGAGGAGGAGAACAAGAGGCACTAAGGAGACTTGTCCTTCTTGAACAAGAGGTAAAGTATTGGGATTTAGAGACATAGTTTATTATCTATTGACTTATCGTCGAAATGCCATGCTGACACATGCACGTGTAGAATATCACCATTTCTTAAAAAGAATAGTTGCTTCAGTTGCTAACATTAGCTAAACAGTTGAAGTATTTAGTGCTGATGTTTGACAAAGAAGTGTAATTATGATACTGTTTTTGTGTTGATTTGTTCAGCTGGTGAAAAATGACTTTGAAGAAGTTGCGTTAAGTGCTACAACCATGCTGTCATCTCCTACCCGCTTAAGTCCTTACCTACGATTTGGATGCCTATCCCCCAGAGTGATGTGGCATCGGCTCAGGGATTGCTATGGAAGGGTGAGTATTTGATTGAAAAGAAACAAGTGAAGTTGCTTTAAGTTAAAAGGTTTTGGAATTGTGTAAGTTTTATTTTTCTGGTGAGCAGAGGCAGAAATTAAGTCAAAATGAAGCCAGCGCATGTGAAGGTTCATGTGAAGAAAATTGTTGCAAATTACTTGTGTAAAGAAATAATAAATAAATAATTAATTAATGAAATAAATTAAAAAGAAATAAAATAAGTAACTTTGCTTAATGAGGATGTCACTAACAATTGACAACTGATAAACCTGTAGCCCTGGAATTCCTGGAATTTAGATGTGTCCACTTGTTCAGTATGTTGACCTGAAAAGACTGATGTTTGTAATACTATTTATTCTGTGTCTTAATGGTCAACAGGCAACAGGAAAAATGCCACCTGTGTCACTTCAGGAGCCTCTTTTGCTACGAGAGTTTTTCTTCACCATGGCTAGCGCCAACCCAGGCTTGCATAAAATGGACAGCAACCCTATGTCTGTTCAGTATCCGTGGGAAGAAAATGAAGAGGGTCTCCAGAGGTGGAAGAATGTAAGTGTCTCATTTGGCAGAGGTGTGGTTGCATGTTGAGTGGTACGCACCTGGTAAATGTTTGTTAATGTGTTACGTCACTTTCAGGGTACCACTGGATTTCCATGGATTGATGCAGTAATGCGTCAGTTACGCATTGAAGGTTGGATTCCTCATGTTGCACGTCAGGCTGTAGGATGCTTCTTGACCAGGGGGTGCCTTTGGATCAACTGGGAAGAGGGATACAAGGTAGACAAGCATCGTTCAATGAGGTTTTGTATGTAAAGTAGCAGCACTAAGAGGTAAAATGTGTTTATTGTAGGTTTTTGACGAACTTCAACTGGATGCAGAGTGGAGTCTAAATATAGGCAATTGGCTGTGGCTGTCGGGAAGTACATTTGTGAAAGAACATGTGCCTTGGTTTTGTCCAGTAGAGGTTGGAAAGAAGATCGATCCCACTGGTGAATATGTTAGGTACGCTTTTTAATAAGTGGATGTTTCAGTTTGGGCTAGTATATTTTGGAGAATTTAATAGAGTAGATTAGATGTATTTCACGCTGTAATATCATAGTAATTCTTACCTGCTTTTGCTTTGACTGTGTAACTGTATGGTAATTGTATTTTTCTTGGATCGTATAATATAGTAATGTAACATGAATTGCAAGTGTAGCGTAACATCAATAAAGGTACAAAAAATGCAGTTTTTTGGTGCTTTTCATAAGCGTTCGTTATGTAGGGCCCTTTTTTCCCCTAATTTTGTTGCAAATATTTTTTTGCAGGAAATATGTGCCAGAACTCAAGAGATTTCCTCTTAAGTATTTGTTTGAACCATGGAGAGCACCTCTAAAAGTTCAGAAATCTGCTCGGTGCATTGTGGGTGACGATTATCCTGAACCTGTGGCTAATCATGCTGAACAACGAAAAATCTGCGTGCAGCGCTTGAAAGATCTGTGCATCTCCTTAGATCTCTCAGGTACAGTTGTACATTTATGGTGCATGCATGTTAATGGTATCCTAATTTTGATGTGGCAGTAACACTGGCAGTGTTTGGCCCATATCTCAAACAGTTTCAAAAGCAAAAATATTACTTTTTTCACTTCAATTTCTCATGTTGCATCAATTATTAAAACACGACGTTTGCTTTACCATTAGATAATTACTTTGCAGACCGAGTAATCAGTCAAAGTAATTAGATGATTACTTTGAACTTTGTAGCCCAGATCATCTGTGACTCTAGAAAATTCGACCATGTTACCCCACTTCTATAAGAACTTCGTTAGCTTCCAATCAAATCACATCTCTGTGATGCCGTGCTTGCCTTTAAGTGTATGCTTGGCTCTGCTCCTTCTTACCCAGTCTCATTGCAGTTTGTGAAACGTGCTGAAGTAAGCGGTCGTAGGACCCGAAACTCTCAACTTTTTCAAATTCCGTTATTAAATCTAGATCTGGACAAAGGACATTCACTTACCGTTAGTCAGTCTATGGAACAATTTAGAAAACTTTCTCAAGCTCTGTGACTTTGTTATTACCTTCAAACGGAAACTAATGGCTAACTTGTTCACTGCCTTCCTCTTAAAGTGCATATGACACGACTTTTTTTGCTCTTGATTCTTGTAGTTGGATATCTAAAGAAAAGTGCTGGAAAAATCTAAAAAGCATTGTTTTTGCTTTCAATATACGCGCAATTTCCCTACAAATTTGTCCCAGAAACTGGGAGCTAGTTTATCGACGGCGAAGTTATTCGTGACGTCACATTGTGTACCTTTCCCGCGAAGGTCTGTTGTCGCTAAGAGGATTCTGCAGTACTTCGTAGTGGACAGATAGTGCATTGAAAGGCAAAGTCATGTCCAGTGTTTCTATGATTCGTTTGAGTCGGACTCTTCTGTAAGTTGCATTGAGGTACACAATGTGACGTCACGTTCCGATATCACGTGCGATTTTGGTCGCGCGATGACCGGGACAAATTTGAAGGTAAATTGCGCGTATTTTGAAAGCAAAAAAAAGGCTTTTTAGATTTTTCCAGCACTTTTAAGGCTTCGAGTCGTTTTCTATAGATATCCAACTAAAAGAATCAAGAGAAAAAAATTTCGTGTCATATGCACTTTAAGTCAGTCTTGTAAATTTCTTTGTTTTACTACAAAATTTCTTCTTTTGCACAATTTTTATCTCATCAATGTTTTTTTCCTTCGGTGTCTCTCTTTAACGCTGTTTTATTCAATTTTCATCCATCATTGTATTATTCATAACATAAGACAATGAAAAATGAAAATCAAACTGGTTTAAAAAAAATTAAACCAAAGGTAAAATTAAACGGCAACAGAGACAAAAGAGGTTACCCCTTTCGAGTTTGTTTCCTAAAATAATTAAAAACACAAATTTACATCTGAAAAAAAATCACAGTAAAATAGTTCAAAAATTTCCAAAAACATTGTGATAACTGTATTATTGTTAGTTTTAAAATCATTATTATTGTCACTGAAAAGCCCTTTTTGCTGTTTTTAGGGAGTGTTTATTGTATTGTAATTACGTTTTCCTTGTTCAGGTCACAGAAGCCTTCATTGGTTCAGAAAGGACCTTCGACTTCATGACAATCCCAGTCTACGTGAATGCCTTGCAGACAGTAAGGTGTTTTACGGAGTGTACTTCTTGGAGTCCTGGGATGAAGATAACGTGTCTGTCAGTCCAAATCGCTGGCATTTCCTGCTGCAGTCACTTCAAGACCTCGACAGAAGTCTGGCTCAGTGTGGTTCACGTCTTTTCTTGCTGAAGGGAAGACCTATTGACATCTTGCCTTCACTTTTTAAAGAGTGGGATGTTACTCGCCTGTCTTTCGAGGTTGATTGTGAGCCACGTTGTAAGACCAGGGATGCGGTCATCACTGGTCTTGCTAAAAAAAATGGAATTGAAGTGATCAGTCGCGTTTCACATACACTCTATGATACTGATGCCCTGTTAAATTCGAAGGAGAGAAGAGTACCACAGTTGTTCGATGAATTTGTGGAGCTTGCAATGCAGCAAGGAAGGCCACAAATGCCGGTACCAAAGGTCAATAGAAAGCTGTTTGGTTGTTGTGTAACTCCTATAAGCAAAAGCCATGACCAACAGTATGGACTACCTACACCAGGGGACATGGGTTACCAAAAACCTTCAGGTACCGGCTCTTTGTACCCAGGTGGCGAGCAGGAGGCTTTAGCGAGAATGGAAGCAACTTTGAACAAGGTGTGAATATTTTACTATGCTTGTCGCTGGAGTTTGCAAGAGCGTTACACTCTTCTCCGTTCAATTGACATTCTTTTCCTTTAGACAATGCTTTTCAATCAAGCGCATTCTAGCTGTTCGAGTTCACAGCAATCACTGTTTTGGAAGTAATAAATCAAACATGAGAAACAATGTTTCATCCCATTTCCAAACACCGAGAAGAGAGTTGAAACTTTTTACCTTTCAAACGCCTTTTTTATCGATAAATTTGGACGTGTTCCAGTGAATCAACGTTAATAAACTTTGGAATTAAATTTTAAATTTTTTTCCCTCAAGAATATTTTGCGAAAGTGAAAAAAAAATGGTTGGACCTGTTTTTGAGATTTTTGAAAAAACGGTATATGGTCCAGAAAAAATTTTACAGACACCTTAATATCACATTTCCAAACCACGGTTACGGTTCTGATTCGCTTTGTTTTAACGTGATGAGTTTGAGAAGGAAGGAAGTAAACAGAGAAAACAAACTACTGCAAGGGAATCAACTTCTTTGTCTGTCCTGTCCTTTCGTATTCTTTGTCTGTCATGTCCTTTTGTATTCTTTGCCTGTCATGTCCATTCGTATTCTTTGTCTGTCCTGTCCTTTCGTATTCTTTGTCTGTCATGTCCTTTCGTATCCTTTGTCTGTCCTGTCCTTTCGTATTCTTTGTCTGTCATGTCCTTTCGTATTCTTTGTTTGTCCTGTCCTTTCGTATTCTTTGTCTGTCCTGTCCTTTCGTATTCTTTGATTCTTTGTCTGTCCTGTCCTGTCCTTTCGTATTCTTTGTCTGTCCTGTCCTTTCGTATTCTTTGATTCTTTGTCCGTCCTGTCCTTTCGTATTCTTTGATTCTTTGTCTTTCATGTCTTTTCGTATTCTTTGTCTGTCCTGTCCTTTCGTATTCTTTGATTCTTTGTCTGTCATGTCCTTTCGTATTCTCTGTCTGTCCTGTCTTTTCGTATTCTTTGATTCTTTGTCTGTCGTCTATCTCCTTTCGTATTCTTTGTCTGTCATGTCCTTTCGTATTCTTTGATTCTTTGTCTGTCCTGTCCTTTCGTATTCTTTGATTCTTTGTCTGTCCTGTCCTTTCGTATTCTTTGTTTGTCCTATCCTTTTGTATTCTTTGTCTGTCCTGTCCTTTCGTATTCTTTGTCTGTCCTATCCTTTCGTATTTTTTGATTCTTTGTCTGTCATTTCCTTTCGTAATCTTTGTGCCAAAAATACAGTAAAAAACCGCATATAAGAACCTGTTAGGCTAAAATTTTCATTTTAAGCCCCCTTTAAGCAAGGTTCTTATCAGTGGAGAACTCCAAAAAAACCAGTACTGTAGGTTTATAGCTTGAAACTTTTTATGAATGTGCAGTATTTGTCCCAATATTTTCTTGATAAAATTATCAACTTCAGAGAACTGACTATGAGTTCGTTTGAGCATAAGGACATACCTGTACTGTATTGTATTGCCTTTAGGCATTATGGTATAAGTGATTTGTATTGTATTTGTATTATAAATATGGGATGATATTTATAATATATTAAAATGAAATTCATATGAAACTATAAGAACCTATTATAAGAACCTTGGTAACCAAAATTTGTACCATTTATGTAAGTACCTGTTTAGGCTAAATTAAAAAATCCAGTGAATATAATTAAGTGCATGTGTTAAGACATGTATGGCCTAGTGACTTGTTTATGCATTAAATAGGAGTTAGAAACAAGCTTATTATTGATCCTGCAGATGATAGAAAATGACTTTTGCGATCCACCATTGACTGCAAGGTCTCTGTTGCCGTCTGCAAGTATCTTAAGTCCTTACTTGAGGCTGGGCTGCTTGTCTGCGAGGCTCCTTTACCAGAGAATGACTGAGGAGTATATAAAGGTACGTGTTATACCTTTCACATATTGACAATCAGGGTTTCATTTGATTGAATGTCTGCCAAAGAACCTTTTCTTAGTTAGGCACTCACTTTAACTGCCCCAGTCCATTTCCTTACAGAACAAGACTTTGAACCCGCCTGTGACGGTGTACAGCAAGCTATTGTGGCGCGAGTTCTTTTTCCTTGTTGGAAGCCAGGTGCCAAATGCACATGAGATGGTCAACAATCCACTAAGTCTTCAAATTCCATGGGAAGATTCTGCAGAATATCTGGCCAGATGGAAACAGGTAGGTCTGGTAGATTTTATCATGCTGTATTGCGTGCCTTCCGCCTTTCTCCACCCCTTCCCATAGATAATATCCAAAGATGATATTCAGTCCGTACTGTAACAACAAGAACTTTATTTGTACCCTGAATTAAATTAAATTAACAAAACTTGGAAGAATAAAATCAAATGAGTAAATCAAAAGCCCAACTTGAGATCGGCAAGTCGAAGGTTCGATGCTCGGTGGGATGCTAATGTATATATATATTTTTTTTCAGTTTTCTTTTCTTTTGGCTCCTTTTTTTCTTTCTGGGTGCTAAACGATGTCCTCTCGGGTACAACTCGAGTACATTATTGTCAGTCCGCCTTCTCAGTCGTATACAGACGCCCAGCGAGATTCAAAAGTTTAGGACTAATCGACCGAACGTGTGTCCTGGGGCTACCCGCTATACTCCTGAATTTTACCAAATTAAACCGACGTTTCAGCCCACCGAGCACGACCCGTATAATGGCGGACTCAAAAACTTCATGTACACTATTACCGAAGTGTAACGTAAAAACGAATTCAAAACTAAAATCCCGAGATTACGCAGTGCGGACTGTTAAACGTACCTATTGATATCTGTTACCATTGTGTACTGAATCTCGACAACTATTTTATTGCAAAAGACTTTTTGATGAGCCAACAGGATACTTAAAGAAGATAATCATGTAGACCATAGAAGTTAACACAAATGTGATGTAGTTTTGTGATTGCTGCTACAAAACCTCGCTTTTTGCCAGTCTGTTAAATTAAGAAGTCCGCATAGAAACATTATCAAGCTTTCTGCTCGTCAGAGGTAAGGTAAGCGATAGTCGAAGAATCTCTCAACTAGAACTGTGCGAAGAGCGGAAAAGAAGAATTTCTTTGTTGACTGTGAGGGGGTAGGGTTTTGAATTAAGATTGAGATTGCTAGTCATCAGTTCCCGTCACAACTTGTGTAAGCTCATGCTGATTGACATGGCTTGTCACGTGTTTATCGCAGGGTATGACTGGTTTTCCGTGGATTGACGCCATTATGCGCCAGCTCCGTTCAGAAGGTTGGATTCATGATATTGCACGCAGAGCTGTAGGGTCATTTTTGACGCGAGGTTGTCTTTGGGTTAACTGGGAGGAAGGGTTTAAGGTCAGTTGTACTCAGTTCTTTAATAGTGAACAAAAATAGGCTCTATTGAAGGTGTGTTGACGAACGAACAAAGTCTTGCCTAAGAAATTCCTTTAGCGGAATCTCTTTACTCCGAGCTCGTAGAATCTCTGTCTTCAATCGCTCTGAAACAGTTGAATGGTCCTAGTAAGAGCACTTGAGGTAACGTTTAGTATTTTTCTTGAAAAGTGAAGCTTCCTGAGTGTCTCGTTGATTTCTCAGCTACCAGTTATTAATACGTTAATACATTTTGTTAGCTTGTGTGACTATTGCTGGAATATCGTTACCCTTGGTTACAGTCTCATTATCTTTGACCACAATAGTGAATTAGCCTTTTTTAATTTGTTTATTGTAGGTTTTTGACGAACTTCAACTGGATGCAGAGTGGAGTCTAAATATAGGCAATTGGCTTTGGCTGTCAGGAAGTACATTTGTGAAAGAACATGTGCCTTGGTTTTGTCCAGTAGAGGTTGGAAAGAAGATTGATCCCACTGGCGATTATGTCAGGTTGGTCATTTTGATTGTAAACTTTTCTCTGTTTATTTCTGTCTTCCACTGATGAAAAATGTTGGGAGACATCACCTTTTTCCAGGATCTCATTTTCAGTCGTAAGTGACCGAAATGAGAGAGCGGCTATATAAAACTTCCATACATAACGATGTTTGTTTGCTTTCTTTTGTTCGTTACATACATACATACATACATACATACATACATACATACTTTATTGTAACTCCCTACAAGGGCTCTTCGGTTACAAGACTTCGTTGTTGTTGTTATCTCAATGACCGGCCTTATTTCTTCGATTTGTTTAAAGAAAATATGTGCCAGAGGTAAGAAAGCTTCCCACAGACTACATTTTTCAGCCGTGGCTGGCACCACGTGAACTCCAAGAGTCATGCGGCTGTGTGATTGATCAAGATTATCCTGCTCCACTTGTTGATCATGTGCAGCAACGCGTTGTGTGTGTCCAGCGGCTTCGTGACCTCGCTTGCAAGTTAACAGCTGAGTGATTGTTTCACATAACCTCAACATGGTACTGCTATTCCAGTTATTCCAGCTATATCATGTACAGTTCAATGTTTTGTAAATATGTAACTGAGGAATTATGCCATGTTTTTTTTAATTGAGATTCAGTTATTTCGCGAAATATTAACATTTGAATGTCGGCTAAGTAACAAAAGAATCCTTTTCCTGTAAGTATTAAATGGCACAAAGTAGAAAGATTTTGAAAGAAAAGCAAGAGAGAAACTCGAATAATTATTATAATTATTTGTGTGACATTTTTGGGTGTTAATCTTCACACCTTTCTGACAGGAAATTGGCACTACCTTGGGGTAGTGTTGTCAGTTCTTAAACTGTTTTCAAATGAGCTCATTTTGGACCCATTCTAGCCCTATGTACCAACTTAATGTGCTGCGTGGAAAAATACAGGTTGATTTCAATTTGGTATACCCGTAAGTTCTTAAAAGCAACTGAATTAATTTATTCCGGACGAAACTTTCTTGTGAGGTTTATGGAAGTTTTAGTAAAAACTTTCGCTTGCTTGTTATTTTAATATTGAGGGAAGCAAGAGGGAGGGGGTTTCTAGCATAAATGAAGCTAACTGATACAACCTCGTTGGTTTTAACTGATAAAGTAAATAACAACAGGGATTAAACATTTATTCCTTTAGAGCGCGTTGGAAATAAGATGGAAGATAGCGCCGAGTTGGCAAGAACTATGTAATATTCAACAAGTACTAGTGGATTAATTGTTTTTATTTTTATTAAAAGCGCCCACTGAATTGCAATATGAGGGCTCCAGGCTTTTCTGGCTGATACTATGATGGTTAAGCCAATGAAAACTCTTAAATCCAATGATCCATATTTTAATAAAGTTAGTTATTTGTTGTTCAGATGAGAGTAAAATCGCCATCATCACCACCACCACCAAGAAACTAAACCAATGAAAGTAACTTTGTAGGAAAGTAAGTAACACTTTTATTTAAGCACATATCGCAAGGAGCAGTAACCCTTGTATTAAACGTAGTGGAGTGTGTAAAATGATCGAAGCTATAAATAAAAATGTTTGGGCTTTAATTACAATGGTGGTTATTTACTCATTGAAAGTGCTGTTACGACCTGCTCTTCCCTCGATTTGTTACGCGAAATGATGTGAAGTCAGTATAAGAAATGTGTGGCTTCATAGCTCAGTTGGTAGAGCATCGCACCGGTATTTCGCGGAGGTTGCGGGTTCGAATCCCGTTGAAGCCCTGTTTTTCAGGCTTCTTTCCAGTTGCTTAAATTGGAAATTTTCTGCGATGATCATTCCTCGCTTTCAATTACTTGTGCAGATATGATTGGCCGTGGTCCTATTACCGAGGTTGTGCATCCTGTCCGAAGTTTCCTTCCAGACCTTGTTTTCAGGGGCGGATATCGGATCCTGGATTTTTCTCAGGGAAGGGGGGTGCGCCACTAAGAATGACTTAAGGGGGGAGAACCCTAACTACAAAACGGTTGGTACAGATGACTTCCAACCATCATATCTTGGGTTCCCTTTCATTCCTGGGATAATTTTTGGCCATGTTTGTTCTATCGGAGGTTGCTTTCACTTCTGGCACCTTTGACCATATATCTCGAATGAAACCAAAGCCAATCGATAGAGTGCATTCATATGCAAAATCTGTCGTAAGGATTTGTTGAACTTCGCAATACTGTAGCTTTTTAACTAATGGGAATCTGTACAAATCCCCAGGACAGATTTTGCATCTGAATGCACTCTAAGCTGTGCGAGTTTACGTGTTCTGGTCACATGACTTTCCAAATATGGTAAAAACTGCCAAATGTGAAATGAGCCTCCAATTGAACAAGCATGGCAAAAAAAAACTAATTGCAGGAATGAAAGGGAACCCAGGATATGATAGTTAGAAGTCATCTTTCCCAACCGTTTTATAGTTACGGTCTACCTCCCCCCCCCCTCGCCGCCCCTTTAACTGATGGGCATAGACGTACGAGCCGGGGGGGACTGCAGCTCCCCCAGTTTCGGAAATATTCAACATTTTTCGGGCAGAACGCTCAGGATTCGGGCAAAAGCAGTAGCAATTTTTGAGCGGTTATATACCGGTTTAATGCTAACACATTCGATAATTGTGTAATTTTTTCGGGCATGGAGGTTACAGCCCACAAAGGTGCCCGTACGCCTATGCTGATGGTGACGTAAACAGAATACTAGCGACCAGTCTACCTCCACTATCCGCATGGAGATTCCCTGTGACCTTAACATGAACACTTTCGAATTCAACAACACCTACAACATCCAAACACATCGTACAGCCATGGGGACACACATGGCCCCATCATACGCTAATCCATTCCTCGCTAAATTACACATGCACCATACCAGCCACATACCTGATGGCGTTTCATCGACGACGTTTTCATGATCTGGACCCATACGGAAGACGAACTACGCACCTTCGTCGCTTACCTCAGCAACCTTCATCCCACTATCAAATTTCCCTCGAGACCTACCACTGTTTCAGACCATTTTCTTTCCGACAATCACTCGGCTAACGACACAGAACTTATCCCACTAGAACTTGTTCATTCATCTCTTGACGCTTTACGCAAAGCTGGGGAAGCGTACCTAATTGAAAGGGGTCAAACTCTTGAGCCTAAAGGCATAAGACTTCTAGAGTTGCAGTCTTTATAGCTCTTCTGTCATACCCCATTTTGATATCTTGTAATTCGTATGTAATTTCCAATGGTTAGTTTTTCCATTGTAATATCATAGCCTTTTGTCTTGGGTGTTTAAATTGTAACGATTTTTCTTAGGTTGAATCAAATCCCTGAAGAAGTCGGGCCGTGCCCGACGAAATACTGGAAAAATATATTAGTTAATCCCAACTGTACGGTCAGCCTTTCTGTATATTCAGTTGTATTGGAAAGCAGCAGGTCATCTCAGGAGGGGGGGCGCACCCTCCCACTATATCCGCACTGGCTTTTCCGGCACAGTGGTGCAGTCAATCGTGTACAGAATTCGGCCTGGAAATTAATTCCAGGCGTAGTGAATCGATAATTTACCGATTGTTATCGGAAACGATTGTCGTCGTTTTACACTGAGTTAATCATCTACGCAATGTCACAAGTTATTAATAGAGTTTTGTGTTTTTCGACACAATGTTGTCTATAATAATAATAATAATAATAATAATAATAATAATAAAATAATAATAATCTTTATTCAGGAAACTTTTTCACCACTTATGTGGCTTTCGAAAAAGACCTCAAATATTAAGACTAAAAAAACTAAAATATTTACACAAAATTAAAAAGCCCCGCGCTCTCCCTTCCCCCCGCCGGAGGGAGTGCGGGCAAGGTGGGGGATTTGACAGTAGTTATCGTCCCGAAGTGGGGCTTCTGGCCGTTTTATTGGCATTTCTAGCAACATTTCATTGACTCTTAGCCACTTTTTTGACCATCTACAATTGCCCTGGGGCCGGGCAATTGAACAGAAAATCTTAGCTCAGTTCAAATCCCCACCCTATGCCCGCACTTCCCCCCCCCCACCTGCGGGATTTGCATTGATAGGTGTATAAGCACACGAAGAACGGACAATGTCACTGCCAGCTGCGCAGGATACAAGTGAATACGCACAATCATTGGCTGTTGCACGAAAGTGGTCTAGATTTATATTAATAACACTGTCTGTGCAATCGCATGTGCAAGTGTCTGGGCGTGTATGAGAACTCTACAAATCGAAAAAGCTATGTCTTGCTGCCGGTTGCTGGTAATCGCAAAACGAGTTGGCGCGAGTTATAAGAGAAGTTCGGTTACAAGGTTATGTTTTACCAGCAAGAAATGGTAATATAACATTAACTTGAAGTATCTATGTGCCTGGTGTATCTTGCATATTCGAGCAACAAAAAGAATAACTTTTATAATTAGCAGTCCCTGCAGTAGCCTCCTACGCAGGCGTTATCAGGGGATTGCGTTACACTTGTCCCCACTATGACGCCTGCGTTGGAGGCTATCCCTGCATGTGTTTTATTGGAATAGGAATATGTTCAGTTCTTTTCTCTTCATGGTTAAAAATCGTTTGATCAAGTTTTCTCAGATTGTTTCTATTGTAAGATTCTTGTGCTGGAATTTTTTATGGGCTGCAGTCACGTCAGCTTGATATAGCTTATTATAAAAGGCAACTTATTTGAGATTGAAATCTCTTTTGTGCTACAGACGCCACTTAAAGGAGTAGTGTCACGGCATTTGAAGTCATTTTCCCATTTTCTTTCAAATTGAAGGAAATCTAAAAGTAAGAGTTTTCTAATGCCGAGAAACACCAACGGGGTAATAAAATGCTGAAATTATACAAGGATTGTTTCGAATGACAACGATATAGACCAATTACAAATGACAAACTTGAAAAAACTTGCCAGTTTTTTCAAGATGAGTTTCCGTGACGTAGCTCCTTTAACCTATTAAACAATAATTTAGGGCTTCTCATCCGCGGCGGGAGACCTTGGGGCAATTAGTAGACACAAGGGAAACTACTTCCTGTGCGTTGTTGTGACTGTTGACCTGCTGGCCGCCGATTGAACAGAATAATACAAAGGGAATACTCCCCAGGGGCTACTCGCTTCCGCTCCTGATTTTTTTTTACCCACAGTTGGAAATTTCCCCCGGTTCCACTAACTGTCCCTGAGTCTCCGAGGATGCCATCTTCTAAGTTTCCAAGGAAAGAAATTGATCCAGTTTCACCACACTCTACAGCGCTTCTCGGGATTCAAGGTGCTTCCTTTCGGACAGTGGAAAGCCTCGGCAAATTCCTCCATATTGGACAAAACACCGTTTACCCTGAAAATGAGATACAAATGTGTCATGTACCACTGAGCTGTGGACAAAATTTGGGTTTAATTTTCTGCATTTCACCACACAGAATAATAATCATAGGCTTCCTTAATTAGAGTTCAAAGAATTTCAATGTCCAAAGTTTATCAAGAACTTTGTGAAGTAGCAACTCATTGAGCAGCGTAGTGGCGCTGTGAAAGAAGTGTATGGGACTGAGACCAACTTACCTGTAAATCGGTAAAGCGTGAGGATCCGCTTTAGCTCTCATGAAGATCTGTGAAGGACTAAATTTACTGCACCACATCTGATATGAATCGAATGGAACAAAGTTTAAGATCTGTAGGACTTAATTTACTACACCACATCTGATACCGTAAAATTCCGAAAATAAGCCCCGGGGCTGATATTTTGGCTAGAAATTCGTAACAAGTTAATCAGTAGGAAATAGAATTCACCGGAAGAGAACCAGCGCTTAAAGAAAACAATAGAAATAGTAAAGAAATACACAGTACCAACCATCTGTGTCAAACATTAAAGGAGCCTTGCTTAACAAATGGCGCATTATACAAAATCAACCAATGCTTCGACAAATTTTCAAAGAACCACCAATAATATCTTATAAGAAAGGAAAATCCTTAAAAGATACACTCGTTGGAGCAAAACTTTAAAAGGTCAACAAATGCTTTCACAGCGGTCTAGATGTGCGGCCTGTCAACCCTTGCTATTTCCTACCCTGATGTGTAGTTTGCTTTGGTTTGTATAATTGAGGATAATTTGAAAATACAAGCCCCCGGGGCTTATATTCGGCGGGGCTTATTATAGGAGGTATTTTTGCGTTTCAGATTTGGGAGGAGCAGATTTGGGCTTGTATACGGAGGGGCTTATTTTCGGAATTTTACGGTATCTTGAGTTCCATAACGCATCTAAAGTTAATTGTGATTAAGGCCCATTCTACGTTGGAGATTTTGTCAAAACAGATTTGTCGTTTTTGATCACTTATAAGTTTTGAATGTTATTTTTACCTGTGCGTAACTCAGGAAAAACATCTGTTCGGCAGATCTCTCTAGACCAGGCACCAGTTCCTCAACGCCATGTTTTTTCACCCAGTTTTTATAAGCCTGTGAGAAAAATCACCATCACTGAATGATATAAACCTCAACTTGTCTCTGCCGAATGGCTGATTCCCTCTACGAGACTTGCGCGCAGCAACTTCGCGCTCCAAGTCTCGAAGACGTCATGTGTGAAACATACGTCCTTGCGCGCAAGTCTCAAAGAGGGAATCTGGAATTGTGAAAGCAACAACCTTAAAGCTGGCTCCGAGCGATTCAGACCGGAGCCTAGAATTCCTGGTTAGGGTTTGTAATTGTAAATGAATAATCAAGTTTTCAACAGACATTGATCAGTAGAGAGTCTTGATTCTTGTTGCTGACAAAGCTGGGGACGAAATTGGCAATTATTATTTATCCTTCAGAACTGTTGGTTGGGTGAGTTACATATACCCGCGCGCGAAAAAAATGGGGAATCCACGAAGTGATGAAGAACCTGTAAGTTTAAAATTTAAAATTTTCATGTTACTACCACGGTCAGTTTGACGGCTCAATCAAATGAGGTCTTTATAGGTATCACCACACCAATTAAGGGAGTCCCTCTCAGTTAACGATTTGTCATGAATTTGGTGCTGAGGAAGGCTTCTGACCGTCATATTTTGGAAACCAGACCTCCTGTTGATAAGCTTTTCGGACGATTTGAAGAGTTATTAAAAATTCAATTTACGACCTTTATTTGACCAGCCACGTGGTCAGAACAGAGAAAAAAAACCCTGAAATTTAAAAGGGGTATAAATCTCAAAGTTTAAACCAGGGCCACAAGTTAATAAAAGGACATTCACATGCTTGATTAACATGCTTGTGTAGGTTTTACAGTCTTTCTATAGTAGCGTTTCTCTATTACTTGTTAACAGTAATTCCATACGCCTGATCAGTATAAAGAAGACTAGGTTATATCTCAATCAAATGTAACTCTCCCTCTTTTTCTCCAAGTTTTAGGGATTTCAAATGCTAAAGCGGTTTGGGACTGGCGCTAGTTGCACGCGCAGCTGCTGTTCTTCTAAGTGTTCTTCTAGCCTGCCAATACAACCCGCTCCAGTCGCTCCCGGCCCGAGGGGCGTTTCGGGAGCGAAGAATGACGGCTGTATTGGCAGGCTAGCGTTCTTCCAATATTCACAATGAAAAAACAACACAATTATAAAAAAAACTGTCTAAAAGCGCTTGCCTCCAAATACCCTCTCGAGCAATCCTTAGCAACTGCTATAGATCTGTACTTAAGAAGGCCCTCCCTTAAGGTCAAGGGAGGGTTTTGTCTAGTTCCTACTCAAAAATTATTTTACGGTGTTCTGGATCACGGACACACTGAGATTTCTGACCAGGATTGAGTAAGTAAGCAAGCAGTGTAAAAGTATCGAAACATGGTCAACGTCGTTGTTTTTCCTAATCCCCGATTCCATCTATGAGACTTGCGCGTAGGGAATCATGGTACTTTATTCCTGTCATTGTTCATAGTCTGTTATTTGAAGCTTACAAACTGGTTTATTTTTTTCTTTTCTTTTTCTCCCTGCACAACTCGCTTCGACTAGCTTACGCTATATGCGAGTTGTGCATGTTCTTCTTTTAATTGTTTAATATTAATAAAGTTTATTGTTGTTGTTGTTGTTGTATTGTTGTTGCGCGCGCAAACTCGCGAGGAAGTCTTGAGGATGTCGTGCGCGTGATTAACACAACTACCATGATTCCTGCGCGCAAGTCTTATAGAGGGAATCGGGGAGTGAGAGTTTCCTTGGGGTTCAGACGTTAGTCGGGAAACGGGCAAAAACTTAACCACTAGTCGTAACAGAGCCCATTGACACCCCCCTAACTGAACTCACCCTAAAAGCAATCTTGAGGGCTCCATTGTCAGCAATGTTCTCGGGTAATGTTAGTCGGCCATCAACCTGTAGAGTTAAACAGAACTGTCCTACCTTAAACAATACGCATTGCATTCACTACTTATACTCGATTTGTAGACGATGAGCTGCCCTCTGGAAATTCCACAATAAAATATAAAGCCGTAATTACTGACATTTTTATTGGTGTTAAACTGGCCTGGGAGTTGTGGTTGATAGATTTTGCCAAGACTGGGCCAACATTCGCTTAAGCATTTCTGGATGGGGTAAGGCTTTGTGAAGATAAAGCGTTTTGCCCCAGAACACAATAGAAAGACCCTGCTCCTAACTTTCAAAGCACTCAGTCCTCGAGTCAAACCAGTCAGAGACGTCCTTTGGGATCGTTACGCAATCTTTCCTCTACCACTATAATGAATATTGCGCTACGAGCCAAAAGAGGGTATGCACAGGAGACTAAACCTTTACCGGCTAACCAGGGTGGTACTCCCTTATATGGGCTATACGGGGGCGTGCCGCTGGATAGGGTAGGGTTTTTGACCCCTCAGTCCTGAACAGGGTATATAATTCAAGCGAGTCTATCCTAAACAGTGTATGGATATTAATGAGTCGTCTTGTCAGAGACGTCCTTTGGGTATGGCTTCAAGACTTTAATTTCGTCGAATTTTGAGCTTATCCGAAATCAGAAACGTTCATCAGTATTTATTTAGCCGGTCATCAGTCAATATTAGATCATTTTCAGGACTAGATATAGTACAAAAAAACGTTTCCCTTGGTCCTAAACAGGATATATGTTTCAGGTTCTTTTGGTCCTAAACAGGGTCAGGGTTTCGGATCTCCAGCGGCACCCCTTACCCAAACATGGGCCAAGTACCCACCCCCCCCCCCCCCCCCCCCCGGGCCGGCTAAATCATTTCAAGTTTAGCCCAATGCCATTCAACATGACTGCATTGATGAAGGTGGTTGTTATACGTACAAATATCTTCCTGCCGTAGACATCTAGTGGGTATTTATTGTACTGTTCAACAAGACATTTGGATTTGTTTTGGAATCCAGTTAATGTGAAGTTACTCCACCATGGCTGGTTGATCTCACCGTACTTATTGAATAGACGACCTACCGAGATCAACAGCAAAGGTAACAGGGACGACAAGTAAAACAAAGCAAGGGAGGCCTCAAGACATATGGCCTGTCATTTGATTACGTTAATTGAGCAAAAACAATAGTAGCAGCAGTTTCCAATGCGGATCTTAGATTGGCGCATGCTCACGGCAAAGTTCGAATCCAGCATTAAATAGTGGACCGCCAGTGTCAGGAGGACAAGCGCAAATCCATACCGGTTTATACCATTTTATCGAATCGGTCAATTTTTTTTTAAAGATTCTGCAAGTTGTAATATTAAAAACGCGGCACTGATTTACTCAAAATAAAACATCAGTACAACTTGAAGATTGTCTGCACGTTTGAAACGCTTTACTGGTCAACGTCTTGTCCGAGTGTCTCAAAGTACCGCAAATGGCATGTGCACTTTAACCTAAACATTTTCCTTGGGAAGCATGCACCAGGGCGCCTTGGATGCTCGTGTTATTATTTGGAAACTGTCACCGTTTTTCCTGGACACGCCTGGAGGGTTAAAATCACAAGTAGAGCCTCTGTTTTGAAATTGTTGTTCTTACCGACGCTATCGAAGCCATGAGTAAGTTCGTGAGCCAAGACTATACCAATTCCGCCAAAGTTAACGCCCCTGTGTATATGAGCAGTATTTTAATACTAAAGTCTCTCAAGTAATTCTACAAACATAAAAGTCGTTAAAATAAAAGAAAATGGCCACTTCCTGTTTATATGTTTAATTAAAATGTTAACGAGTTTAGTTACTGAATGTAATTAAAAGTATATTCATGCAAGCAACTACTAAGCCACTCAGAGAGCGCGTTGCCGCTGGCAACAAACAATCGGATTGGCCGCCATCCAGGCGCCGTCTATGACGTTCATAGAATGACGGAGTATAGGCAAACAGCTAAACTAGCCTGTTTTACAATACGTAACACAGGTCCTCTCGATACCTGTAGGCAAAACGCAACTTGGAGATGCAAACTATCAAATATTGTTATAAGAAAATGGAAATTGTAAATCACCCGCATTTAGTGTAATTGCTTAAAGATGCTACGTCACGATATTTTGAGTTATTTCTTCGACAACCTAAATTACCCTTAAAATTTAGGAAACCTAAAAATAATAGTTTGCTAAGGAAGAAAAACTCCAAAGGAGTGATACTAAACCAAAAAGGAACAAGGATAGCTGAGGATGGAGAAGATTGAAACGGATTGGAAATGACGATTTTGAAAAATTTAGGCTAAAATTTTCAAAGTGCGCGAACGATGACGTAGCTCCTTTAACAGCATGGATTACATACCGCGGTGCCAAGCGGCCGTGGTAAAATGGCGGCTGAAGTATCCCTGCCAGGACATCTAACACGAAGAAATAGAAGAGAGTTTTATCTTGTCAGTGGTTTTGAAAATAAAGTAAACAGTTTTCTATTAGGTGGTCTACTGCGCAGGTTTGCTTTTTAGGTTAGCTTGTTTCACTGACTAATAAACAATTTCCCGCGTGTTCACTTATCATGGCATACATGTACCATCCTTGAATAGACGCTTCGTTTTTATTGCAAAACGTTTTGAAACCGCAAATGGCAACTTACTTATTTCATTTTTCTCTCGTTGGTAGTACGCATTGACAGATTGCGGCCCATCGAACCATCTGTTATAGAATCAGACAAAATTAATTCGGCTACTATATGGATGTAACAAAGATAAGTCAGTTCCAGTAAGTTAGTGATTGTTGTGTCGTGATTGTGGTCATTGTTGTAAAACAGCTAATCTAACTTACTGTCCCCTTGCCGAAGGCTTTCTGAGTTTGGCGAGAGTCTGTGCCGAATACCACTTGCTGACATTTACTTCGTTCAGTAGAAATCGTTTATCATCCACTACAAGCTAAACAAACAAACAAACAGTCGTTTTACGAGAATAGAGAATGGGGAAGGCATACCCATAAAGTAAGGAAATTTAATATGCTTACCAGTTGATAGTAGTCTGCGAGTAAAGTTTTATTTACACACATTTCCGGGTAACCGATCTTTTCTACAATCGCGTCCTCCTGCATGGAAATAACAAGAATAATAAACAATAATATTTGACAATGAAAAATAATATTTGAATTATTGCATATACTTTACATCAATAATATTAACTTTATAACTAAACTCTTTTCATAAAAATTTATCGATATTTCATTAGCATTAATGTGTTCATTTTAGTAACTCCCTTTGATGATGTTTTCAAATGACCAAGAAGTACAGACACGCGCGCATTCTGATAATATTCGCAGTGCCGTGCCAAAGCACCAAGACTCGGCTGAACTTTCTAGTAATCAGCTGGTTTCCAATAATTTCCTAATGAAATAAAGGTTAGTTGTTAGTTTCTATTTTTTTGGTTTCGAGTTTGTGATGCTATAAGTTTCTGCGTTTTAAGAATTTCAGGTTTCGCTCGCACTTAATTTACTTCGGTGAAAGCACGTCTGCGCTTCGCTTAGGCTTCGTTTTGTTATGGTAAAAATATACGGCAGTTTCTTTGGTATGCCCTGTATTCGACCACGAATTTCGTCATCACATTGTCAAAATTGTGGCCGGATCCACACCAACTTCGACAATGGATGACGAAATTCATAGATACGATTAAAATAGACGTCAATTGTAAATTCGAAGTTGCCTCCCATTATTAAACATAGACAAGTAACTAAACACCAGAAGTAACATGTTACCATAGTCTAAATGCCTTATCACACTGGTGCGTGAGCGTCCGTTTATTACCCAGTACTCCGCAGATTGTGAAAGGCGAAACCAACTAACAGCATTATGAAACCATCACCTTTTCAAATACTCTAGGTTTCGTTTCATCGTCTATCCACGTTAGGTTAGCCACTTCCTCTCGGAAAGCTATTCTAATATTGTCCATCATTTCTCTAACCTAGGAAAGACCATTCAATGTCTCATTGGTTTTTAATAACAAAAATATTTTATTATACCTCCCGAAGAGTACAAAAAGTATAAGTTTGCAAGGGCAGGGTCGAATGTATACAAATGACAAGAGGTGGATAACTGATATAAGTATGTATTAATCAAAGAAAATAGCAAACGTGAAACCAACTCTCATAAAAGAATTTACGTTTAGTTTTAAATGAGGAGAGAGAAGTGGAGTCTGATTTCCTCTCTTTGAAATGATGTTTATCGCGAAATAGAACATCCTTGACGAAAAATATGCACCGTTTAAAATAAACAATTTAAAGCATGCATGCGTTCTTTAATGGCCGGGATTTTTTTATTCCAAAAGCGTATAAAGCTGGTAAATTCTCCCCGGGCCGATACGCACCAGCAGATGAGCAGATAGTAACCGTTTCAAACTGAGATGGCTGGGCCGGGCACAAAGCTCGATCTCAGTGGTTTTCCGTCTATCCATTGATAGTCGACACCGGTTGGGATACTGGGCACACTTCAACCAGATCAAGCAAGATCATTTAGTGTGAAATAAATTGTCCAAACACTCAGCTGGCCATGGCCTTAGGTCTAAACTATTACAACAAATTGTATTTTCACACAAACCAATGGGATCATATTCTTGTCAAAAGCCTTCTCTGTGTATAACCTTCCGGTAGCAAATGTGAGCCCGCGGTAGTAGTTTGTCGCTGTAATACATGTCAGCCATCTTGCAGGCTCCGCTTGAATGTGAGAAGTTCGCCTTTTGTATTTTGCCTCAGCTTCTCGGAAAGGCCGGGACAGGAATGGAACTAATCTTCTTAACGCTGTCCAAATGAAGTAATCGGACAAAGCACTGCAGTAGGAGAAAACATTATATTAAGGCACCGTTTATATGGTTTCGGGTACCCGAGACAACCCTTCCCCCGAGTTACCCTGGGCGAGCAAACTTTTCACTGAATTGTTGAAAAATTCTACCAATCTACCGTTTATATGATCCTGCACGAGTTGTCTCCGGAGGAGAGACAACTCGGGTAGGTGAGTTGCCTGGTCATGGGTCATAGGGTAGACTAGGGTAACCCTGGCAGGCGGAACAACATTTTTCTCATCGGTATAAACGCTTTGGCTTGCCTAGCCGGGACTACTGTTTCTCATCAATATAAACACTTTAGCTTGCCTAGCCGGGACTACTGTTTCTCATCACTATAAACACTTTGGCTTGCCTACCAGGGACAACTCATGGCGTGCCGAGTGTCATCGTTATGTTCGGGTTTCAGGTTTTTAAGCACGAAATTCACTGAAGGTGAAGAAGGATAACAGGTGATTTGAATATTAAAATACTTTATGAATAATCAAACAGGGTCAACTTTTACTCACACGACAGGGACAATTTGTTTTGCCATATAAACACCAGACAAAGTTGTCTCGGCGAAAGGGTTTTCTCGGGTACCACAGACCATACGAAAAATCAAGAGGTGCATGCGATGGAACATCTGGCGTTTTCCTTCTTGTCTAATATAATGCCCCGTTCGCCAAACTCAAAGAAAAGATCTCTGCTCAGTCTACTTGCCTCAAAAACTTCTTGAAAATAAGTTCAGGTGGTTCTAACCTAACCATTTTAACTTCCCTGAAATCGCAGAAATAAACTTAGCAATAGATGCGAAGGAAACATTCAAGACAGCAGCTGATTAAACTGTAAATACAGAGGCTCACGCCTGATAAGCCTCACGCTTTATAAAGCAGCACTCCTCCCCACATCTCTTGCAGGTCCCATACTTACACGTTATCAGTGGCAAGGACAACTTCGGACATGTTTCGGAGATACCCGGGCGCAGGCACGATGATATTCTCGGAAGCGGATAGTGTTATGTTATACTGGGCGAACAAGCTGTTGAAATGCGACAGCCATTGAAACTGCGAAATAAAAGAACGTTTTGGCAAGATGACAGCTCTAATGGGCACAAATCTCAGACAAAATAAATTTGGACAACGAGAACGGATTTGGTACGTGAGACAAATTGTACACTTGAAACGTTAAAGGGCCCTAGTCAGCCTCCGCCATTTTCGATGCCATCGAAATTGTAGAAATTGTATAGTGAAGCGTAATATTTTGCATTACTGTAAGTTATGTTACTGGAAGTGTTATGATTACCTTTAGCAGGTTTGTCAGTGATCTCTTTCATTTCGGCACCCTCGGCCTAAAATATAACACTGAAACTCTCGCATGACTAGGGCCCTTTAACGTAGGAAAACATGCAGCATAAACGTATGAGACTGCCACAAACGGCGTTAACAGCATGGATTCTCCTGACGTCTGAATAGTGTACCGCAGTACACGCCTTTTCTCCTAGGTGCTGATTTCGTTTGTTCCCGTCATACCAGGGAGACATTACAACTTCACGACAAAAGAATTACTATTTTATTGTAAGAATACTGAATAGAAATTGGTCTTGTTCGAACTAGGCATGAGGATGTTCATGTAGCCTTTGGAAAAAACACAACAGGTGGTTTAACGGTTGCTCCATTAAAAATTAAGAATACGCATGTGCCGGAATTTGATACCCTATTTATATAAGGAAAAAGAAAACGGAATTTGATACCCTATTTATATAAGGAAAAAGAAAACGGAATTTTATACCCTATTTAAGGCCCAAACAATAACTAAGAAAGGTGAAAGCGGGTCAACTGTTTGCCGTTTCCACTTTGACAGACCGTTTTTTTTTTCATTTACGGTGCTATTTACGCACTCCAAAATAGCTAGTACAATTTAGGCATCCCATCTAAGGGTCACACCGGGAGCAATGCCAAAAGAAGCAGAAATGATACCCTGTTTAAGGACCGAGAACCTCGAAAGATCATACCCTATCCCGCGGGACCACAGGGATAGGGACCACGCATGGGGAGGGGCAGGGGGCTTTAGCCTTCTCACTTCTTTACGGTAAAAATGATAATAACAAAGAATAAAAAGAAAAACCAAAGAAAGTCATAAACGAAAAAGTAAAATAAGAAACAAAGATTTCTTAAAACATAACACAGTTTGTTTGTGAGCGCCAATGATAAGCTAAGGAGAAGGACGAGGAGAAGGAGAAGACTTGGAACAGGTAAATGTGTCGGCAACTGCCAGTCTAAAAGGTTTCCAGTTATCAGCTATTACTTCACAAAAACTGCATTTCATAATAATCGGACCTCACAGGAAAAGACCTATATTACGTGATTGGTCAGTTTCAATTTATGAGACCATACTCAACGAAAATCGTAACATTCATTGTCGAGCGATTGATTACTTTCCGTTCTATTTTCCCCAACAATGAATATGACATTTTTTCTTCTCTTTTCAATTTGTATCTAAGGACTTTTGCGTCAATTCTTTTGATGCGGAAAGGAGAGGCGCCCAGCTTCCTCTCCCCCTCCACCCCCCAAATTGGCTCACGCGTTTCAGCCCCCACCCCTCCACTAAAAACGTGCTGCGCTGCCCTTGATATAGCCAAAATACCGTAGAATTCCGAAAATATTTTTCAAAGGACCTTGTTGAGGGGCTTATTTTTGGAAGGGGCTTATATTCGGAGGGGCTTATTATAGGACGGAAATTTGCGTTTCAAAATTGGCTGGGCTTATAATTGGAGGGAAATTTGTGTCAAAATTGTTGAATGTGCAACTTTTAATATTAGAGGTTTTGGCTAGAAATACGTAACAAGTTAATCAGGAGGAAATAGAATTCACCGGAAGAGAATCAGCGCTTAAAGAAAACAATAGAAAAAGTAAAGAAATATTGCCTTTTGTTACACAGTACCAACCATCTGTGTCAAACATTAAAGGAGCCTTGCTTAACAAATGGCGCATTATACAAAATCAACCAATGCTTCGACAAATTTTCAAAGAACCACCAATAATATCTTATAAGAAAGGAAAATCCTTAAAAGATACACTCGTTAGAGCAAAACTTTAAAAGGTCAACAAATGCTTTCACAGCGGTCTAGATGTGCGGCCTGTCAACCCTTGCCATTTCCTGCCCTTATATGTAGTTTGCTTTGGTTTGTATAATTGAGGATAATTTCCAAATACAAGCCCCCGGGGCTTATATTCGGCGGGGCTTATTATAGGAGGTATTTTTGCGTTTCAGATTTGGGGGGCTTGTATACGGAGGGGCTTATCCACGGAGGGCTTATTTTCGGAATTTTACGGTATGGGAGTTGCCCCCCCCCCCCCCCCCCCCCAAGGAGGGCGGAACACTGTTATGTAGGCTACACCACTCGTGACCACCCCACTAACAGACGCGACAGACACAAGAAATAAGCAATAAAATGGTTATTTACCTC
>OX393568.1:25836733-25859233 GCA_947652115.1 Blastomussa wellsi | reverse complement strand
GCGAACAATCAGTATGGGATCTAAACATTCAGCTCTCGCCAGCGTTAATACCATCCACAGACATAATCTTCGAGGTGCGCAACATAACCTGTTTATTCCGCGTCCGAACACTGAGGCCCTCAAAAAGAGTTTTCGTTATAGGGGCGCAGTAACATGGAACAGTCTGTCAGCGGAGGCTAAGCAGGCCACTACTTTAGATAGTTTTTATTCCGCTATTGTACATTAGTAATTTCTTAACTTAGTTTAGCACTTAGTTTTTATGTACTAGGTTTAATGCGCACGGCTCTTTAGAAGACCACTTTTTAGTGATAAGGATCCCGTGGATAAATAAAGTTTATTATTATAATCCAGATCAAATCCATTCACCTCTGGCTCAAATCCAGAGTCTGACAATACACATGTAGAAACCCAGTAACCTTGTAAATCTAGTAGCTTCACCAAATTAAATGAAAGAAGGTGAAACGAAAAAAATTATCTGTTAAAGAAAAATGGAAAGTAATATCACAAAAATCCTCATTAAAAATTATGTAAAGGGTGTGTGGCCCTTCCGTTGAAAAGCTGACAAAGAGGTATGGCCCTCCCCGGGTAGTCTGAAAATGCAGGCTGTAGAAAGCATTCTAAAAGAGAAATGGTCAACGTTTTAGGTTCATTGCATAGAGTAATTCATGAAACATAAGTTGTGTAAGTTTGAAAAGTGAAATATTATTTGGTTAAAGAGCCACAATTGTTGGCGAAAATGCCCTAAAATGGAAATTAAAAGGGCGTGGCTGGTTGCCATGGCAACAATGTTGAGTAAACAAAAAGCCGGACAAGTTTCTACAATCAAATGCAACTGACGTTCCGAAAGTAAATCAAAACTAAACTTTGGGTCCATTTAAGGGTACGTTTAATAATTTACACCTTGAAGCAAATTGATTGCATGGGTAGCGCCACGGCAAAAGGGCAAAATAGAGGGGGTAAGTTTCTAAAGAAACTGTGGTGCTGCGTCGGTGGGAAGTATAACAAGATAATTTGGTTTTATCAATCCGGAACTTTTGAATGCGCTCGCGCACGATGCAAAACATGTCCTTTCATTCGCAACGTTGATAAAATATCGGGACCCAAGCGATCCATCAAGATCACTGATCATTTCACCTGTACCTCAGCCAATGTCATCTACTGCATAACTTGCACTCTTTGCAAAAAGTTATACATCGGCGAAACAGGGAGACGACTAGGCGACCGACTCCGAGAACACCTTCGTGACGTAAAGAAAGACGACAGAAATGCATCTAAACCGGTCGCGAGACACTTCAATCTCCCAAATTATTCTAAGCAACATATGGCAGTCTGCGGCCTTTCCCTTCACCAAGGAAACACGGAAAGCCGTAAAACTCTAGAACAAAAATTTATTTTTCAAATCGGCACTCTTAATCCTCACGGTATCAACGAACGCTTTTCATTCAACTAATTTATTCCGAAGTTTTCACGTTACCAAGCACCAGCCAATAGCGAAGCTCCATCTTTCTGTATATAAAAACAGACGACGCACAATTCCTTGATTCACTCCGACGAAGGGCTAACGCTCGAAATGTCAGCTCTTGAATCTCTTTACGGTGGCCAATTGACATTATCAACCCAGTTGATAAAACCAAATTATATTGTTTGCGTGGTAGCCTTTCACCACAGCGTCAACTTAAGTCTCCATTGTGAACTAGCCAGCTTACTACCTCGCGCTAAACGAGCTCGAAAAGCTGTCTATTTGCTACCCTGGATGGTAGAGGCTTTTCATGCGCGGTTTCCTCTTTCAGTTTCTTTCGGTGATCTTCGTCAAGTCTTTGCAGCGTGATGAAAAAAGTTTCGTTGCCAAGGAACGCTCATGTTTCAGCTAACACGTTTATTAAGAGTTCGATTGTGTTCGATTGACAATTTTTTTTTTCTGTGAGTTCGATTTTGTTCGATTGGTGCCGGTAATCGAACTCGATTGTTCGATTTCCGGATGTTCCGATTTAATAGTTATGCCGGGAATCACAAGAAATGAGAAAAGAAAAAAGGTGAGTTCGAAGAAACAGTGTATTGCAAATTTCGTACATTTCAAAGCGACAGGAGTATTTTCCATATAATCTCTTTCTTTCGCATATTAATAGGCGACAGGAATATTTTCGACACAATATCTCACGATGAAGCCTGAAAAGTGTTATTAACTACGAGCCATACAAGCGAACTCTTACATTGCTATCGTTTCGTAATGGTTCATATAATTAGCTTGGGCAACCTGTGATACACGTGATTCACAACTTTTGTCACTTCACTGGCGGTATTTTTTTGGGCGGGGTGGTCTCGAAAACAATAGAATCAGTCAACCAAACAATGCTACCATGGTTACAAGTTGAGTAAGGCCTCTATGCAACATGATTTTGATGAAGATTGGCCTACCAGCTTCTGCCTGATTTTCTCAGGCGGGTATTCTTAAAACATTCAGACATAAAACGACCTAAAAACGAAAAAAACCCTTAACAAATAAATAAACCGAATGGTTGCTACGCAGCTCAATTAAGATCCTGTTAGCGATATATATTAAAATGTAGTAAACGAGCCAACCATTTTGAAAGAAAATAAACTACCTGACACAGTGGGGAATATTCAAAGCTTCTGATATTAAGATTCAAGACATTTCGCTAAAATGAATACCGAAATAGGCAAAATACATCACCCACGCACGCTTACTACAATAGAGAGATTTTCAAACACCATCACCCCGTATTCATGCCTACCTTTTTTAAGCCGCCCTGAAAACTGTCATTGCAGATACGCTGCTCCCACGTACCGAGGTTATGTATGGAAGCTGCTATTAAAGCGCACTGGTATAACAGCATTCGAATACACAATAAACATTTTGTTATTCGTTGACAGTACTGTGAAGAAATTAACTCATTGTTTTTGTTAAGTTGTTAAGAAACAAAATCCTTGTATTAATATAAATCGGAAAATGCATTTGGCGGAAAGAAGAGCTGACGCTCGCAAACATTCTCCAAAGACCGGGCCTTTTTATTATAATAAGTTTCCCCTTTGCATTGTCAAAGCCAAGGGAAAGTTTATTTTTTGCGTTAGAAGTGAAAAGCAAATCTTGACGGAGTGAAATTGTTTTAACGGCACAGCAATTTAACAAAAACAAACTATATATACCTGAGGTACTGATGCTTATACGGACGGCAATATACTTTTCGTGCAAATGCGAAAAACATAAACTCATTACGCGTTTAATCTTTCAGTAACATTCATCCTCGATTTACATTATGCCGGCTTTGTTCCTTTCTTGCAGAATATCATTTTCACCTTCACACAAAGGCGTACGCCAGGTGCCAAAATGAAAGAAATCTTCACAAATGAAAGCCAAGAAAGTCTGTTCTTCAAGGAATGAGAACTAAAAGGCAGCATTTGCACGAAAATGTTTGAACATGCACTCTTTTTTCATAAGAATATTGTTTTTCCGACCCAGGTTGAATTTTTGTTATTCTTTGCCCATTTTAGGCTAAAAATATTCTTGTATTATTCTTAATTATAGCTTTTAACATTTCCGTTTTAGAACGTATTGAATGTTTTGTACTGCACACATACATTACATGTACATCATTGAACATTTGGTTATAGCTTGGGAAGATTTGTTTAGCTAGTTTTGCCGTTTAGAGAAAGGAATAATTTTATACGGTTAAGTAAAAATATATCATTGTATTGTATTTGCAAATTTTCAACACACGAAATTATATTCTTTCCACAATCTCGGCCGCGGGTTTATTCTTAAAATTTCGTAAATTTCAGTCAATATTTTTATTGCGTTCGAAGAACGGGATGTCTCGCGGGTGTGATCATGATGCCAGGCGAAGGGTCTGCTGGTGTCTTTTCTAGGAAACTGATGCTGCAATTTGCCCAAGCAACACATCACATTATAAAATTCAGGTGCTTTTCATTGGAGATCCAACTTCTATCCGCGTGCTCTACTGTTCAAATCTACCTGGTGCGAATATATAACAGCAGATTTCGATCAGCGCGGTCTTTGTAATCGTGAATTTCATGTTTACATTTTAGCCTGCATGTGTTCCCTTGGCTGCGTTGATTTGTTTACATTTTGCGTCTTGAGGTTTGTGATTATTTGGCTGCTGCTACTACTTGCCGATTTTTTAATGTTTTGGCTGACAATTAATCAGTGCAGTCCACAGTCTGCGGTTTTATGTACACGGTCTGCAACTTTATATCGAAGTGGATCGAAGGCGTCGAACGCACTCCTAATCTTTGATTTGCGTGGAAATCCGCCGCTGTTTTCTGCTGTTGCAGGTCTTGCAGCCGCGCATTTTTTCTTTTTTCAGCCAAATTTTCGACCTTGTAGCCGCTGTTGCAGGCCTTGCAGCCGCATTCACCTCTACTACCACTACTCAACCGTTTTTCTCTGCTTCCGTGCTCTCCGGAAACACCACGGGTTATCTGGTGAACAATTATCCTGCGAAATTAGCCCACGAAAACAGCCGTCCCGCTCGTTTCGGCAAGATGTCTTGCGAAACGCCTCTCGGGCTAGGAGCAAAGAGGGCTGTTTTCGCAGGACACCGTAGACCGAGTTGGCTAAATTCAAACGATATGACGCAAGATTGAACTGGATAATGGTTTTATTATTCAACAAACTATTTGCCCAAAAATTCTCCCAAGTTGCCTTGCCCAAATAAGATGCAGACAATCTACAATTCTGGATGGTTCATAGAAGTTGGACATGCATTGTACTGTGAGAAATGCAAATGTTTGGTACAGCCAAAATTGTTCCCAAAATACGCAAAACGTAATGAAGTGAAAACGCTGAAAGGATGTACATGTAAAAAAGGACAATATGTTACAGATTCCAAAACCTTTGACATGGTTGCCACAGCCATAGGTGTTTGAAATTCCCTGACTTTTCCCTGACAAATGTAAAATTTCCCTGACCAACTGAATTAACAATTTCACAAATTAGTCCTGATAATGGCCTCCAACCTCCCCTCACAGCCATCCTCTCCACCCATTTATTAATGCTTTCAGCAAGACACACGCAGTGTACATGAATTGATAGTTCCTTAATGTAACATGGAAAAAGGATTGATTTTCTTGGAAACCTAACATCAGCTTGTCGTTCAATTAAATGAAACAATATCCTACTAATCCAACATGTGTCATGTCCTTGAAATGTACCAAAGAATTTGAAATGTTAGAAAACAATGAAAACAGAGGAAAAAGAAAGTGTGTGATTTCATTCACAAGCCAACTTTCTTGCATTACAAGGGGAAACGATATGCTTAGGACTCACCTTGACATTGACAGCTCGCATTCTTACCATACAAAAACACCACTGAGACGGCAGTAAATAAATTAGTACTCTTAAAATTTCACTTTTCCCTGACTTTTTTCAGATGTAAATTTTCCCTGACTCAAAGTGAAATTCCCTGACTTTTCCCTGACCTTGAAGAATTTTTTTTCCCTGACTATTTCCTGACCTGTGGCAACCATGTTTGAGAAATTTGACAATGGAACAAATCTATCAAAAAATCTGAGTTGCCCAAAATTTGGGGAGGGGGGAGGGGGGGGGGGGGGCTGCAACTCCCGGCCCGAACGCCTATAGATGAGAATTTCAGTGCGAATACATGAAAACTTGACAAAGCCGCACCAGCGGCTGCCGAAGTGAGAGAATGTTGTCGCCTAAGCGACTGAGAAAATAAAAATGAGGACTGTTAATTCAACCATAAACCATTTATTCAGATTTACTCCACTACATGGCGACTCCTCGAGGTCACTACAAAATTCACTCGTCACGTGACAAAAGATAAGGCTGTAACGCGTACAAATAGAATAAACCTCCAAGAGAGCAATGAAAGAAATAAATCAACATTGAAATGGCACTAAAAGAAACTCGGAAAAAATCCGAGTCCCGGATGGGATTTGAACCCACGACCCTCCGTGATCTCCGTGATATTCAGTCGCGACAAATATTATGCAGTAAGAAGCACATGGCAGCCCGCTGCACAAGTAAGAACCAACAAAAGCATCAGAAAACGCACTTCTATGCTAACAATGCTAATTTTTGATTTGAGTCTATCAAAATATTTACGATTTATGTTGTTTGAAGTGCAAGAAGCACATCATCCGGCGAAAAGCACGTGGCAGCTGCTGCACAAGTATCATTTAAACAACAAAACTGTCGGGCTTACAGTGTAACTTGCTAACGGTTGGACTCGAGTTTATCAGGCTGTTTGCTGTCACAACA
The DNA here is from genome assembly GCA_947652115.1 of Blastomussa wellsi. NCBI lineage: Eukaryota > Metazoa > Cnidaria > Anthozoa > Scleractinia > Plerogyridae > Blastomussa > Blastomussa wellsi. The sequence continues at coordinate 25,852,974 of OX393568.1, read as the reverse complement.
TTCAAGGTTCAAACGGATTTCCACGCGAATCAAACCACGTGTCCCCAGAGCCACTTGTTCCTCGTACACAGGCACAGCCGGCTAAGAGGGACAAGCGGCTCTGGGACGAGAATGCAGATTGTCGTCAAAGCTTCGCCATAATTTCGAAACGTGCACCAATCAAACGGAAGAATATATTGGACCAGGGCTAGTTGTCGGGGGTACCACGCGGATGGCCCTGGGCTCGAGGTTTTCTCGAGGTGGTCATCCTCAGCAAGGGAGGCCATGACAGATCGTTGGTATAATTTTAGTCCAAACGTGCGAACTTACGAGCTAAAAGCAAATATTGGAAGCAAAATTATGAAGGCAAATAAACGTAAAACAATCATACTAGACTTAACCTTAAATGTTCAAGGGTTTCCTTAAAAATTGCCAAAATGTTTACATTTTCTCGTTTTTCCGCAGTGTCGGCGCTGGTGAAGCCTAGTCTACTAACGGTTGAAGTCAAAAGTACCTATGAACAAAATGAAGAAACGAGAGACTTTTCAGGCGCAAAAACAAAAACAGCAAAAGCAGAAAGATAAATTGGGTCTGATTTAATGCCACACGAAATAAACTTACAGTAATTTATTTTCACGCTAAAAGGAATTGTAAAAGGAAATAAATAAGCAAAGGAAATCTAAGACAACCAGTAGCAAAAATGTACATTTTGAGCTGGAAACGAAACGCAGTTAAAGTGCTGCGGATTTCAACTCTGCTTGAAACTGGTGATATTAATAAGAGGCTGAGCTGCTCTTTTTCTAACTGCTACATTTACTTGTGTTCACAGATGTCACACTCTTTTGAAATGACAGGGGAAATTCTGTAATACCGAGTGAGCAAAGTTGAGTACCCCTCTGTTTAGGTAAAGCACTAGCTTCAGAATAATGCTAATGCCGACTGCTAATTACAATGTCACAAAATTATGGCGAAAACCAATTCATTCCCTCGATCCTGTGTTGCTTGATTTTTCTAAAAATTCTTCTTTGCCAGCTTTTCTTCTCTTAGAATTAACGATTTCCAGTTTGGACTCAAAACTTTCATGCATGGCTCTTTTCATAAGTGGTTTGTGTGCTTTTGTCACGACTTGAAAGGGAACTAATGAAATCAACTGATGAAATTGAGGCTGCCTAATGTCACGCCACGTAGCAATCTTGCCACCCTTGTCACTGCCACACAATGATACCTTGCCACTGCTATCAACATCTGTAACCATAGCTGCATCATCTAGGCTATCAATCAAGCCAGTAAGTATTGTGGCTTTAATGGCATGAGTCGTCCATTGCGTTTGGAAATCTATCAACAAAGCTTTCAAAATACCACACTCATGTCTCCAAGACAACTTTTCATAACAACAATCATATAGTACAAGGGGTATTTCTGATGTCATGTTATACTGCGGACGTCTTGGACACTGTGTGATATCAAGCAACCAGTCAATAACCTCAGGTTTTTCTAGATTTTGGCCAATCATAAGAAGCACAGCAACCATGCAGCGGACTTGATGCCACAGAAATGCTGATCCACAAATTGTCAGTACACATATTTCATACCCATTGCAGCTTGATGAGTCATTCCTGTGGACTGTAAGTGACAGAATCTCTCTCTCAAAAGCTACAACACCATTTGCAACGTCCATTTTACAGAAATTTCTGAAGTCGTGTTTTCCCACAAATTTTTGTGCTGCATGATTCATAACACCTACATCAACATTTCCTGCAGGAAAGAAGTATTTATATGTCCTATGCAAACAGCTAAATCTTGCATCAAACTCTTGATCCACTGGTGCCCAGGCAATAATTCTGATCTCTGGTGGAAGGAGCTTGTTAAGAACATGAGCATAAGGGATTTCTAACAATTCCTTCGCATTCTCTGTCAATAGAATACGATAAATAAACATCAGCTGCCCTTCAACACCCAACAAGAAGTTGTAAATTATGGCAATGCAAACAAACTATGCAGTTACTGGTCATTATCAATAACTGACGACAGCAAAAAAGCCTTTAATTGCTTACTGAAATCTCTAAATTAATTCCATAAAAATGTTCCACAATCCATAAATGACAGTGCAAGAACACATCCACTTTCACCACAGTCCAGTGTACATGGTGCAATTTTCAGATGGATTCTTAACCAACTGCTCTTTCAATTTTCATTTAAGTGAATTTCAAAAACTTTGATTGAATGACAGAAAGGACCATTTTGCTAGATTATGATGACCATTTTATCAAAGATTAACTAGATTTGTGTAATTACCAGTAGTTTTGCACATGCTTTGCACCACTTGCACATTTTCCATGCATGAATTGAGATGGTCAAATAAATAAACTGTTAATGGTTTCCATTACATAGTCTGTTGCTGACATCACTTCATGTAAAAACAAATGAATTAATCTTTTCAATCTTGGTGAATGTGTGTGGAAGGCATGGTGACCTAATGGTTCACACACTGGACTCTGGACCAGACATTCCAAGTTCAAGCCTTATCCGGGGCACTGCATTGTGTTCTTGGGAACTCTCACAGTGCCTCTCTACAGCCATGGATAATAAAATTGCAAAATACAGATGGGGTAATCCTGTAATGGACTAGCATCCCATCCAGGGAGGAGTAGAAATACTCCAGTGGAAACTGGGATAAGCTTGGGCCTGATGGGCCACTTGGCTCATAAGCAGACTCATTAACCTTAACTTTAAAGAATAATTGTTGAATGTCCACTAAATCCTCTGTAGATGTTGCCGTAGTGCCAGCCTTGTAGTTTTAGTTGTTTTTTTTTTCTACAAGTTACAGTGACGGCTGGTACGAGCATCTCTACAAAGAGAACCAGCAAAAAGAACTACTGACTTGGTTCCCTGCATTATGCTACACAATGGGGTCTCGATTCTGGGACTTCTCCTCTACAATGGGGTAACAGAAAGTTCATATGTTGAAGAAAAAACTGTTGCACCCAATTATCATGTAATACAACATGTTTGATAATGCATGCTTCGTTCTTTGGGGGAGAGTGATATTGCATCACAATTCACCTTTTCTACCTGTTTGAAATCAAAGCAATGATGCTGAGAGACCAAGGTGGCACAAGCCCACCAAAATAATGCCCAAGTAATGCACCTATCATCAGGAACCCCAGGCAAATACAACAAAACATGGGGACTTTCATGGGGACTTGAACAATGATTTCGTCCTGCAGGTGGGGGAAACTAGGGAGGTTTCCCTTTTAAAACCTTGTACTGCAGGGAAATGAAGAGAATTTGTGCTGGAGAAAAAAAAAAGAAAATAAAGAACACTGTGCACAAAAATACGGTTTCATCTTTCCTTGTAACCATGGCAGAATGTTAGCAAGATTGCAACCTATTGTTTTGGAAATCCAGTAGACTTTCGTTTTTGCCTTTGTAGATTAATTCGGACATCCATGTTATTCACACCGAAGAAGGGCTAAGCCCAACAACGTTTGTGATCTAAACATTTTTGACAGCAAATTCTACAAGGACACCCCTTGTATGTCAAGCTTTTTCGAAAGGGATGGGAACTTTCATTGCTCTGTGTCCCCATCCAGGAGGGGGAAATGAAGAATTTTGACAGGCACCTTTACAAAGTCCCCACCCTTGCCCGGGGTCCCCCTCCAGGGGAAGACCGATGATAGGTGCATTAAAGACCCCCTAGACCTCCCCCATGAATAAATTGTTACATACAGTACATACCAATTCTCTTTTGTACTTTTTCTTGGTCCCCACTTACAATTAGACCAGGACCTTCAGTCAGATTTGACCGCACATCAAGAGATACAACCTGTGAAAAGGCGCTGACTCCTTTATCCGTCCTGCCACATCTGGAATAGTTACAATCAGCTCTGTTTTCTATCAGGCAAGCTTTAGAAAGGGCGACAAAAAACTGACTTTCAATTGTGTTCTCGGTGCTCTCTTGAGTGGCGAAGCCGTGAAAGTCCCACCCGAGATAAGCCATCTTTAAAGCTATGTGTCGTTTGTGGTAGCGAGTAAAGTCAAATGGTTTCTGCTTCTTTGACTTTCCCCTCTTCTTGTTCATTCCACACCGGTCACGGTCTGCGGATGAATTGCTGGCCATGCGATCGTTCGTTCCATCTGGTTGTTGTTTAGCGACTAAGTTGGTATCAAGCTTCTTCAAAAGTTCTGTTTTCTCCCTAGTTAGCTCAACAATCCTCTGGGCGAGATCCTCTTTGGGCAGAGATTGTAACTCCGATATTTCAACGACTGCAGCACGGTCGTCGGAATCCATCTTTGGTACCCCGAGTAATTTTAGTTCTTATATGACCAAGGTTCTTATTCAATATATTAACCGCTGAGCTCATGCGAGACCGCGTGACACAACATGGCGGCTGTCAGTGTGGCACTGCAATCTAGCCGGCTTTTTGGGCTCGGTTTAACAAGAATCGGCCGCCAATTATCACCGCTGATATTTAAGAAGGTAAAAAGTCTGCCTGCTTTTCGCTTATTGCCTATATTCAAGTTAAGATTATTTTTAAATTTATGAAGATTAGTTGGAAAAAACTGAAAAAAAACTCATCTTATCTTTCAAAGTAAGCTTATTTTATATTACACCACTGATTACACCGTATTCACCAGTCGATGTAAATCCCTCCAACCCAAGGCTTAGCGGGGACTTGTAGCCAAATTTGTGACCAATCAGATAAAAAGCCGGAATTTGGCTTTTTTAAATGAGATCTGACAAGCAAATGATTGCATCATGCTCCCCTTCCCCAAAGTGATAAGTAGGGAGGGGGGGGGGGGGGGGGGGTGGGCATGATTGCAGGTTATTTTAGGCCAGCCACTTTTAAGATTTCTTGTTGAAATCCTATGCTGTTATATTGCTGGAAAAAGTCGCCAAGAGCAAAATCAAGCTAAAGCATTTTTTAGAAGCTAGACGTTACTTGGAGTTTTAACTGTCAGCTTCTGGTGGGAACATTCCAAAGTTCTAGAGTGAAACTACACGTAAACAAACGAATGAAAACTACTCTGCCAGAAGAGAGTTCCGTTTGATCTTCCCAGAGAAAAGGAAAGATCGAAAGGTAACTGCAGGGTAAGCCAAAAACCCTGAAACTAAATATATGGCATTTAAACACATTGGTCAGAGAACTGCAAATGTCATGCCAAAACCACAGGAGTCGCATTCAGTCTGTCAACCTACTGTCATCGCCTTTTGTACTTTCAACCAAAATAGCTCGAGCTGTTTAAGCGATAATTTGTCCATTATCACAAAACATGCAAGTGTCCAATCAGAAATAAATACACAGATCCTTGCAAAACAGCGGGATATCAGAACAAGCTTTTGGGCGCTGTTGCACAGATTTATTTATTTATCCAGGGGCATACCGTTCATTTAGGCTGTTTGCGACACAGGCTAGTTACATGCATGTGAATAAATAGACAATTTATGGAAGCTGTAGGAGCATTCCTCTCACTGCATTAGAAGAACAACTATTTGATCAAAGACAGAACACTTTTCAATTACTTTTCTTGAAACACTGAAACATTGCAGAATTCTTTCCACCAATCTCATGAAGTTCCACTTCATGCCAAGTATGGTGGACGGAACACTGTCACGTTGATTCCAGGAGATGGGATTGGCCCAGAGATGGTCAGTGCTGTGCAAGATATATTCAGGTATAATTTTGTGTTTTGTTGTGTTCCTCTGAATGTTATTTAAACTATTTGTTGAAAGTCATATGTACATGAATATTCTGTAACAGAGACAATCATTGTACATGTGTATTTGAAAATTATTTGACGATAAATAGAAAGCATATCTTAAGTACAATGAATGCCCCAATCCAACAGCAATAGTTACGTGTACACTGGTGTGTACTTTTCTACAGTAGCTATATTGTTATCTTACTTTCTCAGGTATATTGGAGCACCAGTGGATTTTGAGGAACTGAATTTAAGGTATGTGTAGTATTTTTGTGTATATAATTAATAATACTGTAATATGTTAATTTTAAAATTTGTCGTCAGCACACTTCAAATCATAGATGGACATCAAAGTCACATGTTCAACATTGTAGTTACTGTATGTTGCTAAGCATTTTTTTTTACCTTTATCTGCAAGTGGGGTAAATTTGAGTGATGAGGATACATTTTGTGACACACTGGAAGATGTTGTGACTTCAGTGAAGAGGAATGGAGTGGCAATGAAGGGTATAGTGCAGAAGATTCATTATCAATAATATTTTTTATTGCTAATCACTTCTTATGAACAGCTCAGTACCAAATGTAAAAGTACTGGTCAGTAATCCTTTGCACAAGTTCACATGTTTTTAAGTTGAATTTTTTCAAGGGTTGAATTAATGTTATGTGCAACTGACCGTCCTGGTGCCCACTTTCTCAAAACACTACTTACAACTGATAATTACTTATTCATTTATAATATTTCAGTTACACAAAAAATTAAAGTTACTGTTTTTCAAATATTTTATCATTTATCTTTTATTTTTGTTATCAGGAAATATTTTTACTCCATTAGATCAACCAACATTCAAGTCATTAAATGTTGAATTACGGTGAGTTTTGTAAATGTATTTTCAAGCTAGTGCATTTTTGACATTTTTTGTTTGGCAGGTGAAGTAAGGCCACTGAGAAAAGCCTCCAGGCTGCCTCACAACGACTCCAACTTGCCTGAAGGACAAGCTAGAAAATTCATTTTCTTTGCACCCTGTACATGCAAATAACTAAATGACAACGTGCTTTTTAATAATTTGTTTTAGTCGCCAGTTGGATCTATTTGCCAATGTGGTAAGATGTAAATCCATTCCAGGAATCCCAGTGAGGTAAGGGTGTGTTTACTTTCTAGTTTCTTCACTTCTCTCTGTACCCAGCATTGCAATCAGTCATGAAAGCTGGAATTTCAGAAAAAAAATTATTGAGGAAATTATTGTAAGCAGTTCAGCACATCCTGTTTTAAAGGATGGTAAAATTCAGGGACCTGCAGCAGTAACATGGGAAATGATTTGCTGATATTTGCACTGTCTAAATGGAATTTAGGTGACAGGGACTGTGAATTTAGAAAAAAACGATGTGGGACTGAAACTGCAATTTGAGTCGAGCATAAGCTGGTAAATGAGATTTTGGCAAAATCTGGACTGGGATATGAGATTTGGGCAAAATCTGGGCTAGGAAATGAGATTTGGACAAACTCTGGGCTCTGAAATGAGATTTGGCAAAATGTGGGCTGGGAAGTGAGATTTGGGCAAAATCTGGACTGGGAAATGAGATTTGGGCAAACTCTGGGCTGGGAAATGAGATTTGGGCAAAATCTGGGCTGGGAAATAAGATTTGGGCAACATCTGGACTGGGAAATGAGATTTGGAAAAATCTTGACTGGGAAATGAGATTTGGGCAAAATCTGGGCTGGGAAGTGAGATTTGGAAAAATCTTGACTGGGAAATGAGATTTAGCAAAATCTGGGCTGGGAAATGAGATTTGGGCAAAATCTGGGCTGGGAAATGAGAGGGGCAAAATCCTGACTGGGAAATGAAATGTTTGGCGAAATCTTGAGTGGGAAAATAGATTTGGCAAAATCTGGGCTGGGAAATGAGATTTGGCAAAATCTTGACTGGGAAATGAGATTTGGGCAAAATCTAGACTGGGAAATGAGATTTGACAATATGTGGGCTGGGAAATGAGATTTGGCAAAATCTGGACTGCGCAATGAGATTTCTGGGTTGTTATATTGATTTCATTTTTAATGAAATAAATTTCTATGCAACAATTCTTCTTTATAGACATGGTGACGTGGATCTGGTAATTATAAGAGAAAACACTGAAGGAGAATACAGTCACATTGAACATGAAGTACAATATTCATCTTTAATTTCCTTTTCATTTTTTTTTATATTAAGTACCAGTATATGAAATAAGTCATATGTGAACTGCGGATTAAGATGAAAGTGAGAGATGATCTTCGCAGTGAATTTCCAATTTAAGCAATTTAAATAAAGAAGCCTGAAAAAAATTTTAGGTCACGGGTTCGAATCCCGTTGAAGCCCTGATTTTTTCAGGCTTCTTTATTCCAATTGCTTAAATTGGAAATTCACTGTGAAGATCATCTCTCACTTTTATCTTAATAAATTAAATAAAGAAGCCTGAAAAAAATTTTTGGTCACGGGTTTGAATCCCGTTGAAGCCCTGATTTTTTCAGGCTTCTTTATTCCAACTGCTTAAATTGGAAATTCACTGTGAAGATCATCTCTCACTTTTATCTTCATCTGCAGTTCACATATGAATTATTTCATATACTTTGTCATTTCACTTCTCAATGGAAAATATGGGCTTGATAGGTATGTGAGGCTTCATAGCTCAATTTGTAGAGCATCGCACCGGTATCACGGAGGTCACGGGTTCGAATCTCGTTGAAGCCCTGATTTTTTCAGGCTTCTTTATTCCAATTGCTTAAATTGGAAATTCTCGGCGAAGATCATCCAGTTTTCGCTCGCCCAAAAACGTCTTTGTCCTTGTCTTCTCAAATTCTCTTGTATCACAGGCAGCTTTCGTTTTTTGTTCTTTTTCTTGTTGACAACTTTAGAAACTCCGGAAATATATTTCCACATTTTAGCCGCGATCAGTTCGCACTATTTTTAAACTTAAAAAAGTTAAAACAATTCGCTTGCAATGTCATGGAGCACACAGCAGACCGGTGGTTATTAGCCGCGATCAGTTCGCACTATTTTTAAACTTAAAAAAGTTAAAACAATTCGCTTGCAATGTCATGGAGCACACAGCAGACCGGTGGTTATTGGAGGCATTACTTCATGAGATCCCTGCATGCAAACGTGCCTGTTCTCCTCAGGAGCGGTCTTTAAAGTGTTTACCTGATCACCGACGGCTCGATATTGACCAGCAGTATCACTTAGTATAAACATGCGTTATGTAATTATCGAAGCCACAATTGTCTATATTTACGAAGGATTTTACGAAGCCCAATGTTGTGTTTCAGAGCGAGTTTATTGGACAATTCTGATTATAAAGAAATGATAAGTTTATGTTTAGGGATTTTCTCGGCAAAATGGAATGTAAAAACAGTGTTTATTTTGCAATTTAAATAATTTCTTGGAGATGCAAATCGTACTCGCCAAACGGGCGAGTGATCTGTGATTTGCGTTCGCCCGGCCCTTTAGACACTCGCCTGGAATGTCCACCAGGATTTTCAAATTTTGTAACAACCAGGAAACAGAAAAATACAAAGTATACGTAGACGAAAAGGACAAATTATATTTGATGACTTCTATTATTAGAGAACAACAACGTTTTGATCTTTAAGTATCTTGAACCTCATTCGCGCAATGTGTCTACCTTGCAAAAACAGGTCTTGGCCTAGATCAGAGAATTCCCTTTTAATTTCGCAAGATTTTATCGTCAAATTGATTTTTGTTTGCCATCAGGCTGGTAATTCCAGCATTTGGCTGAAATAACTGTGAAACTAAATATCAAATTACCATTATGTCGGCACTCACGGATTTGCAATTTAGATTTCCTTCAGTTTGACAGTAATGGGAAAATGACTTCAAATGCCGTGACACTGTCCCTTTAAGAGCGCGGCTATACGTCCCATGAACGTCTTGTTTTTTTTTGTCGGGGACCAGGGTATCCGGTATTCGCGAGCACAAACCGTGTCTAAATATTCAAAGTGACTCGATAAAAGCAAAACTCTTCACCTAGCCTCAAGGGACTGAGAACTTGAACTTGAACATTAATATTCTTGTTGTCTGTTGAATATTATATTTTGACCTGATGATGGTGTCATGAGGACGTCAAAACGTTGTCTTAAATATGATTAATAATAATAATAATAACTTTATTTCTATAGTGGTATATACAAAAGCTCTATATCGCTTTACAATCTAATAAATATCTAACTAACAATAGCACTAAAACAAAAAGTCAATTGAAAGCAAGTCTAAAAAGATAAGTTTTCAATCTGGATTTAAAAACATCGACTGATTGACTTAATTTAATGTCTAAGGGAATTTCATTCCAAAGCTTTGGGGCAGCGACTGTAATTTTCATCATCAAATCGATAACATTATCATGTCTGATCAAAATAACAAGACCGCCGGAAATACACTTTACCTTATGATTCACGAATGCCACTGAACCTTGTGAAGCAAACCGACTTCCTGTGTATCGTATATCGTATTTCACGCGTCAATATAACGCAACAGCGGGAAATAACGTTACTAGACCCATGTAGTTTAATTGCATGCGTAGGTTATAGTAAAATATACTAGGCCGTTAGAACGGTCAAATGCAAAGTATAACTGTATAATTAATTGTTGTTGTTTATGTCAGTGTTAACATTGGAAATATTTGTCAAGTGGAAATATTTGTAAAGTGACTTTCACCAAATGATCCACAATTCTTGTGCAAATAGGCAAGCTATTTAAGGTATCAGTATACCTCATATTGACCACCTCACGCTAACACGTTGTCGTGGCGAAGCTTTAAAAATAAGGGATGTGTCGAAAACGAAGCCCCAAAAAGGAAGACCTAAGACCGAAGACCCACTGGTCTAAAACGAAGACCCACTAGTCTAAAACGAAGACCCACTAGTCTAAAACGAAGACCCCGTGGTCTAAAACAAAGACCCACTAGTCTAAAACGAAGACCCACTAGTCTAAAGCGAAGACCCATTAGTCCAAAACGAAGACCCCGTGGTCTAAAACGAAGACCCACTAGTCTAAAACGAAGACCCCGTGGTCTAAAACGAAGACCCACTAATCTGAAACGAAGACCCCGTGGTCTAAAACGAAGACCCTGTGTTCTAAAACAAATACCCTGTGGTCTAAAACGAAGACCCTGTGGTTTTAAACGAAGACCCTAACCTGTGGTCTAAAACAAAGACCAAAGGAATCTCATTGCTACCATAATCATTCCGTGGGTATAAAAGGGTATATACCAAGCTTTGGTTCTCCAGAACTTGAATTCTGCTTATTAAAATCACCTTCTTTCCTTCATCCAACTGTAAAATATACATTCCAAAAACAATTTCAGATGAGGTTCAACATAAATAAAGATTCTGGCGCTCTGATGACCAGAATCTCAACGAATCAAATAAGTCTGAAATTATTTTCGAGGACGGAAATAGAAAAGATAAAAAGAACAGGTACTGTAGAAAGATCTAAGGAATGTATATTTAAGCTTAATATCAAATAGATTTCATATAAGAAAGATTTGACATGGGTTTTTGAAAGTTGATGGATTTCCCTCGCAAAATGAATGTCAAACTTCATTCTCGATCGAGAAAAGAAAGGAATGGGTAAAGGAAAACAGCAGTTGACTTACCTCGAAGAAACAACTTGCTTTTACTCTACAGACAACCGGTGATTTCCTATCTTTCAAAGAGTCTACCATTTCATCCGAGCAAAGTCGTCTTGATCGCAGTTCCGAGGCAAAACTGACGTGTCCGAGCGCGGTTGCAAGGTTTAAAGACGCTACGCCGCTAAATGAGTATTCGAATTTGACATTAGAATCGATACAGTGAATGTAAAGGATGTCGAAAACGGCGCACAATTCCTTTCGACCATCTCCATCACTGTTCAGAGTTTTCTCCACTTGCAAATGCGAGAATGATCAGGTCACTTGTTACACGCTTTGATAATATGCTTCGACTAGGCGTGCAAAGCATGCCGGTGAAACTTCCTCCAATGGTCTAAAACGAAGACCCACTAGTCTAAAATGAAGACCCACTAATTTTCCTTTTTTCAGGGAAAGGCTATCACTATAAGCTAAATTGCTCTCATTTCTGTAGCGCATAAATTAAAATGTCATCTGAGCGCGTGACAAACTTGACAGTTACGTTATCAGTCGGTACAATTCGTGTCAAATTGTGTAACGCAATTAATTCCCCCAAATCTTAAAAAGCAACAATCCAGTGTGGAAAGTATTGCGAACATAAAATCCTTTGACTGTAACGCTCTGCAAGTTAAAAAGTGGCTCGGACAAGTTGCCTTTGGTGATCTGTACACCACAGAATATGGATGATGTATGATTGTAGTCCTCTCATTGTCATTTGTTCAATATGCATTTCAAAAATCTAAAGTGTAATATTGATGGCGAGGAAATGTACTAAACTTGTCACTAAAACTTAAATTTCGACACTTGGAATTTAACTGCATTACACAATTTGACAGGTTAAACTGAGAGGTGATCATCGCAGTGAATTTCCAATTTAAGCAATTGGAATTAAAGAAGCCTGAAAAAATAAAGGGCTTGAACGGGATTCGAACCAGCGATCTCCGCGATACCGGTGCGGTGCTCCACCAACTTAGCTAGGAAGCCACACATTGGGAGCGAGGTTAATTTATTGAGTTCACATTTTCCCTTGAGGAAAATTCACTGCGATGATCACCTCTCAGTTTCATCTACATCCGCAGTTCATACATGAATTATTTCATATACTTTACGTCGCTTCAGTCCTCACGGGAAAATATTAACTGAATAAATTGACCTCGCTCCCAATCGGCTGTCTCAATGTGTGGCTTCATAGCTGTTGGTCACGGGTTCGAATCCCTTTGAAGCCCTGATTTTTTTCTGTCTTCTTTAATTCCACTGGAGTTAAAACGAAGTTAAAATGTGCGTACATTTACGGCAATTTTTATTTTCGAGATACAGTCGAAAAAAGGTATTCCAGTTTTGTTTGTTCTAAGCGATCGATGACATACGAAATGTCAGAGTTAATGATGTGTCGACAGAGAACTCTAAGGATCGACTTACTGTTGCTATGGGGTTGATGACGTTCTACATATTTATAAATTGACTTCATAGCAACCCTGCTTATGGGAAATCTTAACAGAAGCTATACCTTTTTACAAGAAAAAGAGCCCACGATTTCAGCATTGCAAGACATTTCTTGTTTTTTTTTTGTTCTGAATGATAAGCCAATATCAGTATGTCTTTGCTTGCCGGTAGTTGTTGTGGCATAATTTAACTCAGACCATTCTCAAGTGCTGCTTATTTGATCGCATAAGAAGGTTTTAAAGCAGTGACTGTATTAAACCCACGATACTAAACTTAAACCCAAAAAGATTCAGTATTGATTCAGTACTGGGCAGACAAACCCTTAGCAGTTCTCCAATTGCTGACAGTGATGATGTTTTGGGTCTGACTGTGTACATTGCAAAAAGAACATTATAATTTAACAGAGCTCAATTGTCATCTTACAGCTTGTGTACATCTCGAACCCACTCTGCAGCCTCCCCATGCATGCTTAGTGTTGCATGGTTGAGTTATTTTGTCACTTTGTTATCTTTTAGAATGTGGATGGGGTTATTGAGAGTTTTAAAATCATGACAGAAGAGAAGTGTACCAAAATTGCAAAGTATGCATTTGACTTTGCTGTGAAGCATGGACGAAAGAAAGTGACAGCTGTTCATAAGGCCAACATTATGTAAGTTTCAAAAACTGTTCAGTGCCAATAAGTCACATAAATATACCTCATTTTATAACATGTATTTATTTAGTAGAAACCTAGCTGGGATCTATTGGAAATCCGTGAATCTGATTGGTACTCTCACTGTTTGCTATTCGCCGATAGAAAATGATTGCGTGCGCGTTGCTCTTTGAAGGCAAGATTTTTCTTGATTTTTGGCTTACAAATACATAAAATGGCAGCTTTTGGAAGTTAATTCTTTAGAGTTTAACAATTAATCAAGAAGTACTTCCTTATACTATAGTGTATACAGCTATTTCCATTGGTATGATTGTGCCAAAATGTTCTCGCGCGCTACATGAATTAGCACCTCTTCCCTCAAGGGACCTTCGTGACACCCATGGGTATTAAGCATGGTATTTATACACCCTCCTGACTTGTGGTCGCTCTCTTATGCGTTCATGCCCCGAGAGTTCTGGTCCGACCAGAGTTGCCTATTTTCCCCACCTACCTCCACTGAGCGACGGAAACCTCCATCCTGCTGCACTTCTTTGCATGCACGGAAATTGTTTTCGTCCATATCTTAGGGTACCTTCCTTTGGGATGATCCGGATCAGGATCAGTTATCCGGATCATGATGCATCAAAGGCACCGGCGAATCCACTCTGAGCAAGGATTCGCCGGCGCCTTTGATGCACCATGATCCGGATCACTGATCCTGATCCGGATCACCCCAAAGGAACGCACCCTTATTATCTCCGCGCGTGCCATAGAGGTTTCAAATCACATCACGATCGCTCGGTTGTGCGCACTCTCATGGATCGTGCATTCCGTGTGAGATAGAAACGCTATAAACGAACACATCGCGCTACCAAACGTGCACAAGAACATGAAGAATTTTTAGGAGTTGTAAGCAAAGCTTTTGAGTCTATTGTTACACTTCAAGTTCTTTTGAGGTATGATTTAGCATCTTAATGATCACACATCATGTACATATACCAGGACGCCGTTAGAAATTTGCATATTTTATCTTGCTGAAGAAGGCGACAGTGTTAACCGAAACGCCCAGAACGATAATTTTTAGCCAGTGTCAACGTTTTAATTCTTTTCTTAACAAATTGTTTGTTATCTGTTTCTTTTCTAAAGGAAGCTTGGTGATGGGTTGTTCTTGCGGTGTTGTGGTGACGTTTCCAAGGACTACCCTGACATTGAATACAACTCAATGATTATTGATAACTGCTGCATGCAGCTTGTGTCCAACCCTCAGCAGTTTGATGTGATGGTCATGCCAAACTTGTACGGCAACATAGTCAGTAACATTGGAGCATCTCTTGTGGGTGGACCAGGTATTATACCTGGTGAGAACATAGGAGGAGATTATGCTGTGTTCGAGTCGGTAAGGATTGAAGAAAACCCGCTTCATAGCAAATGACTGGGAATAAATTCAATAGAGGGGTATCACTTGCATAGACTAATGTTGTTCTAATCACATAGACTATTGCTGTTCTAAATCACCTAGACTAATGTTGTTCTAAATCACATAGACTAATGTTGTTCTAAATTACATAGACTGATGTTGTTCTAATCACATAGAGTACTGCTGTTCTAAATTACATAGACTAATGTTGTCCTAATCACATAGACTAATGTTGTTCTAAATTACATAGACTAATTCTGCCCTAATCACATAGACTAATGTTGTTCTAAATCACATAGACTAATGCTGTCCTAATCACATAGACTACTGTTGTTCTAAATTACATAGACTGATGTTGTTCTAATCACATAGAGTACTGCTGTTCTAAATTACATAGACTAATTCTGTCCTAATCACATAGACTAATGTTGTTCTTAATCACATAGACTAATGTTGTTCGAAATCACATAGACTAATGTTGTTCTAAATTACATAGACTGATGTTGTTCTAATCACATAGAGTACTGCTGTTCTAAATTACATAGACTAATGCTGTCCTAATCACATAGACTAATGTTGTTCTAAATTACATAGACTAATTCTGCCCTAATCACATAGACTAATGTTGTTCTAAATCACATAGACTAATGCTGTCCTAATCACATAGACTACTGTTGTTCTAAATTACATAGACTGATGTTGTTCTAATCACATAGAGTACTGCTGTTCTAAATAACATAGACTAATTCTGTCCTAATCACATAGACTAATGTTGTTCTAAATCACATAGACTAATGCTGTCCTAATCACATAGACTAATGTTGTTCTAAATTACATAGACTAATTCTGTCCTAATCACATAGACTAATGTTGTTCTAAATCACATAGACTAATGCTGTCCTAATCACATAGACTAATGTTGTTCTAAATCACATAGACTAATGCTGTCCTAATCACATAGACTAATGTTGTTCTAAATCACATAGACTAATGCTGTCCTAATCACATAGACTAATGTTGTTCTAAATCACATAGACTATGCTGTTCTAAATCACATAGACTAATGTTGCTCTAAATCACATAGACTAATGCTGTTCTAAATCACATAGACTAATGTTGTTCTAAATCACATAGACTAATGTTGTTCTAAATCACATAGACTAATGCTGTTCTAAATTACATAGACTAATGCTGTTCTAAATCACATAGACTAATGTTGTTCTAAATCACATAGACTAATGTTGTTCTAAATTACATAGACTAATGTTGCTCTAAATCACATAGGCTACTGCTGTTCTAAATCACATAGACTAATGCTGTCCTAATCACATAGACTTATGCTGTTCTAAATCACATAGACTAATGCTGTCCCAATCACATAGACTAATGCTGTCCTAATCACATAGACTA
>OX393568.1:25783274-25836533 GCA_947652115.1 Blastomussa wellsi | reverse complement strand
CTAGAAATGCAATAGTCGGAGCTGAGAATATACTAAGAGCCAATAGTCGGAGTTTTACGTCATATGGAAAATAGTGCGCCAAGGTTTTAACTTCAGCCCTCTATAATGGCCGACACTGGCAGGTTTCAGGAGCTGTCTCCCACAAAAATTCAAGAGATATGGTTTGAGAATTTACTAAAACAATTATTCCATTCGCCCTTGTTGGATATGAAGTGATTATAACCAACTCGCGCTACGCGCTCGTTAGTTATTTTATCACTTCATATCCAACGCGGGCTCATGGAATAATAATATTGTTATATATCAGGGCATCCATGACGTCACGAAACTATTGTTCTCAATGAAAATGGCGTCCGCTTTTCAAAATCCCCGGGCAAAGTTGAAATCCGCTGTCCTGTGCATTGCATGAGCACCCATCCGGGACTTTTACCAGAGCAACTATCGAGAGGAAGATTTCAACAGCCATTTCGTCATTTCGGATGCTAGTTGATGGTATTCGCGTTATTCTGAGAGATTTTATGCGGTTTTTGCGCAATCTTACTTGCATTCTACATTGTGGAGCCCTGGCTGTATCAATAAAACTGTTGCAAGTTATTGTTGCGTCTTATCACGGATACGATAATTATCTTTGTCCGACTAAACCAAATACTGCTGTAGCTTTACTTCTTGAAAGCTATTAGTTTGTCTAAGAGAGACGCTGTCTGTCGCCAAGGTTGTTTCTTGCATCAACTCGGACGAGCTTTTTTCTCTTGTGCTCGGTGTGTAGGTTTCTACCTCCTTTATTCGTCAATGTGACATTCTAGCACCACACGATTAAGCTGTAAATTTTCACGCGCAATAAGTCTAACATGGGGTTGATGCTATAATCTGAGTGCGTAGTTTTGCTTTCCACTCCTTGAGATTTGTATGTCGAGTATTGGCTTTCTCGCACGGGGTAGAACGGGGCCAGTCCATTTAAAATCGTATCAGTGTAAAAATGTTGACTAGCATGCGCGACTCCTACGTTTCGTGACATGCGTACTTTTGCCGTTCCCTTTTCGATTTCGATCAATATTTGAACCAATTTGCGACAAATATATACCTCCTGAAGACCCGTATTCATCGCATTGGAAAGCATTCGCCATGTTCTCGACTCTCTCTTTGTCCGCCATCGTGAATTTCTTGGTTTGTTATGAAACACGACACTCCAACCAAAACACGCATTCACATTGGTTGAAACGCGAGTTTCGTGACGTCATGGGTGTCCCAATATATTGGGATATTCCGGACAGATCAAAGCAAATATTTTAAGGAATTTTCATCGAAATACGGCAATTAGGGTGTTCTATGGTGGAGTGGGAGTTTCAATGCCAATGTAGGGGCTCTTTACAAGTTCAACAGCCATCTTCGGTAAGTTGAACTCAACAACTGACACTACCACTTTATACGTTGAACAAATTTTTTGAAACATTAAGACTCATCTTTGCCAGAAAGCGTGCCTACCAACATTTTCATTAACGTTTACTCTTCGATCGACCCCATTTAATGATCTTTCTGCAGAAACTCCTTTTTATGGCCACCATTTTGTTGTGCGTAGTGAGAGATGCGCAGTTCAAAACCAATGAATCACCTTAAGTATTTAAAAAAGCTTTTCCTCGTAGTTGTCCTCGTCTCTCTTCTTACATGACGGGCCACAAGGCCTGAATGCACGTTTACTGTAAAAAAAGATTTCTCTGCTGTAGAGGACATAGTAGGCCACAGCTACGCTAGGTCACATTTCCGATGAGACTGGCAGCACTGGCAGTTAAGTTTGATCTTGTTTATGTTATGAATATGACCATTTCGTTTGTTTGTTCCTCTTAACTGATTGTTGTTAGATTTGATACAAAATGCTCTGTATTGCCACTTTATTGCACTTGTTGTTAGATTTTTCATGTATGTTGACATTGGCATCAACATTTTTTGTTGTCTTTGATTCTTTACCACTCAGGGTGCACGCCACACAGCTCGAGATATCGAGGGACAAAACATTTCAAATCCTATGAGCATGCTGTTTGCGAGCACACTCATGTTAGAATATTTGGGGTAAGGAGAGAAAAGTAGATATTGCTGGAGCTTATAACAACATTTTTTTTGTGGGCCGTTCTATATTAGCACATAAGTTTGTTTCCATATTTGATGATGGGCTTTCCATACATAGATTAACTCATATATAGTTTTGGCGTCATAAATTTGCGATAATTATTTAACCTATATAAGTTGTTGTGTTTATACAATCAGGAGAAGACGAGCTAGGTGCTTATTATGACCGGAATATATACCGGTGATACCAATCTGTAACAAGAGTGATTTCTTGTAATAGTTTTGAATATGCGATGAACTTGAAAAGCTTGATTATTTGTGATAACTTGTTCGCCGGCAAACGATAATTAAAAGAAAAAGGGTTAAAGTGGATGGTAACGGTTTTCAGCATTTTACAGCTATCAAACAAATGCCCAATCATTAGCCAATAAATTGTGGTTATTTTCGTGGTATTGTTACCATAGCAACAGTATATCCTGTTTAAAACACCCTGAATTTTACGAAAAGGATATAAACACAGGGTGCCGGGACATTGGAAATGCATGGTCATTGATAATTGTATGTTGTGTTGCTTTAGGTGGAATGCGTACGGAGACCTGATCCACAGTGCTATCTTAAGAGTTGTGGAAAAAGGAGTGGTAAGGATACTTTTGCCAATATTATCCAAGCTTGTGTTGTGTCCTAGGACGCACTGTTCTCTCACATTGCTCGTCTCCACCCCAGAGAAGTCCTTCTCTGTCGGTGTGTTTTTAAGTGAAGATCTTCCAGTGGACCCTAGAGTGTGATCCTTGCCATGTATTACCCGGCATTCCATTGAAGAAGATACCTCTTATAGAAGAACGCAAACGTCTTTTTCTTGGTCTTTTTACTAAACTAATCCTCCCGACAGCCTGGGCTTGTTAGTCACGGGTAGAAAATCACTCGCTCTTCAACCCTACTTAATGGTATTCTAAACATAGGGTGCTTTAGGGATTAGGCAGCCCGGTATGCAAGTATGTTGCATGTAAACGGTTTTTAATTTTAGTGTGTTTTTTCTACAGAAAACTGCTGATGTTGGAGGCGAACATTCCACTACGGATTTCCTGGAATGTTTAAAAGAAGAAACCGGTAAGATGGCAAGAGTTGGCGAAATGAATTAGCTGTCTTTCGAACACTGCTAGTCCTCTTTCTTTCACGAAAAATGTAATTTCATAGATGTTGTTTTAGATTAGCAACCTTCGCAAATAGTTTGAAGCTAGTTTGAGCCAGGAAGATAAATTATACCAGAGAGATTTGTAAATTTATTATTGTAATATTTGTACTACAGTCATAGTTGCTTGCAATTTAATTCACTTACACCGTTCACAACAGCCTAAGCACATGTGTTTCCTGATTTCCGACAGAAGATGTTCTCTTGTGCTTTGTTATTAAGAATCGGCTGTAAAGAATAAACTGTCATTTTAGCTTCAGAGCAGTTTATTCTAATGTTTAAAAAAACATTAAATAAATACTGTTGTGAGCAGGTTATAATGGTTTTGATACTAATGTGTTACATTCAGTTTTGTTCAGAGAATTGGAAAGGGAAAATGGAAAGATGTTGAATTGTAGAATTCCAAAAAAAATATCTGCTATGCTGTTCGTCCATTTCGTGAAAAGAAAGACGCCGGTAAACAGAAAACAACAGACTGTCGTTCCGCCGAATTAATCGGGTATCAAAGGCAAACGCTGATGTAAAAGCACTGCATCGTGTTAATCAGCAAGCATCAATCTCTCAGTGTGCCAGGGATTTCCTGAATTCCGATTAGTTGCCTTTTTATAAACCCGTAAAGTTTCAGCATCGAAAATTTCCGCGCCTCGGTACGTTCGCAGCTGCCAAAAGAAAAATATCCAAAATTTAAAAAAAATCCCTGGCACACGTTTTGTTCCTCGATGCTTAATGAATGTTCTGGCCAAATTTCGTTAAAATCCGTCAATTCTACATTCCCTAATAATTCGTTTACTGAGATATCCGTCAACAGAATGTGCCGCCAGCCAATCAGATGGCGTTCACAGCAAGCGAAATGATATTTTCGCGGAAGACCTTAATTGGAGTGAAATAAAGAAAATACTCAGAAATTGCTTTGTGGACAATAAGATAATCTTCAATACCTGCAACACGTACAACGTACTGCGGAGATTGCGCAGTACGGACTGGAAATGGCCCTTAGCAAATAATTTAGATTATATCGAAATTGGAATATTACAAATTAGAAACACAAAATAAACTGTTCATTCATTTTTTAAAAGTCTTAAAAGAAACGATTTAGAAACGCATGAAACAAGAAATATAAGTGAAAGAAACCGACGTTTCGGTGCATCTTGCGCCATTATCAAGGTTACATAGCTTATGATAAATAGCGGTTTGAGAAGAAGCTAAGTTGAAAGCGAATTTGCGTAAGAAGTGCCAAGCATTCAATGTTGGCTTGAGATCTTGAATACACAACATTTCATTAACAAGGCAATCAAATTTGTTCGTGCATTTCTTGATGACATTGAAACGTGCTAAAAGATCGTTAGGAACAGCAAAAGGCGTCATCTATTTACAAGCATTCCAAAGAACATAACACTGCTGTTCCTACAGATCTTTTAGCACGTTGCAATGTCATCAAGAAATATTATTTAATAACAAGGAAATTTAAGTAATAATTAGTAACAATCATAATTTACTATGTGATAATACGAAACAAGCAATGTAGAAATGGGCCCTAGGATATCGCACGTTTAAAGCTTGCAAGATCCCTTATCTCACGTATTTGATTTGACAGTTTGTTCCAAGCATTTGCACCTCGATAAGAGAGCGTCATGACAGACAGACATGTTTTATTTGTCATCATTTTAACCCAACAATTTCCGTTGCTGACCGCTAAGTCAGTGAGTTCAATCCTAGCCAATAGTCGTTAAATCCATCTTTTCACCTACAAATGGTCTTTGTTTTCGCAATTCGAATTTTGTCACTGTCAGCGGGCTACACACAAGCTACACAGAGTCTGCACAGCCTGGGAGTGCGACGGCCATCTTGTGCCCATACTCGTCCCCAAAGGCCGCCATTCTTTTAGCCAGTTTCAGGCGTTCGATTAGCGGGATACGACGCGAAGGAAAACGCTCGTCCTTTTCCTTCGCGCCGTTCCCCACTAACCGGATCTAACCGAACGCCTGGATCATTAGCCAGTGGTGGTTATTTCGGGCAGCCATGTACTCATTTCATTTTATACTTCCTAGTTTTGTTAATTGCTGGCAAGCGTTGCTGGCGAGCGTTAGCGAGGTAGCACACTATTCTTTTCAATAGGGCAAAAAATCCAATTTTTTTTCGGATTTAAGACTCGAAGCCTGCGCAGTATCCGGGACAATTGAAACGACAATCATGCACACATCACATGGCTGTGATATTATTCGGGATCCACGCCTGAGATCACTTTGCACGTGAGAATTTTACACACGCTGTCAGACGCTTTCGAGATGCCGTTGACGTTGCCAATTTTTGCCATAATACAAGTAGATGAAACGGAAAGCTTCTTGTGTCTTCGCGGCACGTGATGAATTTATTTGTCGGCGAAATAATAACGCACACATTAGCAAACTTTTGACCAGTTGTTGACACTCAACACGTTTAGCGATTGAGAGTTTCGAGTCAATGCAAAAGAATTTTTTTTCGCAAATTCTGTCTTGCAAAGGCAGACTATTTTCTGTTCCAATTAACTTTAGTCGCGTTATGGAACTCAAGATATCACTTGTCTTAAAATCGCGCTGGGATGCTAATTAATAATTCAAATCGATGCCCGGCCGACGACATGAAAATATGTTCGCACTAAAATAGAAGACAAATACTCAGCATTTCCATAAATTGTGTATTTCAGTTACGAAGATACATGAAGCGGGAAAAGTGGCACCAACTCTAAACTGTGCACAGTGTTCTGACCAGCGAGATGTTTTTTTAGTCATTGCGTTACGCACTCATGAAATGATTACATTCGAAATGCAGGTCGAAGTGTTCACAGCTAGCCGTTTAAAAATTTCCTTTAGCCGTTCAGCCTTTTTCCTCCAGCTCTAACGCCAGCATTTTCACATTGAAACCCTAGTTTAATTTAATTCAGGGGTACAAATAAAGTTGTTGTTGGAGCAGGCTACGATCTTTTTGGTCAGCACCAAGAAACGAGATGGAGACCGCTGGTCGCGCGCTTCCTATACCAGAAGTCCGCGATTCACGAACTCATCAAATCTGATTGGCTGAAAATTGCACAACGAGTACTCGGCGTATGTTCACTGACCAAAAGAATTGCTGACCAAGAGGTTCACCGCTTCTGATCTGGGCACGAGAGAATGTCTCATGATCTTGTTCCAGTGAAATATTGTTTCAAAATATACTACACTGTGTCAGCCTTGCAGTAACTTATCATTGTTCATCGATTTAGACGTTTAGTAGGAGAGTCTCAGTGATAACAAACAATAGATCCTCAAACAGTTACACAAAATGCGTGCAACAAGAGTGAGAACTGTTGGGTTGATTTAGTTTGTATTTGCTGTAATCCGGAAGGAATTAAGGCAATTCTGATCCGTTTTTTTTTTTCGTTCTTAAAATTCATTACAAAACAGCTTTTAGATACCAACATTTCCGGTCAGGCTCAAATTGGGCAAAAGTGCTATGGTGGACCCAGCTTACCCTGATTTTTGTCATTTTAGTACAGGATAAGGGAGATGCAAGTTCTAGTTAGCCGTCCGGCAACCTCTCGCTTTTGTCATGTTGGTCACATAGCATCAAGTTTATTTTTCTCGTACCACGCCCGCGAAGTCACGTGCATCCACAACTAAAAAAAGTAAACGAACTTGGCCAAGTTCAAACAGGTCATCCACAATTGAGACTGGAAATTCAAAATGAAATTGCGTGCTTACTTAGGGCGAGAGGTGGATTTAACTGCACAACACGTAACTCGTTCCCGAAAACGTTCCGTAAGTTAGTGACCAGTAAGGTGTATCTAAATGTATCTGAAAAAATGTATTCGGGTTGTATTTCTAATTGCAATTAATTTTTCTGCGTTTATAAGAATTCTTTTTACCTGATTTTTTAATCTGATTTTTCGGTATCTGCTCGAGAATGAAGAATTCTGTCGCCTCTAAGAAAGCTTACTAAGTTCCCGTTCAATGTACTTTTGATCACATTGTCCGTTAAAGCAAATTCTCGACTGTGGCTGTTCAATTTGTATAGGTAAAACTGAAGGTCATAAAACTAACAGACACAAACAAAAATGAAATTACATTTTAACATATATACATGCCTGTAAAACCATTGCGTTTACCCGAAACCAGAAACTAAGTTCTTAAGAAATTAAGTTACTTTCCGTTTACTTCTAATCGACTTAAAGTATATATGTCCAACAGTATAATCAAACATTTACACAAGAAATTAAGAAAGATGAACGAATGACACTTCATTTATCAAGGGTTTATCGTTTGGGTTCTGTAAAAATAAAATTGCCCCTAAAGTTGCCCTCATCAGCCTTTATTGAGTGACTTTTAAACTGACTTTTTAGGCTCAGTTATGCAAAACAATAATGGAGGAAAAGAATGAACAAGGAGGCCGTAAAAATAAAACGCCGCTTATAATAATCTGCGATAATGTAATTTAATGGTTTTAAAGGACTGATAACAGGGCTGAGATGGGAGGAAAAACAAAAAAAATTACACTCAACTCTGTTGGTATAAATAATGACCGGAAGGAATTTCATCAAAGAATTAAAAAAAACAGTGGAAGTTACTGTAGCAAGATGAATGGCTGATGTGTTAGAACTACGAAGCCAATTATCCTAAACAGCGTCTCTTCAGTTATCCGAGTATTTGATGAAAGCATTTTATGAAGAGGTAACAAAATGAATGGCAATCTCGTGTTTCCCATTATTTGCCGTCTCAGTAGCTCTTAGTTAAACGTCCAAAGATTTTAAACCAGGCTTGGCCTGGTGGAGGCGGCGTTTATTTGACTCCTACAGTTGATTCGAGAGCAGCATTTAATTCATTATTTTAATTATCTGTCATTATAGCTGAATCTCAACCAAAATCCGTACTTATTCTCCTTCGACAGAAAACATAGCTGTTGTCGTGGAGAAATTAAAAGAGCGGTTGTTGTTTGAAGTAAACGATGATTGCCAAAAACGTACGCTTTCGTCAACTGTTTGGTAAGCGTATTCAAAAGCTTTCTCAAATAGTCTGTTTAATTTGCTCTCAAATATATCCGAGCATGCATTTCTTGCAAACTATATAACATCGCAGTTTAAGTATACTTTCATTAATAATTTGAATGGAATATCTCACTCCATAATAATAATAATAATAATAATGATAATAATAATAATAATAATAATAATAATAATAATAATAATAATAATAATAATAATAATAATAATAATAATAATAATAATAATAATAATAATAATAATAATAATAATAATAACAGACCCAAATAGATAAAAACGATAAAACCAGCGAAATTGCTATAGGAAAATATCATATTTAGGTTGGCGTGGAAAGAAAACCAATGCTGATACTAAAGCGCGTCAATAAGCTACTGGGTATTTTTAGTTCACCGTATGAAATATGTTGAACTCTGCGAATCCTTCTTTGTTCTTTCTCAATGATTTTATCCGATTAATACATTTAGCCGCATTCGTTCCTGCTTCTCTCCCTTAGTTGGTCTCAGTTGTGCCAAACTATCCGGGCATGAGTGAAGCGTTACAGGTAAGTGTTACTGGAATAGTTCATGATGAGTTGTGATGGTCCGGCTTCACCTAACTCAGTTGTTCAAGTTAGTAAGGAAACTCAAATTCATCTTAGGGAGCGTAGGAACAAAATGTAAGAACTTTTTATTGCTTGCTATTCTAAACGTCATATATTTATGTTTATAATAATGCTAGCCAGTTCTGAGGGCTCAAAAGTTAATTCCCTCGATTCTCGGCCCTATGTGCTTGATAACGTCAGTTCACAATCTGATACGAAATTATTTAAAGGGTTCAAAGTGCCAGTCAAAGGGTTATCTGGAATTTCAACCCACAAAATCCCTCTTCATGGGATTTTAATTTGTGATAAACACGAAATTTGAAGTCCAGCACGCGACAGCTGAGTTGGTAAAAAATCAACTTGAGCTTTAATATTTGAGGAAGAATGGAACCACTTATGACGTTATCAGTGACTTTCAAATAAGCTAAAGTTATTTTTTTCGTGCGCACAGTTTTTGAGTGAGTTCAGTTTGGGTGACATTTCAAATTTTTATTGATCTAGAAAGCTTGCACCTTGTTATATCTTGTAAAAAAAAATCTTCTAATATAAGCAAAACCACAACGACAAACCAATGAATAGTGCTGGATCTTGTGTAGACCTGAATCAGTTAAAACCTTATGATATTAAGTAAATACGGTAGATTGATCCCCTCGGTAAGGAGAACAGTTTGAAACAGAAATAAAATAACATGAAAATAAGTAGAGTATATTTGCCCGATATTTCGGTTTGAGAAACAAACCTTTTACGGGGGCTAAAAGAAAGTGAATACAAAAATACACAAAATGACCGTTACATATAGGAACACTGAATGCGTTAAAAGTGGCTAATTTAGTTCATCACGCCTATTAAAAAAAATTAATTTATCTTATTGAATGTAAGAAATAAACAGTACATTGGAGAGATCAAATGCCAGCAACACGAACGCTTTGGCGAACATCCATTCGTCGTTCCATCCAGAATCACCATCAGTTGATCCAGCCCATTCCTGTTTCAGCACACTTTAACAATCCAGGCCACTCCATTGACCATCTTTTTCTATAAACTCCCTTGGAATTAACTCATTCACAACAAGCGTGACTGTGTAAGAAAGGCACTCGCGGCACATCTTATAAACAAAGCATTGACACTTGAGCCGCTTGGTATTAACTAAATAATAACTAGCACCCCCCTGGATGGGATGCTAGTCCATCACAGGGTTACCCCCCAGCATTATTTCGCCGGTACCCATTTATACACCTGGGTGGAGAGAGGCACTGTGAGAGTAAACTATCTTGCCCAAGAACACATTGTTGAGCTTAATTCAGTTCAGTGGCATAAAGCTGATTTAAACAAGCTCTGTAATGTCATGAGTTCAAAGATTACTATTATATATCAACCTGTATAATATGGAAAAAATGAAGTGGCCCACCCTTTAGGCTGTATAAATTTATGGTGACCCTTACTTTTTGGGTGAGTAAATGACCCTCCCCTGAATTCCTCCGGCCCACCTCCCTTTCTAAAAAATAAACGCTCCCTTAGGCCACCACGCTTCCCATCCTAACCCTGACCAAAAGGTTTTCGGTCAAAACGATTTAGTTTTAGTTTCATAAATGGTGTTTTATAATTTAAACAAGTCAGTGACAGAAATTTTAGATTTGTAATAATATTAGTGATGTTCATTGTAACCTTAGGAGTTCATGACGTTAGAAAGAACACTCTATTTGTTACGCTGTGTTGTTATGGAGGATTGGCTGTTGATGGTGCATAAGTAGAACCCGGTTAAATCGACTTGAATATAATGTGCCGCCTTGAACAAGAACTGAAGTATCAGCAAGAAACACAGGTGAGAATGCCACAAATGATTTTCAGTTTCAAGTTTTGTTTTTCCTAACACTTAGCGCTATTTAGTGAAAATTGCCGCGGCCAGTTAAATTAGTCGTTTGCTAACAGGAACTCCCACAGCAATAACAACACCATGCATGATATCGAGATTAATTTGCGTGACGTCATACTTGACTGCTTGACAGATAGATAGAACTGGAAGTCAATTTTAGGAACATATAAACTTAGTGGTATAAGCTGGGTAATTTCATATCAATTAGCTCCTAGACAAAAAGGAAATTCTTTTTTAAATTGTTATGATAGCGGACTCCTAACATATTTGAATAAAGCTCAGCTCTGTCAAAAGCATGCAGGCGAACACTGTCGCTATTTTTGACGTTGCTTTCGGTGCTGATCACCATTCCAGTTCACCATAAAATATAGGCACGCGTTGTACAGTGATGAGAATAACAAAATTCATCACAAGCACAAAAATCGCAAGCAGCAATACATACATTAGCAGGGAGAACCAGAAAATGGCAGGCTCAAGAAGTAAGAAGGATTTAATTAAAGTTAATCCAAATTTTTGCGACTTTTCGATTTTGTCAAGGCCCAGGCGAGTCTTCAACAAGCTAGCGAAAAATAAAAATTCAACAAACTCGGTGAAATCTGCCGGAATTCACCAAAGCGTAAATCAAATGCGACATGAATTTAATAAGGGTTAATGTATTGTAAACTAGTTACAGAGGCTGCATCGTGATCATGAATTTTATGCGAGAAGAATGTAACGAATTTTCCTCTTTGAGATGACTGAATAAAATACTACAGATTCTTGGAGTACATTTATATCAAGGGGAATTAAAAAAATCCTGACAAAAATCACCTAATTCCGGTCTATTTAAAATAATAAAAATAATAAATACAAGCCTGATTAAACAAAGACAAGATTAATTCAACACGTTTTGTCGTCAACAAGTCTCAGTTGAAGAGTCCAAAGCTTAATTGCCCGTAAAAATCTTTCTGGATCCTTTCTTGAAGTTTGTTGCGCAGACACCGCGCGCACACTTACAAATATTTTACACTGCTTGTCGACTTGAACAGCGTGAAGTACTGATAAATTTATGTCAATAATCTCTGCAGTATTGTATCAAATATTCCTCCTTGAGCCACCCACAAAACCAGCCAGGAAAATTGTACTGATAAGGCTGCGATCAGTTCTTGTTCCACACGGGAGCAGTTCGCGCAGGGTTTGTGCAGGCAAAAGCAGAAGTATTCCCTTGTCGGTTTGGCCGTTTGCGGTTGGGACGTACAGCTAATAAATAGTCTATAATGGCCGATTAGTAACAAAACGTGGTTGGGACGTTTTCTGTTTGAAGGCAGGAATGTGTTTCAGAGAAAGAAAGAAAAATTTTCTCACTAATTGCAGCAAGTTGTTGCACTTAACCATGGCTGCAAGCGCTCGTCCTACGTGATCCAAGAGTTTTTACACAAATTGTTTTAATCTTACGTACGTGTGTGGTAATCATCGAGTGTGGGAAATATCCCTTCTCTATCATGCCCTTGTTTATTGTTTATCTACGGGGGAAGGGATTTAAAGACCACACCTGGCAAGGAAACTATAATTTTCCAGGCTTTCCTCAGAGTGAAGTCAAACATATACATCGTTTCCAGGATGCCCAACCCAACTTGCGTTAACTTTTCATGGCTACATGTATATCCTGTGCGTTACAGAACAGTTTAGGCTTAGTCACTGATTATACCACATATTCATTCCATCACGAGCTAGAAAACATTCTCGAGGCTAAAACGTGTTTTTCTTGGGGCTGAACATGTTTTTCTTTTGTGTAACTGTAACTTAACTCCTCCACATATCGCGTGGGAAAATAATACTGCGTTATTTAGCCTATCGAGTCACTTCACGCGTAGCTGGGCAAAATCAAGCACAGGACATAACCTTTACGGGTCGTACAACAAAACCTTGAGAGAACACGTGGTCTGAGGTCTAGAGGGATGCATTATACCGTAATTGTGGCTGCATGCGGTGAAATGGAGACTGCATAATAGTTTTTTTTTTCATCAGGGTCATGAATAACTAACCTTTTGAATAGCCTGCATTTAAAATTTAGTTCGGCACGAGCCTCCACGGTGCCTTAACTTTTCAGCTCCGTTTGCGTGCCTTATAAGAAACTAGTTAGCGATATAAAACATCTTTAACAAGGTAATTGATTATCAGAGGTCGCGCTAGTTGTCAATCCTGTTTTATGTGTTCCGACTTCCTGTGAATGATACTTTTAGTAATGACAGACGCTATTTCTTCTATTAAAAATGACCAATAGTGAGCCTTCCGCTTTTCCTTAAGTGGTATGTCCCACCTCAGATTTATTACGATTTAGAAGGAAATTAGTAGAAGTCCATCATTTGAGTCGCGCGCAATTCTGTCCAACTCATATGTATCTCACACTGGGCACGTTTTCATTTTGTGACACTACGCGTGCTAACCTGTTGAGATACGAGGTGCGATTTTAGAGATAACCTTCGCTCTTGAATATTCTATTTCTGATTCGATTGCTTACCCAGTGACTCAAGGACAGTGTTGAGGAAAATTTCGATGTTTATCTTTTTATAAGCAAAACCTCATTCGAGAATTTATTTTGCCGAATGATAGCAATGCATATCGTTCTTGGCGTGGACATTATATGAGATCGCGTTATCCTTGTTTTACATCCTTGTTGTTTTGGTTTCAATTCATAATTATATGACTGCTTTTGTTTTTCTAGCGAAGGGTGGCAGTCGGTTTTGGTAAACATGTAATGCAAAACCCTTTGCTGTCTTTAAAGAAGCGAGATTGTTGCTCACCTCCATGGCTAGGTTAGAATATCACAAGGGTATTTTTTTCGCAAACGTGTTTTGAATGATCATTCACTGTGATGAGAGCTTTTCAATCATTGCATTGCTGATCAGCAAAATCTGAACCACTTGGAAATTTACTCTGTCATATGTCCGGGATAATCTGGAAAAAATTTTTCTGTTTGTCTTCAATTGATAATTTGAAACACAGCAGGGTCAGAAATTTGAGAACTTTCAAGTTCGATGAGGGAAGTCGCGTTAAGCTTGCATCTCACTTTGTGTTTTTTCAACGTAGGATTAAGCCGCTGAGAACTCTCTTGACTGCGACTTGATCTCAGTGCTGAGAAGCAAGTTTGGAAGATTTACAACAAAGAAGGAGATTTCCATCAGGCCATTATTTCTCCTGAGTTAAAAAAGAGAAACATTTCAAGTGCGATAAATAATCATGGATCTGCAAGTGAAGTTTGCGCTGTTGTGCGCGGTTTGTATGATGTGCGCTGTGATGGAGCCGTGCGAAGCCCGTTCTAAGAGGGCACGTCCCATGATACGAAAATCCTTACTCGTTGTTGACGAACAAGGAATTGAGGTGATCAAAGATGCGTCTGAGTTGACCAAGAATGCGTTAGCGAAGTCTTCAAAGGCGATTTTTATGTTCGACCACCATTTCATCAAGCGAGTGGCAATAGTTGAAAATTCGCTAAACAGAAGCTCCAAGGAAGGCGGCCTTTGGAACGTTGATGAGTGTGCGTTCAAAGCTTCACAGAATAAACGCAAGGAAAACAAACAGTTAGCTGCTCTACACAAGATGGTTCGCCGCACATTTGGTGTGACTTGGTCCAAAGTACGATACAGCGATTTAAGGCGACCCCTGTACTCAGTGTTGGCTGCCAGGATTATCCTGGAAATGACTGAACGTTCCATTCCCCGTGGTCTGAGAAACCAGGCACGATTCTGGCTTGAAACATACCATGGCTGTGCACAAATACCCGACAAACCACAAGTAATGGAAGAGATGAAGAACAAATTTATCAGAGGTATTAAAGCGTGTTTTTATTTTGTCTCATTCCTCATGCATACGTTTAAATGTAGAGATAGATACATGAAGCGATAGTGAGAATGTTACAGGTCAGATTAAGCACCGTAAAGGAATTAAAGCCTAACAGATATAGACGAAGGGCTAACGCTCGAAACGTCAGCAATTTAATCTCTTTACGGTGGCCAATTGACATTTTCAACCCAGTTGATAAAACCAAATTATAGAGGAATGAAGCCTTCAACCGGAAACTCGGTAGTGGGTTCCGGTGCACGGTGCATTATTCACTCGCAAGAAACAGGCTCCTTAATCCCACCGAAAGTGAAAAGGTCAGAGAGGTATTCAAAAGATAGCTATTTTAAAATCCTTGTTCCGTGTTATCTCTGCCATGCGCAAATGAAGACTTATCTTGAGACAATTTGCTGTTTCTTCTCGAGCGTGTGGCTTGTGCGTGTGGCTTGAGTAAAACTGCCTTGCAGATGTTGCTCCAGGATTGAACCGGAAAAATTAAAACGATCTGGAACGATTGGTTGCTCGAGTTTCGCTGCTATGCTATTTTTAAAGCTCAAAAGTGTTATTGATAGGTTAATGTACTTTGATAAAAGTGATCTTTTCTAGAACCAATAAGAATGTAGCTGTTGAAGAGATGTTTTGTGAAAGCGAGTGCCCGCGCTTCTCCCGCGATCGACCACGCGGATTCTGTAAACAAACAAGTAGCGGCTAATGGTCGAACATAAATCTCAAATTTCGCCGCCAAATGCTGTCATTAGGGAGGGAAATTGGCAACAGCTGAACTTTTGAGGGTGATTCTCATCTTAAAGTTAAACTTTTTGGACGTTGTTCTTATAATATCGAGGTTTTTGTAAAACTGCGATCAGTTTTGTCTTCCTTCTCAAATAACATTTTTGAAAGGGAGAAGCTGGAAAATGTGGTTACCCCCACCCCACCCCCTGCTTATGAAACGTAGAAACGTATGTTGAACGCCATTAGCATTTTAACGGCTCGTTTTGAGCTGCAGAACCAATCGCCATGCACGAAAAGTTGCTGGAGTAAAATGACTGCTGACCGAAACCAAAAGAGCAACGCAAAAGAGATTTGGAGAAGAGAGATGCGATCTTTGCCTCAAATACTTATGTTAAAGCTTGTAAATCAGTCATTTATACATTTTATTAAGTGATTACCCTTTGGCATTTTAATTTTCTTTGTTCTTGATGCATTTTTTCAGTTGTTTCATCACAGTGACTCCTGGCTTGTTTAGTTTGCCTCATAGAGAACATTCCTTCCAGTCTGAAAACGTTATGATGATCTTGTGATAAAATTTATTTCCGTTGGAAATCACGACCTGTCTGTGATGGTGATGCGAAAAACATGTTCGATGCCAAGTTTTACGTCTTAAACTTCGCAGGCAGGTCCTATTTGATTGATAGAGCAGTAACAACTAGGAAAATCAGTGCCATTAGTGTAAATTTGTTTTCAAAACCATTTCATTCTTCCTGCTTCTTTGTTTCTGTTATCAAACTGTGTTATTTCACGAATCGTTCGTGATTAAAAACATGAAGATGAATAAACAGGATTTATTGAAAATCTCAAATGTAAACATTTCCAAGAGTCCGATTACCCTCAAGGTCGGCATGGGTAAAACATGGACTGGACGTTGGACTGGTGGCAATTTTGCACGTTCGTAAAAAAGTGCGGTCGATTTTATTGACATCTTTGTGCTTTTACGTAAACAGAAAAGATAACTATCTCACCGCAAGTTAGTTATATGATTTCTTATATGCCTTGCCATCGATTTATTTATCCCACCCTTTGCTATTTTCCAGCTATGAGGACTCTGTCCTAGATATATTGATTTTTGTTTCAGTGAATTGGTCCGTCTCAAACGAAGTTCGTGACTGAACTTTTTCTGCGGCAAGCTAGCTATCTATTATTAGAGAAGTAAGTGTATTTTCCGTAGATCATTGGCACAGAGAAATTACAATTACAAGTGGTTTTAAATGTCCATTTTTGGTTGAATAGGATTTTTGAGGTACGCCCCAACTAAATTTCATGTGGGTCATGATCGGCTGAGTCAAAATAGTAGCAATTTGATCTCAAAGTGAAAAGATCATGCAATATGGCGCACATACCCGCTAGTTTACACACAATAAGGGCAAAGTACTGATAAGTGCCTTATGCCGTGAATGCCTCGTGAAGACTGACTTTGTTGCCAATTGGTTGAGTCTTTTGCGGTCATGAAATGTACCACTAGTGTAATTTATTTAAGGCAACACCATTTTTCGCCAAAAAAGGAAAAGTGAATTTGCGTTTCCGCTGTGCCGGCTGCGGTGTTTAACCACACAATAAACCTTGAATATTCATTGAAATTGGTTACAAAACGACAAAGGTGGTCCCACGCTATAAACTCACTTCCCACGTTTTTTACGCTTGTCAGCTTTTTACATGACTGGATGCATTTTTTCATTTAATTAGAAGAAACATTTTAATTCTAGTTGGAGTAATGCTCCATTTTTTATTTGAAACCTAAAAAGAAAATATTGTCTGTTTATCTGCTTAACTGAAAGAAAGAAAAGAAAAGATTTATTGAGATGTCTCCAAACGTTTTCCTGCATTTGTCCCCACCTTAACTTTGACGGATTAATGCTATAACAGTTATGGTATCAAACAGATGCCTATTCTCTGGTTAAAAGTTGTGATAATTTTCTTGTCATTATAAGTTACCACAGCAACAGTATAACCTTCTAAATACACCCTTAATTTTTGCTTTAACTACTAATAACTAAAAAACGAGCTCGTTGACCCATATTTTTTATTATGAAATTTTGATCAACAAGATAAGTTGTAACTCTTGTCAAAGTTTAAAAAAATTCTGTACATGGGGTTCAGAGCCACCTTAACTTTACGAAAAGTTAAGGTTTCTCTGAACTGCATGTACAGAATTTTTTAACTTTGCAAAAAGTTTCATCTTGTCTCGCTGATCAAAATTTAATAATCAAAAATAAGGGTCACCGAGCTCGTTTTTCAGTTATTAGCAGTTAAAGCTAAACTTAAGGGAATAGTTAGAAGGTTATTCTGCCGCTATGGTAACCTATTGTGTCAATTTACTGATAACAACTTGTTCACCAATCATTATTCATTTGTTTGACACCATTATTGTGACATCAGCTGATAAAGAGTGGTTATAATGACGCATCGAAATAAAAGTGTTGGAAAGTGCTGGAAGCTGTCGGGAGCCGTCTTCAGCTCAATCAATCAACTTTATTTAAAACACGGTAAATGGCTCAGCAAGCTGGTTTTCAGACATGCCGTGTAAGAATTACAAGATATAAATGCTAAAAATTTCAAAAATTACAAGCTTTAAAAGGATCGTTGTTAGTTCCCATTTGCTTTTGTTGATTTCCAATATTATAAAATAAACAGTGTAATTGCATGTAGTAGCCGCCGTAATTTAATAGCCGAGAAATTATTGGTGTTGAAGAACGAATAAAGAAGTTCTCTATCAACAGAGAAAACCTCAGTCATTGCAGAAAGTGAGCGGCCGGAAAAATCATGTTTCATCAATGTATTCGGTAGTCCTATGATTTTTCAGACACACATTTTTGTGGGTTTTAAATTAACACTTTAATTAAAAATATCTATGACGCAAGCCTCGATTTTCCTGTTTTTAATAACCATGATGTTTGAAACTTTCTTGCTCCCTTGGTTAAGATCGCTGAATGAGGTTTCTATTCCCTTTGATTTGTAATTTATCATTCTTTCAAACTAGTGTCAATGCAAATTCGTCAAGAGCCATGCTTAGCGTCTAGGTTGTGTCTTTTAACCACGAGCACAATTAATTTGTATGCATTTATGGAAAATTAAAGGCAAGTGCTGGCCCGAATTGAAATCCAATTATAATTAATTCAATCCGTTTATTTTCGACCCACTACTGACCACCAGCGATTCCATTTCAAGTTTCTTTCTTATCGTTTCAAACCATCAGTATAACATTTGAAATGTTATTATCTTTGAAAAAGTTGGAACTTTAACGTTGGGACATTTTATCTTTACCATACAAAGCCACCACCAAAGTCATGGCAACGTTATTTTGCGGGAAAATCAATTTTTGAGGTTTCCCATAAAAAATACAACTTGTTTCCGAGTGCTTTTTAAATTTGGCACGTATTGATGATCATTGATAAGAGTTCTTTTTTTGCTTCAAAATGTAAACATCGGATTGCAGGAAGAGTGCATTTTGTAGCTGAAATTAAAGGGAAACCAATTTGGCATGGCGTGTTAGATTTATGACGAATACACGCACGAAATAACAAACCCGAAATAGGCGAGTCTGTTGCCAAGTTTTACATAACGACAGATCTTAACAATATATATATGATATATATATATATAAAACATATGATGAAGAAATCAGACGACTTGCCTGTCAGCCAATTTTATTGAAGACTGTTTCCGGTCAAATGAAACCACCTGGTGGCCCGCCCACCATCATTGTAAGCATTCCGCTTAGCGGTAACCACAGATAGCCCAAGCCCTTTGGGAGCCGTCAACATGACATTGCTTAAAAGCTTGTGTATTACTTGCGTTTCTGTGGCGTTTGTGGCTGATCGCTCAAGTGACACTGTTGCGAGTACAAAGCTCAACAGCCCCAGTGGAAACCTACAAACAATGGTCAAGCTTTGTTAAAATTACTTTGCCAGTGTACTGAAGTGAAATATGGAGTGATATCATTATGATACGATCAGGAGCTTTAGGTCTCAACTTGAAAAAGCCAAGCTGACTTTTCCTGACTTTTTCAAGTTCTGTCCTCGTGATTTGGAAAAATTGATGAAAACTATTTATTGTCACCCTCTTCCTTAAACTATATGCTTGATATCCACCTCTTTATGTTCTAGGGGCATTTCCTGTATAGGTGAAAGAACGTACTCATAATTTTGTGGCAATGTTACTAAAAAGGCTGAAAAATGACCGTGACAGTGTCCCTTAGTAAATTCCCACAAACTCTTACATTTGATACGGATGCATAAACAGTGAACACCAGCAGCACCGGTTTTGTCCGCAAGTCTTTTTTAGTGTACGGAGCCATGTTTGGTGCGTGTGTCTTTTTGCTCGATAATTTTTGTGATGGTAAAGAAGGATTGGTTAGACATTTGTCTTAAGCAGGGGCGGATCCAGGTTTATGGCTAGCCACCCCCATTTTGGCTCATCGACTCATAAACTTAACGACGAAATCTATATATTTTCTACTTTTGTAACAGAGTATTTTTATTTATCTGCTTTTATTGTGTGTATTCATCCCCTCCCGTAAAATATGCCTAGATCTTTAGATAGGAGAAATTTTGTGCAAAGTTTAAAATAAAGCTCCTATGGCTAATCAGCTCAGAAATAGCATGTGCGTGAAGTAGCCTTAAACCTCCACTAGCACTGAAACAACAAAAATATGATAACAACACTCCAGGCATACTAAAGGCTTATTCGGCAAAGAAAAGAACTTCAATTCCATAGTATGCCGTATGGCACCAAAATATTTCCTGCGTTGACAGATACACATGGCCTCTTAATTATAAATATGTGTTTTGCTGTACAATAAATTCTCTTGTTAGCTTTCCACTACGTACAAAAATACAAAAGGTGATTTTGAAAAGATTTTTCCGATCAGTCAAACACAGTCAAATATTTGTAGCGTCCTCGTGTCTCCACAGCCCTTCAGTGTACGTGCCGTTGTCGTATTTTGCCGTCACGCGCTTTTGTTGCCAAATGCGGATATGCGCGTGTAGTGAGTACTCCTGGAGCGCAGAGAAAACAGCAACAAGAACAGCAAGTTGTGTTTTGGCCTCGCATGCTTTACACACTAAAGGCGGCCGGTCAGCCCTGTTAGAAGATCGAGAACGGGCAATTAATTAACCTAAAACCCTTTGATTATACCATGGCTTCACTTAAAACTGTCAGTTTATACTATTTGTTCTATTTATACGTTTGGAAAGCGATCGTAGATCCGGGTGGGTAGAACTAATGTAATTTGATTTATGTGATACTGTAGTTCACGATATGAAGTTATATGGAAAGAAACAGACTGACCCTCCTACCGTTAACAGGTCGGATTTTACATTTCAGTTCAATAAGAATTTTAAAAAACTACTGTGCACTAGCCCAAGTCTACTGTTCAATCTTGCATGTTGGCGGCTTCCTTTCTAGACTAAAAGCTCCCGCTTTGAGGTCAGAAAAGCAGATGAAGCAATGGTGTAACTTTACTTGATTGTCCGATGAGAGGATTTTTTCAAGAGCAGCTCTTAGTAGCCATTTGTATGACTGGATATTGATGTTCTGGTTTGTAATCAAAGTGGAACATCGATCAATAATGCTCTTGAAGCAGCTTTTGTAAACGAATGAACTGGTAAAGGGTTTGTGAAATGTGGCGTTTGTTTAATCTTTTATAAATTATCAGTGCTGATGAAGTGTTTATTTCTCCGTTCATTTTTCGAATAAGTGGAGCCTGTTACGTCTGTCAGCACGAATTAGCTAAACTGATCTGATGTCCCGTTTGGTTCCGGTGGTTTTTGATTTCTTTGGATGTTCATATCCGTGGTGTTGATTTTCAGAATACAAACAAAGCGGGAAAATATTTTTATTACGACCTTTGAAAATCCTGCCATAACAAGTGTTCTATTTTGTAATCGTTTCATCAGTTTTTCATACATGTAATAACCAAGTAAAAGGTAATCAAGTGCAAAACCAGTTTTTTCCTGCGGAATAAATTTCGATTTCACTTCTATTATCTTGGCTCTTGATGTTTAGCAACCATTTTACATGCAGCTTTAATAAGGAAGACATACTGGTCTTTCATTAGGCGTCGTGTTTCTGCTGATCGCCTCACTGTATGTATACAAAGCCGCTCTTGTCTAAGGGTGCGTTTCTTTGGGATGAAACAGGCGGTGATTGACCATGTCAGGTTGCGTTCCTTTTGGGTGATCTGGATCAGGATCAGTGATCCGAGATCTCTCGGATCATGGTGCACCAAAGGCACCAGCGAATCCAAGCAAAGATTAGTCGGGTCCTATGATGCACCATGATCTGAGTGATCTCGGATCACTGATCCTGATCCGGATCATCCAAAAGGAACACACCCTAACATAGTCAATCGCCGCCTGTTTTCTTTTGTTTGGTTTTCAAGCAAGGCGGACGGGGTGGGGGGGGGATGTGGGGGTTAAAAGTATTTCATTAACCATCATGTACACTTTTGCCTCTTTCTTTTGAACTTCACAGTTGTGAAAAATTCTTGTCACAGTGAGTTTTTAAAGTGTGAACATGACTGCTACCAGCCAGACAAGGGAAAAGCTGAATGCCGCTGTAAGGATGGGTATACCTTGCAAAGTGACGGTGAATCGTGTGCAGGTACCATATCCAGACTACAGAGGTTGTGTAATCATTCACTGCAGTAGCTCAAGAATGTAAATTTTAAGTTAATTCACACGGATGCCGGGAGTAGCTTAGACGGCCCGTAGTGCAAAGGAAGATCCGTTCCGAATCCCATGAAGATCAAAGATGTTTTCTTTACCTCACGCACGCAATTCCTTGCCTCGTAGCTCGGCACCAGGCGCCGGTCGGTTATAGGGCAGTAAAACTAATGAAGGGGTTTTTCCCGAAACGTCTCGTTTTACATTCAGAACACGAGTACTTTATCATTGCTCATTCATTAAAACAGGGAGGGTGGAGTAGATGATCAGGTAGCGAGCCGTTCGCATCAGTCCCATAACGCCATGCAAACCGCGCACTATCGAAAAGCGCACCACGCACGGCCCAGGAGTGACACCTGGGGACGAAGCAGGGGCATTTCTCTTTTTGTAAAAACCTAACCGTTCACTTGCTCGACTTGGTACTCACGATGCATTTGCATTGCAGCCGGAGCTTCTCGATCTCCGAGTGGAACCAAGGCTCCTTCTCCAGAGTTGGAAACTGACACTGGGTGTAGGAATGGGCTCAAGTGTGATCACAAATGTATATCATATGACGATGTCCCTCAGTGCACGTGTAATGATGGCTATCAGCTGCACATGAATGGATACAGTTGTGTTGGTAAGTATGGCTATATACAACGTTCCTGACCATCACCGCACTATTTTTGATTTTACTTCTTTTCGACGCCTGATATCTACTGGGAACATATGATCTTGCACTTTCTACATCGAGATAATTAGCAAGTTAGTTGTCTAAGTAGTTAGTTATTTTGTTTGTTATATAGAATTAACTTTTTATTATAACTGGTTATTAATGTAGTTGGCTTGAAGATATTAGCACTTGAGTGCTACTCTGTAAATTCGAGAGGTTGATTGATTCGTGTCGCGGATTTAAGCAATTCTCAAAGCAACACTTTATCCTATATGTTAGTAGAAGCACATTGCATCTGTACCACCAGAGACTCGACACGAACTTTTTGCCTCGGTGTCTAGCAATTGAACGATCACACAGTTGCGCTTCACCTTGGTCAAAAAATTAGGTCGAAAAAGTAGTGCTCAATAGTCTAGGGCTACAGTTTTATTCACGGACATCACATTTCAATGAGATTGTACAGCGTTATTAGCAGTACCACATTAAATACATCTCACCTGAAGGGCTGAACTACCATAACCCAAGCAATTTTTATTGCGAACGGATTGTTACATCCAGGTCTTTGCGCCATTTCCGCAACTCGCCGTTCACTTTTAGCACAAAGCGAATTCCAAGATTATTAAAAGTATGATAATGTATTATTTGATTTCAGATATTGACGAATGCCGATACTCACCGTGTTCACAGCTGTGCAGAAACACTCCTGGTTCATTTTCCTGTTCCTGTAGATCAGGATTTAAGCTTCAATCAGACAAGGTCACGTGTGAAGGTAAATAGCTGAACATTCCATGCCTTATAGTGACGTTATAGTAAAGTAAGCAATGGCACGACTCTCGTGATTATCGCAGATCTTTAAAAAGTCCAATAGCAGTCAGAATAATTTTGCTTTTATATTTCTTCTTGCAGAAGAGAAGATCAAGTGCTCGTCGAATGACATTGCTTGTATTGAGAGATGTAACCAGTTTGGCAATTGTTCCTGTCCACCAGGCACCGCCTTGGGCCCGGATGGCCTGACTTGTGAGGGTAAGCTAAGCGTAGAGGGGGTAAAACTGTGGTGCTGCGTCGGTGGGAAGTATAGCAAGATAATTTGGTTTTATCAACTGGGTTGATGATGTGAATTGACCACCGTAAAGAGATTCGAAAGCTGACATTTCGAGCGTCAGCCCTTCGTCTGATTCGCTCAGACGAAGGGCGAACGCTCGAAACATTATCAACCCAGTTTAAAACCAAATTAAGCTTAGCGTAGTTGAAAATAGCATTAGTCGAAATACCTAGAGATGAAAACGGGGACTGGTAAGACGCCGGGGGCGTCACCGTGGAGACTGGACACGAGATGCTTTGCTGAAGGAATTTCATGAATTTCTGGTTGATAACAAATTGTGCTTAAGGTGAATTATATGTTTGTACCGGTCATCATCAATATTAGCAAATGAAATACAGAAGTCCGCACGCCCGCATAGGAAGGCATGCCTTAGTAACACAACAAATTTTCTATTTAAAAGGACAAAAATAACTCCAAGAAAAACGAAAAAGACAATAAAATAGAAAAACAAGAAGAAAAACCATTACATTGACCAAATCCAGAAAAATGCTACCAATACTGGCCAATATCCAGCCATCTTGACCTAACACGCTTCGTCAATAAAGGATTTGGATAAAGCTCTCGCCTGAGAGAGATTGTACTTGCGGGACAAAGCGCGGCGTAATCCCGAGCGGGCAAATGGCTCCATCTTGACCGCTCGGGTAGCCAATCACAAAGCACGATTTGGTTCATCTAGTCATATAATAATAAAATTTACCAGCCTTGTACATTTAGAGCTATCTCAGAAAAATCTAGATAAGAGTCTCAAGAAACCTATAATGTCAAACAGATTTTTTATATGTGAAAGATTAATTTATCAACATGACACGAGCATGGGACAAAGAAAAATTCTGAGTCCCCGACAGGAATCGAATTCCAATCAGCTCTAGGCGAAAACGTGTAACTAGTGGAAGGCGGGGCGTTTATTAGCTTTTCTGTTGCTCTGATACATTAGTGGGTTGTACAAAGTTCGAAAAGTTCTTTGCCAAGCAAGGGAAACAGATCTTCCCTTGGAGAATCACCAAAACCTGTTAATAAGGTACAGGTGCTTTGGCATCTGTAGCTCTCAGTGAGCAAAATGTTTAATGAATACTGGGCTTTCAGAGTCAAAATTGACCTCCCCAATCAAAACCGCACCACAATGAAGTTCATGTCAACATGTTCATTTACACGTGCGTTAAAGGAAATTTACTATTATTTTGACCTTATTACTCTTCGTAATAGCACATAAGGCGCGCCGCTGTCTGTTATTAGGAACCAAGCTCAAGGCACTAACGGAAAACCAAATGTAGCCAATTTACACTGTTTTGTTTTCCTCTAAAGTCAAAACTGATAAAATCGTTCTAGTTTGCGCGCTGTCTCTTGTAAGTTCAACTGAAACAGGACATTTTAAATGACACCTCTGATACGTTATCAGAGATGTTATGCGCTGAGCTAATGTTTTCTGATAATACATGACTGGCCCTTATCTCTAACTCAGCATTGCCATTTTACAGTTCTGAGCTTAGTTACCAAGCCTTTGAATGGAAGTGAGGCTGACAGTGACCTTGTTTTAATACAAACCCTCTTTCTTTTGATATGCAAATCGTTCTGTTATGCTAACTAGTTTGTGGTCTCTATCATAGCCTGTGAACAGGCTCCACGGGTGGGTCGGGGTGGGTAGGGGACGGTAGAGCCTGTTGACAAAGGGTTCAAGCCGCCATTCCGCCCCCTTGTAATTTAAGCTGTCATTAACTACTCGTGATCTCTGCATTGGAATGTAAATAGATTCGCACTGAAATATAAAACTCTACTCCATTCCCGATTTTGTATAAAGCCTGTAATTCTCAGAATTCTAAAAGAATAATCTTGCCACCGATCTTCAACGTTTCCAAAAATAAGGAACTACTTGTTGTCCCTGGTCAAAGCATTATGTTGGCTCAAGCGGCATTAATTTCGAGCCTCCCTAGAATAGATTTTTCCAACCTGAATTGTATGTCATGTGTACAAGCTATTTGTCTTTCGCATTCAGTTTCCATCTTTACAAGTCACTACATGAGCCGGCTGACAGTTGATAGTTTGGTAGACTCAGTGCATCTCCAGACAAGACCACAAATCGATTAAAATATCAGAGTCGCTTTGTTCAGTTCGCCGGCTGGAATTATGCATTCAGCGAAGCGAAATCAGTATGAGAGTTTCGCCACGGAAATACGAAGCGAGACGTCTACGAAATCCCTCAACGAAAGGCTGATAAATGTCCTTCAAACAGATCTGTAAA
This sequence comes from Blastomussa wellsi, assembly GCA_947652115.1. Classification (NCBI taxonomy): domain Eukaryota; kingdom Metazoa; phylum Cnidaria; class Anthozoa; order Scleractinia; family Plerogyridae; genus Blastomussa; species Blastomussa wellsi. Next base: position 25,810,571 of record OX393568.1, on the reverse strand, counting down.
CCGCTGATAAACAGCCAGAAGATACCATGTTTACATTTTAACGATTTTCAGCGATATGCAAATTTTGATGAAAAATGGAGACGTCAATCAAACAAGTCAACCTCCTGGATCTGACAAATCAGAGCTTGCACTAGAATTTCTTGCAGCGAACGGCGACGTAAAACCTTTGTCTGCAGGCTACGATGCCCAACCGCCCCTGACCCACCCCTGTCTAGCCGTAGCCTGCGAGTAGGCTATCTCTATCGTGGCAAGGTCACCCCAAGTCTCGCTTTCATGCAGAGGCCTGGTTACATTTCACAGACTGTAAAAACGGTCTATTACCAGAACTTCTGAATCAATAAAGCATCCACCTTGAACCATTTACGTACAGTAAGACCATTACAAACTTTAGCAGGGCTTATTACCTCCGCCTACTCAATTTGTATGGCAAAATACAAAATAAATTTTCTCATTCATCTCTGTTCAATTTTATTCAGATCAAACAAATGTTTTATTCTTGTCTATTTAGAGGTGAATGAATGCTCCTTGTTCAAAGGTGTTTGCCATCAGAACTGCATCAATACGCCTAAAGGGTACCGCTGCGCATGCTCAAAAGGATACGAGCTAAACGACAATGGCATTTCATGTTCAGGTAAAATTGCTAAAAAGAACACAACAAAGACATTTTCCATCTATAATTAACCCTGAGAAATGAATTGCTTCGAAACATTTTTCAAGAGGACGGATAAGAGGGCATGCTTTAGGTGCTGCTTACAGTTGTCCAGACAGAAGTAAATAACTATTCGACTGCTGCTGCTGCGAAGACCTGCGAACACTCGGTTGTCTGGCACCGCTATGTCGCACTTAAAATCCTTTCACAAAGCCAGGTTTCACCTCCGTCTGTACTAAGCAAACAACAGAAGCCATTAGAGACGCGGTCAATTACAACTGCCATGCAAGGCTAATATTGCTGAGTTGTTACCATCTTGGGGGGACCGCTAGGGATAGGCATTGTTATAAAATAATTCAGCAGTTGCGAGATTGAAACGTATTTTTTTAAACGAGGATTTGTTTCTAGTTTGTTTGTTTATCGATGCAGATGTTGACGAGTGTGCGGGAGGTATTCATGGCTGTCATCATAACTGTCGCAATGTTCCGGGATCTTACTTCTGTTCGTGTAAGAGAGGATTTCGACTCAGTGATGACCTCAAGACGTGTGTAGGTATGTCTGGACGGCCTTGATTGCTGCTGAAGGCCCATTTGTGTACATATCGATATTCAAGAAGCGTCTTCTCAGTCCAGCTTACCGCAAATTGTAATCTTTTAGGTCATGTTTTCATTTCTGCTCATTTAATGAGCCCCTCCCAGGGGGGGGTGCATGTTCCCAAGATCCCTTAACGTTTTTGGATTTTATCCCTTGTTCCCCATTACTAAAACCCCTTGTTCCCAAAAATGATCCCAACAATCTAGTCAAGAGTTCCCCTGTTCCCTGAAAATAATTTGAAAATATCCCCTGTTCCCTGAAAATAAATACTACAGTTCCCGTGTTCCCTAAAACCCCTGGGAGGGGCTCTTTAATATATTACGAGTTCCATAAATAAACGTTTTAGACATTCATCTTACAATCTTGAATCATCTTTCCTTGTTGTGAAGAGATTCGACTGAGGGTACGCACGCGTATCGTGCTATCAGAGTTGCCTCAGTATCAATCCTGTGTTACTCAGGCTTAAAAAACAGTTTATTTTAATGGAAAGAAACGTCAACGTACAGCACAGGAGGGTTATGTTACTCGCACAAGACAGGCCATCTTGTGCGAGTCTTCGGGAGATTGAGTTAAGACAAATAATCAACGAAGTCGTTTCATTGAAAATTCCTTTTGTTTTAGATATAAACGAGTGCGCGTTGTACCGTGGGATATGTCCGTATCCTTCCCGATGCCGCAATACTGTCGGAGGACACACATGTGACTGTCCTAAGGGATTTGTCAGCCACAGGCAAAAGATTTGTGTTGGTAAGCAATTATTTGAATTATTTTTGGAATTGGTTAGAACATGACATTTTTGATTCTTTTCTTCCAGATGAGGATGAATGCGCAAAGTCCAACGGTGGCTGCAATCAAGTGTGCCAGAACTACCCTGGCAGTTACCGCTGCTCGTGTAAATATGGCTTCATGTTACAGCCAGACAGGAAAACATGCAAAGGTACTGAACATTTTATTTACATCAGAGCAAGATAATAATTACTTCCGATCAAGTTCTTTTTACATAACATAACAAATGTTTTATGCTACTCGCACGCTAGCGCGCACCTTAAAGCGCGCACCACGAGACGAGGAGAGGACCCTGGGAACGAGGTTGATTGCACTCCTTCTTCACTTTAACAAAAAGTCAAGTCCAGTCACAGCTACCACGGAAAACAATTAGATATTTAATCTTCCATCCCCTCTCCCTAGTGATTGGGCTTTTGAATGAAATTTCATATATTTTTAGATGTTATTTTAGATTTATTTGTTATTTGTTATATCTGTATGTTTCTTTGCTTAAATTAATATGAATTGTAATTATCTAGGTAGTGTATTTTGTAAACATTTATTTATACATAGCAGGTCCACATCAGCTTTCGCTGCCATATTTTAACCTGCATTGTTAAATAAAATATGTATGTATTACTCTAACAAGAAATCCTTTTTTTCAGATATCGATGAATGTTCAAGATACTTATATCTCTGCCAGCATCGCTGTGTGAACACACCAGGAAGTTACAAATGTGTGTGTCCACCTGGTCAGCTGCAACATCCGAACGGTTTTATGTGCATGCCGAATTAACGAGGTGTCCTGTATTCCGCGAAAGTTCTCTTGAGGTCAAGTCATTCAGACATGGGAACCAAGGCCCGGTTACATTGTTCAAATTGCTAAACTTACAGTGATATCCACTGTTTCACGTACAATTAGAACTATAAAGCGGAATGGTCTTTAAGTTCTCCTCAGAAAATAGACATGCAGTAAGTGAAAAATGGTTCTGAAATTGTTTTTGTGCGAAGAATTTTAGAAGAATATCAAGGTACAGATCTTTGTCTTTATGGGATTGCTTCAAGGTCGCGAGATGATAATTAGGAGAAAATCTTCTGTGACTTCACTGATTCATTAGGGAATCTATTTTTAGTCCGACTTGAATTTGGCCACCTGTATGTTGATCTAGAAGAAATTTCAACCTAGAAATGAATTTTAAATTGATTCTATCTTTTTACAGGAGAATGTCTAGAAATTCTGTTAGTAAGACAGAGTTTGGTGATCGCTAACAGTACTAAACAAAAGAGCTGTGTTATATTCATCAATTGAAAGTGAAGGACGTTTTGACAGCCTTTATTTGTAAAGGTTATTTTATGACTGTAAATACAGTGAAAGTTATGTTGTATTTAATTTACCTTGATAAGGTAGCTAAGTGTAGCAAATATCACAACGATAATCTCGCTTAGAACACTCCTATTCACATGTTAACTGACGGCATGTCATATTTAATGCATTTGAGCATAGCTAACATTAAACATTGCCGTAGAACAGGCCAGAACTCCAAAAATCACTCTTGTAGATGCAAAATTCTCTTCACCAAAAATTATTTCGCTTAGCAGACAGTTCCAGTCACTTAGCAACCCTGCTAAATAAGAAATAGGGCAACTGAAAAAAAATTACCATGTCAAGGCATTCGCATGTCGATCCTCAGTGTCTTACCAAATTTAAGAACTGTGTTTGCATTCAAGAAAAAGTATAATTTGGTTTTATCAACTGGGTTGATAATGTGAATTGGCCACCGTAAAGAGATTCAATAGCTGACGTTTCGAGCGTTAGCCCTTCGTCGGAGCGAATCGCTCCGACCTCGCTCCGACGAAGGGCTAACGCTCGAAACGTCAGCTATTGAATCTCTTTACGGTGGCCAATTCACAATATCAACCCAGTTGATAAAACCAAATTATATTGTTATACTTCCCACCGACGCAGCACCACAGTTCCTTTAGAAACTTATCCCCTCTATTGAAGAAAAAGTGTTTGGGACAAGTTGTCACTACTAGTACGTAGTTCGAATAGGGCGGTTTTCAACTGAGTGTGGAAAGTAATTAGCGAATTGCTTTGGTTTTGAATTTCTACGCTCAGGGATTGGTTTAAAACTCTCGATCGCGCCACTTTTTAAACCAATCAGAAGTAAAACCAAATCCAATCGTGACGAGCGCGTGCACGTTTTGTGTCGGCTGCGTGTAATTAATTGGTTCACTGGATTGTCTCCGTCCTTTGTGATTGGTCAAGTTCCGACACGCAATTAAACTCGCTCTCAATAGCCGACGGAAGGAATGTTTGGTGTGGCGTTTTGCCACATATTAAAGTTCCTTCGTCACTTTTCTGCGCACGTGTGACGATTTGATTTCTGGTCCGCTGCTTTATACGATTAAAATCTTCTTCCCTTGACCTTGCGAGATTTGCAAAAGCTACAAAAATTGAGGTACGGTATTATTTGGTCATTTGTGGAAGTTTTAAACGGAATGCATCGCTTGTATTTTCATATGAACATCACAGGAAATATGATGTTCTCAAAGGGTGATACACAAAGCGGTTCGGGACGTAAGCTAAAACAAAGAGGTGAGCAATGGCAGAAGGCCACGGTGGTTCGTGGTGGCGTGCAGGGTGCAACCTTGCCAAATTTCTATTGGTTAAAACACTTTCTGTGCGAATTAAGGCTTCACATGCGCATTATCGTGAGAACGCTGCACTGTGCCTTGATGAGGTCCCAGTTGGAGTACTGTACTATTGTCTGGTCACCCTTCACAACTAGAAACATTGACGAACTGGAAAGGATTCAGCGAAGAGCCACTAAATTTATTCTTAAAACTGATGACGATTACGACACTCGTAAAGAAAAACCGAATCTGTTATCTCTAGAGGACAGACGCTTTTTTGATGTACTATTTTTTTACAGAGTTCTTATCGGTATATTAATATAGAGATATCCTCTTTTATCAAACTGTATTAGCATTCGGAAAGATACTCGTTGAGGAGTAAAGACGAACTTAAATTAAAAAAAAACTATGCGAGGACCGATATTTTTAGGTTTAGCTACTTTAATAGGATTGTCGACATGTGGAATGATGGGCTTCCCCTGTCGGTCCGTTGGGCTTCAAATGTCCTGCTTTAAGAGGGGTGTGAGGGACTACTTGACTGTAGGAACTGACTGATTTTATTCTCAATTTTTTGGTGTTTCTTTTCTTCCATGTATGGGGATTGTATCTTTTTTGCTGACCATCCTTATGGCACCTTTGTCCTTAATATTATCTAGTAAGTAATGTAAGTAGTTACCTGGACAATTAAATTGTAATAAATTAAATTAAAAAAAGAATTACCGATTTTCATACCGCCAGGTACTGAGTCGAGTGCGGACATCCCCAGAGCCGATTGTCCCTCTTAGCCGGCTGGGCCTGTGCATGAGGAAAAAGTGGCTCTGGGGACACATGATTTAATTAGAGGGAGTCCAATCACAATAGCCATTTAAAATCCCTTTGTCGTTAGCACGTTTAAAAGGGTAGATGTGATTGGACTCCCTTTGTTAGATCTCAGCCAATCATATCTTTTTCTGTCTTGGAGGTAAGTATGTTGCTTTTCCCATATTTCTACGCCAGTGTTGTTCGACATTAAAAATGTGCATTTGATCGCGCGGCAAACGAGCAGTATTTATTGACTGAAATTTGCGGCACGGGGAAACAGGGCAAACGAACAAATAGAATACAGCCGCCGCCGCACAAAATAGTTATAAAAACCCATTTCACTTGCACTTCAAGTGACCGGTCATGTCCGACGTTCTTTACAATGAGAAGATTGGTGTACGAGTGCAAGAGTTGAAGTTTTGAAATTAAATTACACTGGAACCTTATACTAAGTTGTGTAAAAGTAGGATATATTGCCGAAGATAAATGCACTTTTTGCAAGTCTGAACTAGAAACCTTAATCCACCTTTTCTTCAACTGCGTATATTTAATGCTCTTCTGGGAGCCAAACTATATTTTCGGGATTGTAGAAGATTACATTGCTGGGTTTAAGACTAAGATAAGAGTTATCTGTAATTTGCTTAAAATGCCAATAGCTTATCTGTTGTATGCTTTGCTTTGTAATATAAAGTAATAATAATAATAATAATAATAATAATAATTTTTTGAATGTAGATAGATGTAAAATAGCCAATGCTTGCGATCGCACGATGATGCCGAAACTTCGCGGAAGGAGGGGATACTGAGCATGCAGACATAATTTTATTAAACTTATGTACACTCACGTGAACGAGAAGACGACTGATGATCGTTGACGATTATGTACAATCATTTGATATCAAATAAAAACTTAACATTTGTAAAAACATGTATTGTCAGATTGCATTCGTGTCCATGTTTCTGGGTGTCTTGAGTTACACATTGTGCTAAGCGGCCTGTGTCCGGGATTGTTTGGCTTCTGTATGGCTTTATTATTTTTCCTCCTAGACACTCGTTCCTGTGCGATTGTCTTTACTAGTTCCGTTTCATTGTTGCCCAATCCTGATTTGTTTTCGCAGGATCTCATTCTTTTTGCCGAAGTGGATGTGGAAGTTTTAAACAATCTTGGTCTTCTTAGTGACGGGTTCGTTACAATCCTCTGCATTGCTGTCCTGACCACAAAAGACGCGAAACACGTCATGTAAAGAAAGACAATATGTCCTGGAGCCATAGGCCTTTTGCAACAAACGGTCACATGGTACAAAATCCGCCATGCTGGAGGGCAAGCTTATTATTATTCCCGCACTGGAGCATCCAAAACAAAAAAAAGAGAAGCTTGACTGGCTGAGTCGCCTTGTTTGGCTGTGTCCAGCATGGAGGATTTTGTAGCATGTGACCGTTTGTTGCAAGAGGCCTATTGAGGTTACTCCGGGCCTTACTGTGATTCATTTTCACACAAGAAGAAAAATAAACAAGGGCGATGTACCTGCAAAAGCATTGTGATAGGGAAGCTAATCAAGTTAAATGTTACAATAACTGATGACAATGAAGTAAATAACTTATCGTAATCGTGTTCAGATAACTACCTTTTTGGAGATGAGGCTAAACGATAAGAATTTATTCTCTGTTGAGGATTTGTTCACGTGAATCTTCACAGCCACTCGGTCAAACAATCGATATGTGACGTCAACAACTTTGAGTGAAGGCTCCTTTAACACAACCAGAGGAAGAAATTAAATGAGAGTACATTTTTTCACTGCATTGGCTCAATATACTTAGTAAGTAGTGCGTTTAACAGCACTTCACCTCTTCATTGAAGATAACTTGTGTTTCTGCTTGTTTGTTCATGAACACTGTTCCCTCCAAGCCGTACTTTGGTATCAGAACTTGAAGTGCATTCTTGCGGACAAACAGAACAAACCCTTCTTCCTCTGTTATGCCTTTTCCTTGGAAAAACAGCTGCCAAGGGAGTATTTGCTACTATAAGTCACTTTTGAAATCCGATGGCACAAGCGCCCTCTAAGCGTTGAGGTTGAGAATGTCATAATATATAATCGTTATTACCTGACAGTGCAAATCTATGGAGTCCCGCGCTGCATACTGAGCCATTTTGTGTCGAAAATTCAGATGATTGCACAGTTTCTGAAAACGACAAAGGAAGCAGTCAATGAAAAACCAATAAACAGTTTGTATGTTACGTTTGTGAAACATAACATACATGAAGCACACATTTCAGCATCTTCTGTCGATCTGTTGCAAGATTTTGAGGAAGGAAGCGTGAACATGCAAACTGGCTTTTAGGTTGGGATAACTCAAATCTCTCAGCCATCTGTGATAACTCTTGCTTTATCTTGCTTGTATCTTGTACCCACCCTTCCCTCCATTTCAGTCTGCAATTCTCTTCTGATGACAGAAAGAACGCGGGCTTCAAACTGAACACACCTACCTGCGTTTTAACTTTGCTGAGGAGATCTGGATACGAATCTAAAGCTCCAACCGCGACAGCTAATAGTCGATGCACCATGATGTCTGAATATCTGCGGGGAAAAGTAATAACACATGGAAACAAAATTGACAACACCAGACTAAATTAGCAGCACGCACGAGTATAAACCGACCTTCTGATTGGTGATGTAAAATGAGTGTAAATTGGAGTTGCCAGACCATAATGGTGAAAGTCCTCTTCAACAAGCATGCCTGAACAGAAGTAAACCGCTTGCATCATGCATCGTGTCGCCATAATACGAAGCAGCGTGTTGAAATACGGCTCATCCCGGATATTAGCAGCATCCAAAGAGACCGCGAGGGATTTGGCACTGTCCACCTCAAGTTTAACACCCTGAAAGAAAGCGGGTGCAAGCGTGAGTACCGTGTGCATTATCACAAGGAAATGGAAATGCTCGGATTAGAAAATAAGAAATACGAACTCGTTGAATGCTTTTTTATTCTCGGATTTTCATAAAGCAGTAACTAAACATCAGATCACCTTCGAGCGTGCAGCTTTAACCAAGATGTCATAGTTCGCAGGAGGCGGCGAAGGATGTCTTCTTAAAACAGCAAACTCCGGAAAATGTTGAAAAATTTTCTTGGCCACTGAAATGTTGGCTAACAACATGAACTCCTCCACGAGAGAATTGGTTTCTCTGGAAACAATCAAAGAAGTGATGTAACGTGATCTGAGAAACCAGTGGTAATCAGGTATAATTATACATATGATAAAAAATGCATTTATAAACGTTCTCCATCGAGCTCTTGGCTGCCGAGCTGCAGCACTGCAGCATGCTTGAAAAAATCAATAATTGGAGCTATTCTACCAGCAGCAGTTACGCCTTTGGTTAACAACATCAAATAGTAACTCGTACTTGAGCTCCTTTGTTTGAAGATCCACCGGGTCGTGTGTCTCGCTGTCAATATGGAAACGAACTTCTGGCGATGCAAGAGTCAGAGCTCTGAAACGACACGAGAAAAGAATATGTGAGGAGTTGGATTGGCAGAAATCTTCAACACTTAAAAAAAACCAAGCCAAATTGAAGTTTTCCTACCCCTGTTCGATTCTCCTTTCTTTCAGAATCTTTGCCAGTTTGTTAAGGTGTCTGAGGCTTTGTGTTATTGTGTCAGTTTGGCTTGGATCATCAATGCGCATTTGAGCTTCAGCATACGTGAACGACATCTGAAAGGTATTGTAATGCTAGAGAAACTCACTGACATCAGTATTTAATTCATACCGTGGATTACATAGACAAAGCCAATCAGAAGTCTGGAAAGCCATTCATTTTTGCCGATCACTTATTTATGAACGATGCTTTCTGCCCTCATAATGCACCGCTCTCATGTTCCGTGGGAATCGGATAAAATCGCTACAGTGTAATACACAATAATTTTTGCGGTATGTACACCGTGAAACAAATGTATGACTGACTGGAGTTTTCCAGTGCTCGCCAACGGCGTCTTCGATCCGCTTGCTTTGTTGCGTTTGTGTGATTACTAGTAGATGTGATTAATCTAATTTACTTTGACTATAAACTTACTCGAGAACAGATGATGCTTTTCCTGAATTTCGTTGAGATAATTTCAGCGTGTGGTGTCATTTCCCATATGGACGAGAACGCCAATCTAAAGCAAAGGAAGGAAATCAGTAATAATAAAAACAAGAATTTGAGCAGTTCACCAACTTTATCGACCTATCCTCACCAGTCTATAAGGATTATCAGTTCTTCTTACAATTCAGGACAAGCGATTGCAATAAGTGAGTCTAAAATAAAGAGAAATCACTCTAACAAAGCACTGACCTGTCTACATTGGATCTTAATGAACAGAGATCAGAGCTAAGTAGTCCAGGTACCATGTCAATACGCTGATAACAGAGATCAAAACAATACACATCAAGAGCATATAACAACAGCCCAACTCATCCCTCCCCCACAAAGTTTCTTACATAGTTGTCCTCAACCTCCTTCCCAGGGTCTCTCATCTTTCTGCCCTCGCTCGTTGGGACGGGAAAAAGAGAGACCCTGGAAACGAGGTTGGCTAGTCCTCTCCGTCTCGATTTGTCTGCACCCAATTGTACAGCTAAGAGGAGACGGGCACTACGAGTGCTGGGCTAATGGACAAGCCCACTGTGCCTCTCTGAAACATTACTGAACAAGTCTACGCGAGCACAAAGCCCACGCCCAAGTCGCTCACTCAGCCGACTTGCACGTCCGATCTAACTGTGAAAACAAAACACCAGATGAAACAAATGCCAAAAAATTTCCAATAATGGCAACCCTTGTTGGAAAAAAATTATCGACCAGAGGATTCCATAAAAGAAAGGAGAAATCTGCTCCAAGATGTACATGCAAGAGGAAAGAGGAAAGCAATGGACCAAATGAAATCACCTTATCCGTGAGATAGACCGTGGTTCCTCTGTTAGCTGCCTCGTCATCAAGAGCTGTACCTGGTCTGATGAAATGCGTCACGTCCGCTATGTGCACACCAACCTAATGAGAACAACAGTGCCCACACCACACAAAATCTCAACTAGCTACTGTTTTTCACGGTTCGAAATAACACCAGGGAACCTCTCAATGACTTTTGTTTTGTCGTTACCTCATAGTTTCCATTCTCCAGTAATCTCCAGTGCAAGGCATCGTCAATATCTGTGCATCCTGGTGGGTCAATACTGCACACAGCGATATGGCGCAGGTCTAAACGACTTTCCACATCCTGTGAACAATTATACAGTACATATACCAGAAAAATTAAACACATTGAATTCTGAAACATGCTCACAAAACAAATAAATTTGCTTTATGAACAAACCAAGCCTCCTACACAGACGTTCTTTCGGCTAGTCATGCAATCGTCCTCCCGGAGTACTGGAGGAAGATTGTGTGACGAGCCAAAGTAACAACTGCATAGGACTGAGGCTTCATCGATACATACTGTACTTGTCTAGTGCCTACAAGTTAAAGGCAGTGTGTATCTAGCAGCAGGTGTATACCTCATCTGTGATTGCCCAAGGCATAACGGGAAGATCCTTTTGTACCGCAGCAGAGAACGGCAAGTGTGGTACATCTCGCTCTAACAAAAGCACTTCATTTTCTGTTTCTTTGTCACCAATGGCACCAAGATTTCGGACGAAATGACCCTAAATACCAAAGGGAAAATAATCAGCAGTAGCGGCTGGACTGAGCAGAACTAGTGACTCTACTGCAGGCTACCAACTAACATTCTGTCAGATTTTATCCCAACAATTCACTTGTACCCATTTAACTAAATCCTGGGTGCAGGAAGGATGATAAAAAAGTGCCTACCCAAAATCATAACACACTGATCCTGTCCAAACATTTGAGCACTATACATGAGCCACATCTATTGTGCATGACTAAACAGAATGACCCTTTAACACTTACCATGGGATATTTAGAATACTGAGGCCATGAATCAATGCTAACCACAATTCTTTGTCCTTCAAGTGAGGTCGCCTGACGTGTTTCAATCACTATCCTGGGGATTCTTCTTTCCGCTGCCACAAACAAGTGTCTTGTACCCTAGAAAATGGCAGGGAAATCATTGGTGGATTCTAAGCACGTTTCTTCTTGGTATAAGATTAAACCCGCTTTGAAATTTAAAAACTTGAGTGAGATGAGGCGAAGTTTTGGAGAACGCACATTACCTGTGTTTTAGATGACTTGGACAGAATGCCGCAGTATGGACGCCAGTTTCTCTTGATGATTCCAACAACCTGTACAATAAGAAAATGGCCGATTCCCCCCTATGAGACTTGCATGCAGGGAATCATGGCAGTTGTATTCAAGTCTCAAAGAAGTTGTGCACATGAGGGAATTGGGGATTGATCAAAACATGCAAAGTGATAAGGAGAATATTCAGGATAAATAGCAACTTTTCTTAATTAGTTTTGTCAGTTTAATTTGCAAAAGTAAATTCTCACCACAGGCTTACTTACCGGCAATAACTAAATTTATGCAGTGGTGCTTTGTTCAAATTTCATTTGTTTTTTGGGTATGCAAATGTATGAAAAAATGTATGTAAAAGAAAAATACAATTTGAACCAAGGATAAAATAATTGAACCACAACAACAACAACTTTATTGTACCCCAAATTAATTAGGTTTACAAAACTTGACAATATAAAATAAAATGAGTACATGGCTGCCCGAAATAACCACTATTGGCTAATGAGGAACTGGGCAGTATACATGTATACTCAGGCAGGTCAACATATCTCTGTTCCCAATACTTTTTACAGTTTGCAAGCCAGTACCACAGGTAGGATCTATAATTCTCGTATTCTCAAACAGAAAAATATTGCGCATACCTTTCCCGACAACACCTTATTTTGTCCCTCTTTCTGTGACTCTGTCTAAAAACAGATGAACAGGCAAGCGTTGTATCAGCTTGAAACATTTAATCTCACATAGCATGCTCAAATATCAATTGGTTTCTCATGCAACAATCTAAAGGGAAATGTGTTGCTTGGCAATCAAACTTAGCTAATATAACATGCATACTTTAAGTTTGCTGTCATCATCACTTGCATCATCATCATCATCATCATCATCATTGTTGATTGGCAGTGTTGCAGTAACAACCGATGATGGATAGGCCCACTGCTTCTTTGGTAAGATCTCTACAGCAACAATGTCTTCATGGACAGCACGGTTGAGATTTACCAGACCTTGGACAAAAATCTGTGAGAGACAAGTTAAAATTTAAGACAGGACAACTTACATGTATGAAAACTACTCAAAGCATTGAGAGGCAAACCATTACCTTTTAACCATGAACCATGACATCACTGTAACAAAAACTATTATGGTTTGTTCTCTGAAAACATACTAGCTTTTTAACCATTCCCCGCAATCAATATTACAAAAGAAAATTTACCTGCTTGTCATCATCATGGACAAATACATAAGCTTCTGTGTAGTTTTCCCTGTTGATTGCAAATTGCAAAAAATATAAAACAAGGTGGCTATAATGGTACTAAGACCAGTGCAATGTTAAACATTGTAAATACTGGGTGTCCTGTTTACTCACCTACTTCTGTGAAATGCACCCTGACAAACAATGAAAAGCAAAAATTTAAATTAGTGAGAAAAATTACTAATTAAATGAATTTAAAAATATTGAAATTATTAAAATTACTTTTAGTGCACAGAGATCCCCTAAAGATTCAGTATTAAATACTGGTATGCCACTCTCTAAACTCCCCTAAAGGTGTATTTCTAATGTTAATCCCTCACACCTGGGAAACCAGGTTTAAACAAACCCATTTTGCTGGCCCTGACAAGCAGCAAATTAAATGGCTAACATCACCACTGATGCTATTACGGATAATTTCTGCATAATTTGCTGATTATAGAATCATGTGACACAGTCTATATAGACCTGTAGGTACTTGCCACTTTTTAGTCCAACTTGTATTTTTGTCAGGGGAAGATGCTCAGGGTAAATCAGCTTTCTGGTTTTCTTGTCATCAATCTAGAGAATTGACAGTTTGAGAATGCAACATACCAGTAGTTACACAAAGGCAACCAATGTCGCAGCTTGTATTTTTTGATATGCGTACAGCAGGCCAATATCTGGTAGCTCAAGAACAAAACAATCAAGCTGTTTACAACAAGTCTTATTATTATTATTATTATTATTATTATTATTATTATTATTATTATTATTATTATATTATTATAAGTGTTGATACCTCATCTTCTGCAGGGTGGCAGGGGTGGGCCAGTCGGTCAGCTAATCCTTCACATCCTTCAAGACTTTCAACATACTCCTGAGCTGCCAGGACACAAGATATGATCCACATTAGCTTTTGGCTGAAAAACAGAGTTTAGGGAAAGCACAAACTCCAGGTCAACTTATCCTGTTGACAAAATGCTTCATTGCTGGGCTTTTTTGTTTCAGACTCAAGCTGAGAAAAGTTGATAATAACTTGAAAACAACCTTCTCACTGATCATTTATCTTGGGTGCTTTACAGCACTGCTCAGAACTATTTACATTAGCACATGGCAAAACCCTGTCTTTACTGCTTGGTTGTGCCGCGATTTCACCATGGAGCCACGGAAAGCTCTAACTCGTCTAGACGAACATGATCGAATGCCGCAGCAAGGGAGACATGGTATACTGCGGTGAAGAAACGATGCTTCCTAATTGGAATTGTCAAGCCATTGCTTTCCTCAAGTTGTGAAAAGTAAATATTATTCATGAAAGTTCATGGTTAACAATCAAAAGACTGAAGTTTTTGTGATTTAAACTTTTAAAATCGATAGATCAAAACAAAGGCCGGAAAACAAGCTACTATTCAGTTATGGTAATAATTGTTGCATCGTTGGAATATCACTGAATTGTTATACGTAGAGGATGCGTTAAAAATTATTTGAGTTATTCAAAGATTTCAAGGGTAAAACGCGACAAATGGGTAAGAAGTTCCGAGCAGTACTGTATATATCTTTATTCAATAACATTTTATGGAAGGCGATGAGTTAATGAATGAATAAGATCAATCTAACCAGTATAGCTTATAATTCCCTCCTTTTTAGCATTGTCTTGGTTTCCTCTGTCATTGGTGAGAAGGACAATCCTTGTCCTCAAATCTTCGACATTTCCTCCTTCACATTCCTTCAAATGCTCATCATACCAGCTGGAAAAGCAGCACATTGGATTACTGTTCAATTTATCAATCACTGATGAGAATTTGGGTCGGCTGGTTAATGAATCTTGATACTCAAGGAAACTCCACATCAAAATCTTTAAAATACTTAAAAGGGATTTGGTTTGAAATCAAACATGGTTGTGATCTGAGATTTTTAAATAATGCAATTTGTGAAATGGAAATAACGATAACAACATACAGACAGAGTTGGAAACCATGCACTATTCCATAAATTGTCCTTGGTAGATATTTTTCTCCTAATATTTTCTCCACTTCCATGACAAATTTTTTCAAAACATAAAATTCTCTTTATTCCCGAGTCAAGAGCTCTGCAACCTTGTGTAACCGCCCATGAATGCTAATGACGCTAATGAATCATGCATGCAAACACATTCTTACAGAAAAGGGCAAAAATTTCACACTGCATAATTTCTTATTGTTCATTTCAGAAGTCATGTCAAAAACTCAGGCTTCATGCCTCATTACAGGTTCAAAACACCTCAAAACAATAAAAGCGCTTGGCCTTTGGCCCGATGCTTTCATCTGCTTCTCAGTGTTTGGAACCTGTGATGAAGCACTCGCCCTTGTTTTTGACATATAATTTTATCACAATTTGTCCAGGTCATGTGTTTGACCTACCTTGCTGCAACTCTTATTGCTCGATCATTTCTGTCATTTGATGATTCTTCTTTCTTTCTTTCTATGTATGTTTCTCTGTAAGATAAACAATTATTTTACAAGTTAGGAAGTACACAAGCACACATGACTGGCAAGTCTGAGTAGAAGGCACTGAGATTTGATTGATTTTTTAGACTCTAAAAATTATTTAAAAATTGTGAGTTTAAGCTTAGTGAAGTGATCCAAAGGATTAGCAAAACTTTTAATTGGCAACTTTGTCTGACTTGAACTCAGTTGAAACTTGTATTTGTGTGTCTGTGTGCCCACATGGCTGAGTTATAATTACCAAGCAGATCAGTTAATAATAAATAGGAACACAACAATTTCAAGAAAGATGGGACCTATTGTAAGAACGCAAGTAATTAAAAATAATGGTGCTTAGCTAACCTGTGATGCTCATTTGAGAAAACAAAGAATTTCCTGTGCTTGCTAGATGTTATGTCCCGGATTCTTTTGTACACTGAACTATTCAGATGTTGGACCTGCCAAAAAAAAATAATAATAATTGCGTTCGACAAAGAACGCTTTCATAATGCTGTCGAAAACGAGATTTTTGGACTATGTATGTATTCATGTATCACACCAATTTGGTGTTGAAACCATGCCCAAATTCGCCCCTGTGTAGTCTCCTACACAGGCGTTATTAGCTACTAACGCCTGCGTAGGAGGCTATGTGCTTTGTAGCTGTGCTTCGTTTCTAGCGGAGTCAAGTTTCACGTTCTTGCTTCGTGTCTTGGTGGATTGTCAAATTCTTGACTGTGCTTTTGCAGATTGCTGTTTGGGCTATCACTGGCAAAGATGATTGAAGCTACTTATCAGAACATCAGAAGCCTGCCTACTGCTAGTGTGTTTTCTAGGAAACTACTACAATTTGTCCAAGCAACACATCTTATTATAAAACTCAGTTGCTTTTCATTGGGGATTCAACTTCTGTCTGCATACAGAGTTGTGATGCTCTACTGTTCAAATCAGCCTTATTGTTATCCAAGAAGAACCTTGTAGCGAAGATTGTACAACTCCTGGTGCAAATATATAACAGCAGATTTCGATCGGTGCCGTGACAGTCTTTTAGTATTTGTAATTGTGAATTTCATGTTTGCATTTTAGCTTGCATGTTTCTTTACATTTGCTGGGCGACAAAGAAATTATATTAATTTTGGTATACACGGTCTGCGGTTTTCTAAACACTGGCTGCAGCTTTGTTATTTGTGAATAGCGGTGTCACTCAATGCAAAAAACTCCAAACACTGTATTTGTATGAATAAATCAGAAAAATCACACTCATCAAGTACAGTTATGTTAAGAGTTCCATACTGATATTTAAAATGTTGATTTCAGTATTAAAGAAAGCTTGAATTTCGGGAAACCAAATCAAAATGAAACCAAGTGAATTGAAATTGCTGAACGCACTCTCTGATCTTTGATTACTACTAGTAATAATAATAATAATAATAATAATAACAATAATACATCTGAGCTGGACAAGTTGACAGTAACATGGCGACTAATTATTGTTGACAATGTTTACCTCTTGTAAAACAGTTTGTAGAAGTATCACATTTTTGAATATTGGATCTTCCAGAACATCTACCTAAAAAATACAAATGTAGTACAGTTCTGAGTTTGTCAGTGGTCTTTTAATAATATCAATAAAGACCTTACTAATGTGTCAAATACATCTAGCAGTGAGGAAACCCCACTGCTAATAGGGGACACCTAACTAGAACTATCTAAACATATCAAACATAATATGAGTGTCCGAGGCTCTGCAAAAATGACACACTAGGTGGCAATATGTAAGATGAAGGAGAATGGCTGCTTTGTAGAAGTGTAAATTGGCCTCAGTTGGTATGAGATTCCTCAACCTCATTACCACTCCAATTCTCTGTCTAGCTTTCTTACATACATTACTAACATGCACATTAAAATTAAGACTGCAATCTATCGTTAAGCCAAGAAGCTTCAATTTTTATCCTTTCCCTCAACAGTTTTATTCCACACACTTTTATTCCCAATGCTCATCATTTGATACTTTTTCAGGTTTCCCTGAAGAAGTTTCGAATCAAACGAACTGATTGTTCGGGTGGCACTCTCCTGAAGTTTCGCAAATACAGTACACATCTTGTCCTTTCACAGAGATTTGATGATCGTCTGCAAACAAGTGACTGGTAGTGCAGAATCTATGAAAGGTCGTTCTGCAATATGTTCCACAATAGTGGTCCTAACACGGATCCCTGAGGACAGCCATGTTCCATATTTCTCCATGAACTAGTTACCGGCCCAATGTACATTCTCCCTAAGAGGTTGTACAGGGAATTGCACAGCAAATCCAGTGCTCTGCCTGGAAACTGTAAGCTTTCAATTTGCGTAGCATAAATAAAATATGATAAAATGCCATCATGGTGTTCAAGTCGTAATAAACTTGAGGCTATATAAATTTTAACTCACGTACTAATTAAGTTATATTCTAAAATTTTGTATAGTTTACATGAGTAGCGCTTAATTGCAGGAATGGCTCCGGGCTTGGAATGCACTGGGAACGAGTTTGGCTAGCTAAATTAGACTACAAAATCACCCTGGTAGCCTATTATAACACTGCGGTTAGCCTACTAAGCAATCCGGTTAGCCTACTGAGCATTGCGGTTAGCCTATTAAGCAATTCGGTTAGCCTACTTTTGCATTCCGGTTAGCCTACTAAGCACTGCGGTTATGCGGTTAGCTCGCAAGAATGGTAAGGGTAACACGATAAAATCTTAAAATTTTCGGTGTTTGGCAGCCGGGCCTCGGTAGTGTAGTGGTTAGTAGGAACGGCTCGTGTTCTGGGTGACCCGGGATCGATTCCACTTCTGTGCTTTTATAATTGACTTTGTTTTTTTCTCTTTATTAGACGAAAAAATTAAAGTCTAAAAAAATCTAAGTGTCCCGGAGCCATTCCTGCATTTAACGCCACGTGTTTACATGTATATATCGTACTAAATTAAACTTTGTGTGAAAGCAACCCAATAATGCAATCTCACCTGATGTAACACGACGTTTGTATCAAGTAATAAATAGTGCGGAAAACTGCATAGTTTGGATGAGCTTGTCGGTGTGGAATCAAGTAAATTCTCATCAACTTGAGCGCATTTTGTGCAGTGACTTGCTCCGCACCACACATCATCACGCAGGTAATGTTCACGTACTACTTTCATCACTCCTCCCTTACGGGTCTTCTTTACAAAAACCTTGGACTTGAGCATGTTTTGGAACAGCTAAAACAAAACCTTCGATCTTACAGGTAAGAAATTAAATTTATGTTTATGTGAAACGTTTTACTGCTGCACGTGGGCCGCCATGTTGTTTTCTAAAGAGGGGTAACCGCTGACAACCGAACCACATTCCTTTCCCATTGTGTTTGTGGTAAGGGTTTGTTGGGCTCACGTATGAATGACTCCTGTGGAGTTTGCAATGTGTGCGTCGCACCAGTTTGTAGGGGGGTCTGGGGGGGTCCTCCCCCAGAAAATTTTGAAATCTAGAGGCTCAGAAATTGTATTTTCAACGTTCTCTATGAGATATTTTTTAAAAAAAGACAACCTGGATAAGTGTAAAATGACAGGGAAATTTTCAGTAGTGAATGTAACGACATTTTCTGGTTGACTGCACCCCACTCATTCTCTTCCACTCCGGGACCTCGTTCCCCACTCAACCTCTTTCCCTCCGGGACCTCGTCCCCCTCAATTCTTGCGAGAAAAATGCAAGCTTTTAGAATTGTTTCCCCCACTCAAATGTTTCGAGAAAAATGCAAGCTTTTAGAATTGTTTTAACAATTTGGGGTAAAAATGGAGATTGCGTCATAACTAAATGAAGTGTATTTTTATGCAGTCGCATGATTTTGAAGGACGATAAAAAAGAGAAAACAAACCTACAAACAAGACTGTTTTTTCAGGATGTCTTCTTTTTGTGATTTAGGAAATCTTGGGCTCTACCGGCATTCGGTATAAATGTTCGGTTCATTCGTGTGTTAGTAAGCGCTCTGGCCAGACGTTTTTCCTGGGGATGAGATGTAGACAAGGAGGGCAAGTTAAAGCTTGTTTCAGAAGGCTAAAGGAGAAGACTGACACGGCTATAAACTCGATTCACAATTTCTCTGGTGGAATAGTTATTACGCCATGATTTTTTCAGGCGTCTTTATTCCAATTGCTTCAATTGGAAGTTTACTGCGATGATAATTTTTCACTTTAATCTACATCCGTAGTTCATATTTGAATTATTTGGTTACTACTGTTCTTGCTCAGTGAATGTCACTGGTCACCAACGAAACAAACACGACTGAGACACGCTTACGAGACTATCGCAACAAACGGTTAATTGTCCAACAGTATACCTTCAGTATATTGTGGAGGTTTCAATAATCGCTTATGCAAGAATTACAAAAGACCGCTGCTGAACAGCCCTTTGAGATAAAATATATAGATTTAGCCAAGCCTAAAAGCGGAGCTGCATATTTTTTTTGCTGGATCTATCAATTATAGAAATGAAAATACAAGCTTACACAACTCCTCAAGAAAGATTTCGTTGACGAAAACAGTCAGAAGTAATCTTCAACTCCAATCACGGAGGATGGCCATGAAAAACTGCAAAATGAAAAATCTAATTCGGACCTGAGCAGCGATACAATGGAAAATCATTACCTGGTCAACTTCCCAAAACAAGTGATCCCTAACCGAGCTCGCGATATCATGTGATACCGGCGGTAAACTAAGTTATGGGAGGAGTCCGCGACTACCGTGGCGGCTAAGGCATGCAGCGCGCATCCAGGGCAGCCTCGTCAACCGGCACCAGGGGAGGAGGGCGGGACAACAAACTTTCTCCAGCGGAACGCCGGCAAAATGCCTCGGCTCGAGACAAAAACCGGTACCGTAATTAAAACGATCAGACCGCAAGGCATGATGCCCGAGCCAAGGAGCACAAACATGGTGGAATTCGAAGGATAAAAACCAAATTCCGCGATGCGCCAATTATGTATGCAGTGAGAATATTTCTAATTTTCCACTCTTACTCATTTGGCGTCTTTTTATATTGGATTACGCAGTTTTATTTTTTCACTTTTCTAGGGGAATCCGAAATCAAAGAAAATGAGCAACGACCTAATTGACTTCCAAGATACCTGATCACATTAATTTAAGGCCCCGTCCACTCGTATCCGTTTTCATTTGAAAACGCAACTTTTTTGTTACGGATATGGCTCCGTCCAAACGTATCAGATGAACGGTCATCGAAAACGCAACTTTTTGAAAACGCTCTCCAGAGTAGAATTTTGTTTTTACGTGTGGACGGGGGAAAACGGAACTTTTCGAAAACGAGACGTATCAGTATTGGATCCAGCCCACCCGCGCGAAAGAAAATGGCACCACGTGGCTTCCCTTCCTATGTTGCGGGCTCATTTTACCGGTAAATGCGCATGCTCCGTCAGCGAATCGTTTCAGCGTTTTCGTGCGGACGGGTGAAAACGATATGAAAACGCTACGTGTGGACGCGAATTTTTTTTGAAAACGGAGAAAAAAAACTTGCGTTTTTAAACGGAAATGGAAACGTGTGGACGCAGTCAAGTTACTTTATTAAAATCACTGGTTGAAATCCAGCTGCAGTTCGTTCCAGACCTCGTTAAGATCAGCTCGGACAGCAAAGTTAGGCTTGAACAACACATCTTGTTGAATCTCCTCTGGAAGCTCTCCCAGGGTTCTCACGGTCAAGCCGTGTTCTTGAACAACTGAGGAATGCTGGGCACTAGCACGCTCCAAGCGAACAGATCTGCGCACCGGAGTCAACACGGGTTTGCCAAATGTTGCTTTAAACCTGGAAAAAACAATTTCAATTCTTTAGATCCCAATATTATGTCATTTCCGAGTTCTCCTTTACGTCTGTTTGAAAACAAGTCTAAGTGCGAAACCATTCATATCAAAATGAGTTTGCTTCGCATGAAAATGACCAAACAGGTAAAACACATTTTCATATGGTTTCGCACAAGGACGTTTTTTGAAACAAAGGCAAAAGAGAACTCGGAAACGGCCTCAATGTTCCGCCTTGAAAGAAAAAAGAAAGCAAACGAGATCGACAGTCGAAGATATAAATACAAGATTGTATTTCAAATATTTTAACTATACTAACTTTTTTCTGTAAGGTGTTGACTCGGTCAGACAGAACTTGATAACTGAAGAATTCAGCTCCTCCTGTGAGATGTCGCTCATGTCAATCTTAGACACTGGTGATTGAGAAACATTATCGGTTTCCGCGTCAGCTGAGGAAAAAATGCAGTTAATAACACTCAGCAAGTGTGTACAGGAAATTCCAAAGGGTCATCTCCTATGCCTAAGTTCTGCAAGTGTAAATTTGCCGGGTCAGGTAGTTTGCCTCGTTGTGTTTTAAGACCAGCATTGTCCACCACGTGGGATTCTTCACATATTAAATTGAGTAACATACCTTGCCGGCCATTTTCTTTCATTAAAGTCACAAAAACGCACACGGCATCCTTTAACACAGATTCTGGCTAGAAAAAAAAAAACACGCAAATAACCATTGAGTACACTTCAAATATAAAATTTGGACAGACCTTGGGTTGAGTTGTAAAACATGGAGACAAGATTATAGACTGACAATGGTGCACGCAAGTCTGGGCAACTCGAGATATCTGTTTACGATTGGAGAACGTCTCGCGAGGCATGCAACGGTATTCAGTGTCATTTCCATCGTCACCCCCTCCCTCCCCTTCCTGGCTGTCTAACGAAGATGGAGTTGAAGATCATGGGTCACCTTGCTGACAAAGTAAATGAATTGGAGCGCGTGCGGAATGAAGGGGAACTTGGATAATTATATTACCTGCGCTTTAAAAGCAAAGGCTTGCTCCAACAAGCACACAACCCGATCAAAGTCTTTTTCTTCTTGTGCAAGCCTGGCACGACACAGCCAGTAGTTTGCTATTTGAGATGTATGTGGACAAGACGAGTTGTACAAGTCGAGTTTGGAAGCAATTTTCTCTGGATCATATTCTCCCTGATAAGAAACAAATTTGAATCTTAAATCTTATCAAACAATCTACAAGCTAACAACTCTTAAGAAGACGACGCCAGAGAACGAAACGACAATCTGTCATTGGGTACCGGCGAGACAGACCCTCCCTTTCTCCAGGAATAGGGCCGCGTCTCTATAGTTACTCAAAAACTTAAATGGCCCCTTTTCAACGAGATCCCAAATGTGGGACTTGAATGTAATTCCCGGACAAGGTCTTTTTTATATTATTGAAGGTCCTTCTATATTATAAACCGGGCTACAGATGTTTCGTTTAGTTTTGACCAAAACGGACACACAGTGTAAGTAATGGAGTACCTAGCACTTTAAAAATACATTATTCTTATCAAAAAATATTTTGATTATTCATCCTCCTGAACTCTGCAAATTATTTGAAGTTGCACTTTTTTTTGCATTTAACGAAAACATCACTTATTCAGTAGTTAATCAGGTGTATTATGGTGGCCTTGTAAATAGTATGTAATGTTTAAAAAACTGTAAATATGTAACTTTTTGTATATTTTTAATCATGTGATGCGCGTTTGAATATTTAATGAAATTAGCGTTATAAAAACGTATTTTATTATTATAATTATTACTTTTTCCAGCTGTAGCAAACACTCTCGGAGTTTTTCTTCAATATTTTCTCCTTCCCCAGGTGATATGGCGCAAATACTGTCAGCTTCTTGCCCACAACAATCAAACGATAGTCTCTTTTTTTCTTCTTCAGGTACGTCTCGCCTCTGGATACTCTCGGAATTTTTTAGCACGCTTGGAGTCCTGTACTTTGGTGTTTTGCTGCAACAAAAAAGTAACAAGTTGGCACGTGTCGATTCAATCCCAAATTATTGCTACAAGACGCTTGTAAAAAAAGCATTCTTCAATGAAGTAATTTGAAATGCTTCATTTTCACTTTTTCTCGTTTTAGAAAACCATCGACTTCTGTCAAAAGCAGTTGTTTCCAATTCGAATTCTTTTCATTTGTGGATGGAAGGTCAAAACGTATATAAACTTAAGGTATTTTTTCAAACAGAAACGTACAGTTCTCACTTACCCTTTTTCAGCAAGCCAAACTTCCAATCTTTCTCTAAACACAGGCAAAAAACATTGTTTTAATAGAACTTTACACAACAACAGTGCAAAAAGCATTTGGAGTCTTGGGACTTTCGTACTTCTTACTAAGCGAGTTCGAGGGCTGTACTGTAAATTACGGCCCGCGTTTTTCCTCTATGGCTCAAGCGCAAAGCGTGCAGGCCATAAATCGAAGGGGTAAAACAAGGGTCCATAATTTACAGTACATGCCACAAAAAATAAATAAATAAATAAGTCAATAAAAGAAAAAAATATGTAGTAAAACTAGAATAAACCAATTTACAAGTAAAAATAATGCTATCACAGAATAAAAACTATTTACAGGATAAAAAAGCAATTCATGGACATACTACATTGTCTGAAACTTTTCTAAAAGTTTTAAAATCTGATGACGCTCTAAGGACATCAGGTAAGTTATTCCAAAGCTTGGTGCCTGATAACATCAGGACTTTGTTCTAATCGAATGTTTGAACAGAACTTGTTACAAAGAACATAAACTAGTTTTAATTAGTTTCTTGCTATCAGAGGGACATGCTGTATTGGACAGAAAGATCACAAAGATGCATTTTATGTGTTCCAACAAAACGAGTCTGTAAATTGAAAGTTCGCATGAAGTGATTTATCCTAGAGGAATTGTCCTAGCTTTATGCTCCCTACAGTGCCAATCCCAAATGTATGTGCCTACCTCATATCAAGTGTTTTGTTTTTGTATGACTTTGTTCCAGCATAATTGAAGTAAGCTTCACAAGTTATGTCAACATTTGAAGGAAGAGTTTGTGTCTCACATTGTGCTGCTTTGACCATGGATTTTTTGCTTGACTGCAGTACACTGCCTGGTTGTACCATGGAAGGTTTTTGGCAGGAGGGGAGCAATGGGGTAACAAAAGCTGTTTTCTTTATGGTTGATTTTGCCTGCGTCTGCAATACTGGATTTGAACTGACTGGAGTGTGCAATAATTCAATGTTCTCCCTGAAGATTTAAGTATTTCAAGTCATTCTTACACAGTTATGGCATGTGAATCAACTTTTACATACATGTAAAAGAAATATATCAGCTACAAATATTTCTACTCCCCCTGGATGGGACGCTAGTCCATCACAGGGTTAACCCAAGCATTATTTCATCAGTAACCATTTATACACCTAAGTGGAGAGAGGCACTGTGAGAGTAAAGGGTCTTGTCAAGAACACAGCACAGTGCCTCAGCCAGGGCTCAAACTTGGACTGTCCGATCCAGACTCCAGCGCTCTAACTATTAGGCTACCGTGCCTCCCACAGGTGCTTAAACTTACTTATAATTTATTTTTTATTGATTTATCCACAGTAGCCTAATTCTAGTGAATAGTCAATACTACATGTGCTGTCTTGTTCCCAGATGTCGAAGCACCTGAGGAGGAGGAGGGAGCTACATTTTGAGTATTTTTTAAAGTCTCTTCTTTGAAATTTCCGTTTCAGGTGCTGTGATTAAACAACCCCAGTATCTACACATATTTCAAACTTGGCCTGCTTATCCTAATTACACCTCAAACTAGTAGTAATCAAAGATTAGAGAAGTGCGTTCACAATGGGGTATTTGTCCTAAATGCATGGTTAATTTACACACATTTCAAACTTGGCCTGCTTATCCTAATTACACCTCAAACTAGTAGTAATCAAAGATTAGAGAAGTGCGTTCACAATGGGGTATTTGTCCTAAATGCATGGTTAATTTTTTGAAAATTATTTACAATCTGAGGTAAACAAATACTCTTTGCCAAGTTCTGTACTTTATTTATAATTCGAGGTGGACAATTCATACGATTGGCAAAATTCTGCACTTCATTACAGTTCCCAACATGCATGGTTAATTTTTTCCCATTTAATACCAAAGTAAAGAAAATCAGTTACCAGAGCCTCAACGAAAGGTCGTGTATGACTTCTTTCACTACGTTGGGTCAAGCTTTCCTTATTTACTCTGCTCTATCCGTTTCCTCAAACAAAAACTGAGTTCGATAGCACAATTTGTCTGTCTTGTCACCACACAGACTACACAAGTGAACCGTTTCGCGCAAATAGGACACCCAAGATACAAAAATTGAGTTTTCGTGTCGAGCTACACAAATCGGAAAGTTTGTTTTCTGACCACAAATCATGGCCATTCGCCAAGCTTCACAATTACAACTGCGTGACTTTGTTTTCTGACCACAAATGATGGCCATTTTCCCTCGCTGATCAACACAACATTCATTCCTGATTACCCAGCTGTGGAAGGTGAGCGGGTCGAAATCACAGCGCCAAACCTCACCTTTGTATTCGCAGCAGAAGTCATACACGCTTCCTTAAGGCATCGATGGCAATGTTTGCTAACCTCATAACACACAAAATATTGCAATTACCACTTCTCCATGCAATAAACAAATAGTCTCTTCCGTCGTCCGAATCCACACTCGTGACACGTGACTACTTACATGCGCAAAATGATGTAATTTGCCCCTGCTGCGCGGAGGCCAAATCAGTGAACACAGTCGTCCCAAAAAATCTCGATACAGACTGCATTAGGATTGCGTTACACTTCGTGAACGCAATGAAATTACAATGTTTGAGAGCTTTTTTTAACATTACAACAACATTTTGTAGTCTTAGCATTTACCCAGGTTCCAGCATTTAATTCAGAAAACTATGTAATTATTGTGTCATCTCTTTGAAGTTTAAAATCAAAATAATTATACTGTAGTCCATGGGTCTCTGTCATGTAGAGTTCTACCTGAAAAATCTTTCTGTCTGGCAGTGTACATAATTAAATCAACATATGCAGTTCAATAGTCAGTTGAGAAACTTACAGTTTGCTGTATCGAAAGCCTTTTTCTTTCATTCCAGATGACATCCTATTCAGTCTTTTCATCATTGATTTAGATTTCACAGTAAGACCAACAGCCGGGTTGCCTTTCCTGAAGATTACAAATTATTTAAAAAAGCCGAAATTAAACCATGCTTCAAGTTTCCAGCATCCACGTAGGGTTTCAATAAAAGGCGGTTGCTGACGGTCTACCGCTGCTTATAAGGCCTCTGACTGCCGTCTTTGAACCCCTTAAGGGAAAGGGGGCTTATTTCTGCCCCCTTTTGTTGTCACATCTGCCTACCGGTATTCTACTAACAGGAGCTGCTTATTACAACAATTATTGAAAACCCTGCCATATAATAATCATTTCAAAAATTAACTAAGTTTGACTGTGTATGTACTCCAAACTATGAAATAAAATATTTGTCAAAACATTTTGTAGGCAGATCAGTTTGTGATCATGCATCTGCTATATGTACATGTAAATATAATGATCAAATATTAGAAAAGAATACAATACCCCTTTTCAGCCCTCCACAATTCAAGCCTTTCACTGAAAAAGTTAAGAAAAATATTATACAGCACATAACTTTGACTGCTTATGTTACAAATAAGTTAAAATTAACATTACTAAATTCATATTACCTGTATGTTCTACTTTCTGAATGCCACTTATTTCATAATTTATATGTTCTATTGTCTGAATGCCTTTGGTCTCTGTCTGTCAGCCACAAACATGGATACTGAGTACTAAATATTTGTGATGCTGCACTACATGCAAGATAACTAGATTTAATGCAAGTGAGAAATGATCATTGCAGTGAATATACAATTTAAGCAACTGGAAAAATTCAGGACTTCAATGAGATTTGAACCTGTGACCTCCACTATACTGTTTCAATGCTCTACCAATTGGGCTACTGAAAACCTTTGCCTGACTTTTTCTTACCTCCAGTGCAAAGGTAAACACTACAAACAGTTGCATGGAACAGCTATGGGGCCACCAGTTTCCGTTG
>OX393568.1:25760338-25775338 GCA_947652115.1 Blastomussa wellsi | reverse complement strand
CGCGCGCACCTAAAGAAAACTGCGGCATTTTATTTACGGCTTTGCTCGTGAAGGAGATAAATCGTCGTTTTCTCGTAAACGAGTATGGTGACCTATATTTTTTTACCCTTTTTCTGAGACTAGCAATCACTTTCTTCCTATAACAGGAATATAAACAAATTCCCATTGCAGAAAAACAAATAATCGACGGAAACGTGAACTTATTGAACAGATATTGTGGCCTCGATATCGCTGCATACAAGTTGTAACAAGTTGAATCAAGGTCGACTGGAAATGCGTGCTTTCATAATGAAACATATATTAAATTGTTCCTTGAAGGCGATACAGTATATCTATCGTTTTTTCCCTTGTCTTGTTTTCTCCCTATTTTTTTCTTCTCCCATAAGACGTGGCATGATCTAGTCAAATGAAAACATTTCTGAAGCTGATATTTTAACGAATTATGGGGTATTTTCAAGGTGCTCCTGTTCCTAATCGAATATGGGAACCCCTCTTTTTCATTACAAAATTTAAATTCCCTTACGATGAACAACAAATGGGCAAAGTTTGAACGAAAATCTATTGTCAGTTCTATTTCAGGGGAATGACCTTAAATCAGATAGTAACAAGAGAGATTAGACTAAAAACGAAAAAATGGTTTAGATTAATTTTGGTATGTGTTTCCTTTTTCTCCAGCTTGAACGAGAGTGTGGAAAGAGCCAGTTGTTTTGTAGATGAAGCTCTTGGAATATAGTGGAAGTTGAATACTGGAAACATCGTATTTCAGTTAAGTACACCGTGTTTCTTGACTCACTTGAATAGTAGCAGTCAGTTGAAGATGACACTGTTGTCACTCACTTGTAATCACAGGTGTCCCAAACTCCCGATTCGAGAAAAAAAGATTTATGTAAACGTATCGAGTGGAACGTAACTTCCTGATGTTCGCTGTGTTTTGTTACACTCTCGGCCGTTGAGATTCTGAAAGCTGTTTAAGACATTGTGTAAAGTTTGAAGTAATGTGGAATAAAAGATCGGTAACATTCAATTTTGCCTTCTTTTCAGTGAAATAAGGAAAATTCATCAAGCTTGTTTTATTTGTGTTACCTTTTTGCCGTATTTGATTGTTTTTGGAAGAAATGGAGGTTTTTGCCTCAAATAGAAACTGACATCAAATCTCCCAAAAGCGATGAAATCGGCCAAGGAGACGACACAAACAAAGCGAGCCGAATTCATTTTCCTTATTTTCTGAAAAAGAAGGCAAAGTGGAATGTTCCTGACCTATTAATTACACGTTATTTTAAACCTTATATAATGTCTTCAGAATCTCTACATCCAAATAGTATCAAGACCCCGGCCGCACATCAGAAAAAGTCACGGTCCTCTTGATGCATTTACGTAAATCATTTCTTTCTCGATTCGTGAGTTCAAGATGCCTTCTTCACCATAATAAGAGCCTCAGGGGTTATAGGTGCTACGCCCTGAGGGGCTGAGCCTCGGGGGTTAGGTGCTACAGACAGACAGACATGTTTTATTTGGAGTCTTATACGATAAATAGTATCTGGACTATGGATTCCAAATAATTAAAAAATTACGAACAACAGAAATATTCATGGCTAATCTGTTTAGTCTGTCTGTAGCACCTAACCCACCTAACGCCCCCTCAGGGCGTAGCACCTTGTATAAGACTCCAAGACTTTCTGTCTGTCACCCAGTGTAAAAGACGGGTAGATCCGATGAAGCTTCATATTGCGGGAGGCGCAGTGGCCTAATTGTTAGTGCGCTGGACTCTGGATCGGACGGTCCGGGTTCGAGTCCTGGCCGGGCCACTGCGTTGTGTTCTTGGGCAAGACACTTTACTCTCACAGTGCCTCTCTTCACCCAGGTGTATAAATGGGTACCGGCGAATTTACTGCTGGGGGGTAACCCTGCGATGGACTAGCATCCCATCCAGGGGGGAGTAGAAATACTCTCTGTCTAACCATTTGCAGAAATCTGCAAATGGTTAGATGTTCTAGTCTTCTCGGATAAGGACGATAAACCGTAGGTCCCGTCTCCTGCATCTTTAATGTTACAGGTCAGCAGGGGACGTTAAAGAACCCACACATTTATCGCAAAGAGTAGGGCGTGGAGTTCCCGGTGTTGTGGTCTGCTCTGCTGGTTTGGGTTCGGGTGAGATCATGAATGGACTGATAGCGGCTGCTATGAGCGCCTTTACATGCTGACGTCCGATCTCACCCTGATTAGATATGTAAATTGGCCCTGAAAAGCCCTATGTGGGATGGGTCAATCAAGTAAAAAAAAAATATATATATATCAAAAGACTGTCGAATGTCGATGTCGACACAACAAAACTAGACTTAATGAAGCCGGTAAAAGATCCGTATTTGTAATAAACCTAAGCTAGCATACGGCGCAAGAACTTCCTCAAGCCTCGTCGTTACTCCTGTTGTTCGTAAGTGATTATTAACAATTATTCACCGAAGTGGAGGTCAATAGTACTGGCTAATCACCTCCGAGTTAACCAATAAGAGCGCGCGAAAAGCGCTATTCACTTGTGTGGTTTTTACAGAACTAATAGATATTATTCCTCCGTGTCATTTCAGGTGCTAAAGGAAAGTTTCCATCCTCACGTAGCACCTCGAGTCCGGATGTGGCTGAACGAGGCCAGAGAGGAAGGTTGGTGATAGTAACATACAGTGGAACGCAACAGCGAAGCGCGCGAATGCACCCCAGCGAGACTCGGAAAACATAGCGCGTTCTGAGAGAGATAGAGGGAATGTGGGCGAAGTTTTCGTTTTAAAACTGAAGTGTTTTAGGAACACTGGCTTTCACGCTTGAAGAAAAATTCCAATTATCAGCCATTCCATCCGTTCGTTTGTCTGAGTCTTGTCTGAGTCATGAGGTGACACTCGCGAGCTCAGTTTTTTTTAGTTTAAAATCAAATTAAAACGCCTCGATTGCAAGTTAACGAAGAAACTGGCACTGGTCATTTGTTTACGTCAATAATTTAGCGTTCGCGTAATATTAATCGACGAATTCTTGTGCCATGACACAACTATGGAATGCCGCATCAGAATTTTATGAAAATATGAAATGTATAAATCTCGTTGCGAGAACCGGTTCCGCACGTCCTCTAAGCTCCGGCTAAACATTTCTCATCTGCCATCATTTCGTCCGCTGATCGATTATGAAGGTTAGTTGGTGAATGATTCTTTCAGCAATTTTCTTTGCCTTTATTGGATTGTTTGTCACTGAAGCTGCCTGATATGAAAGGGAGATAATTATTTTCAGCTATCAGTGAAGTAGCAAATAGGAGCAAATATCAATGGGGACGACCAACCAATTATTTTTGTTTGCCGCTGAGGAATCGGATTCGACAGCGCGCGCAATCATCATAATTGTTTTTAACAATAGAAAACTTTTCAATTGAGTGTCATAAAACGAGAATCACAGTAATCTTTTGCGCCAATCAAAAAGGGCAAATACAATCCAGTAAACCAATCAAAACTCAAAGAAATTATGCGTAGCCGCAGAAAATGGCCGCGAGCGAGTCACGATTGTTTCTGGTTTTCTTTCTGATTGGATAAGAAAGTGGCACGAATGTTTTAAACCAATCACTTACATAGAGCGAGTTTCGATTTTAGTGTCGTAAAACCAATCACAACTGATTAAAGAACGCAGAACTGATCCAGGGAACCAATCAAAACTCGAAGTACTTACACATAGCCGCGGACACAAAGAGCGGGTAAACATGCGCCCGCGAGTCATGATTGGTTTTGAAAACGTGGTGCAGGATTTTTAAACCAATCACTGATGGTAGTAGGCAAGAGCAAAGCAATTCGCTAATAACTTACGATACTCAAATGTAAACCGCTGTGTGGCTTTACTGAATAGGAATTCATGTTTAAACTATAATTCCTTGTAAACTCATAACTTTCTTTTTACCTGATACCCTAACAGACCTATCATCTGAGTGAATCGTGAACTACCGGAATCTTTTCCCACTGCGAACATATATCATCATAAATTAATATATTTATATATTACATTTCAGCATTTTATATAACAAACTAACAATTAAATCATAAATCGATTTGCCATCTATTGCTTACTTTATAACTCGGTTTTGCCTTCACACTTTCTATTAGAGAAAAAAGCTATCATGAAATTATTTCGCACCATTGCCAGCCAACCTGCTGCAAAGAAAACTCTCATAAAGCCAGGCAGTTCTGTTCAAGTTCCCACAACGAATTCCATTGCTATGAAAGCGTACATGCAGAACAGGAAAGTCAAATGGGATGGCGGGCGCTTGGTCTTTCCAGCGGCTGCTGAGGCACGTAAACATGGGAACCTAATTTGTGTGGCACAGACGAGGACAGAGTTCGATATAGCCCCCGACTGGCGGGCTCCTATGCGCAGCGTGGTTCCTATGACCCAGATCACTCGTCGGGCTCCTTGCCAAGAGAGGTTACCAAGGTTGTCTAAACACATCTGTTTACATGGTCAGCGGGAGTTTGTAATTCATCCAGAATGGATCATTCACTAGAGATCACTAGATGTTGGGGAGAACGTGCAACGAACCACTTAATCGTTTATATTTGTTTATTTTCCTTTCGTTTGCTCGTTGCGTGTTAGCATTCAGTTAGAAATAAATACTTCTTATTTATAATCGTGCACCTATTGTGTACCATTACACGGTCCGCAACATCTCTATAAACCCTTTTTTTCAGAAAATTGATATCCTTCAACAGTTTCACCAACTAAACTATTCTGATTTCGTGCAGTAGGTTAAAACTTAGACCAGGCTAGTGCCTCGAGCTCGTCTTGCCTCTTGCTGGCTACGGCCCTGGTTCATTGTTGCATTGTAGCGAATCCCCATGCCGTGCGCGACTCGACTGTAGCAATGCTCCGAAACGCATTGTTACTTCAGGGCCGTAGCAAGGGGAGGGACCGGGGCCAGCCCGACGTCCCCCACCCCTCTTTTTGGTAAAAACCTGAACAGAATCATTCCTGATAAACATTTGCTGGTATCAAGATAGAGAGAACTCAACTTCTAGTGGTTTCTCCAGATCCAATTTACCCTCCACTTAAAAATTCAAGGAGCTCGAAATTTTCCTGAGCGGAGGGTGGAAAAAGAGCACGCTAAGCAGTGGCGGATTCAGACTTCTTTCTAATGGTGGGGGGGGGGGGATTTTCCAGCCCTTCGGGCCTTAAATTAAGGTGGGGCCCCGAAAAATTTTCCGGCCTATCGGGCTTAAAAATTTTTGCCAACAAGGGGGGGGGGGGCTCCCCTAGATCAGCCACTGTTAAGGGAACAAACTGGGGCACAAAGGTAACGAACGTAAAACAAACCAAGAACTAATACAATCGCCGATAACTCTTTTCACTATCTGTTTCTACGACTTCATTCGTGAGCTCGTCGTCGCTGGCCAAATCCCTTACACGGTTGCTATGCAGGCGAAGGGCGCGCTGCGTTTGCTAGAAAACTACACAAAGAATAATCAGTTACAGTCTTTCCCGTAAAACCGTGAACACCAGAAATGTTTATGGAATGTTATTGCATGTGTTACAAAGAAAAAGCCAATCAGGTGTGAGAAAACTAAACCGCAAACAGCAACGGCCATTAGTTTGGGGCGATGTAGCAGCTTTCCTAACATATAATGTGATTGGTTTGATATCCTAGCCCTAAACAAAAGACTCAACAATTGAAACAATGACTTTGTCTTGAAAACAATAGAAGCTGCTTGCAATAACAAACAAAAGTAGTTTTGGATAGCTGCTACATTACCCTTAGTTTGTGGTTTTGAGGTTTGTTCGCGTGTCCTGAACTTTGCTGCGATATCGATTGGTCACTACACAATAAACATTCCAGAATTTTTTTCTGGTGTTCACGGTTTTACGGGAAAGATAAGGCCCCCGCCCCAATCCTCTCGCGGCTCGCGCCCAAAATAAATCTCGCGTGAGAACCAAATGGAGAGCTTGCTCGCAGGCGAAAGACTGTAAAGGACCAAGTTAACATGACAATATATGAAAGTGAAGAATGATCACATGACAATATATGCCGAAATGAAAATCCGCCGAGGCACACCCAAGAGAGAAAGACTTGCAAACAGCAAGATGAAACTCCAGGCTGAAACAATGAAGACATACCTCTTCGTTTTGGCTAGCTCAGGGCTAGCTGTGTTTTGTAAGTTAGCGGCGATCTAATGGGCCATTTCCGAATTCTCTTTTGCCTCGGTGTCAAAACGAGTCTAAGTGCGAAACCATTCACATGAAAATATGTTTTACCTGCATGTTCACTTTCATGCAAATCACACTCATTTTCATATGAATAGTTTCGCATTTAGACTCGTTTTGGAACAGAGGTAAAAGGGAACTCGGCCTATTGTAATCAAACGAACAAATGACATCACCACGATTGTGCACGACCCCACAGCGTTTCTGATGATGCCGGTAATGGTCAAAATGGCCACTGAACGTTTTTACTCGGGAGTCGTTCATTTACTGTTGACACCACTTTGTTGATATCATAATTATGGAGCTTAAATTAGGTAGGTAATAGGGACCTTCAGATTGGAGTACGAGTTCGACGTTCGAATTTCAATCCAGTTACGGTCCCAGAAGCCTCACTCTTCTCAGTTGTTAACCAGTTGAAAAGCACTGGCACGAGAACTTAGTTTGAAAAGTCGTACTCGTACTCCGATCTGAAGGTCCCTAACGATGACGACGAGCTGAGCTGAGATTTTCTGTTCAATTGCCCTGGCCCATGATCAAAAGAGTCACTAAAAAGCCAATAAAATGCTGCTGGAAAGTCCAATAAAACGGTCAAAATTCCCCACTACAGGACAATAACTACTGTCAAATCCCCCACCTGTGCCCGCACCCCCACCCCCCGGATTTACATTTAAAGGGCTCCGCAAGTACATGACATTTCGCGTATACAGACATGAGTGAGTAACTGATCCAGTCCAGTTTCCGGCTATTTGTTGTCGTTCGTCGTTGTATTGGTCGTTGTACAGCTGTGGTGAGGGTGTGATAAACCTTTTGGTCAACAACTTGTCAGAGGAAACAAGGTAACAATTGAAAGTTTAGCAGCGTATAGTTTTTCTAGATCTCAAAGAAGCAAACGCAAGCTTAATTTGTGAACTTTCGAAAGCTCGAAGTACATGATGTGTACGTAAAGGCGAAGTGCATGATGTGTACGTGAAGGCGCTTGCTGCAGGATATCTGCACCCTTATGTTTTAAGTGAAGTATAAATTATGTCTAACTTACATATATAATTATTATATGTTATATCTTCAACAGTCATAATTCGTCTTATTTCTTAAAGCAATCGGACTTTTCTATCCCTGGATACATTCTCTACGTTATCTTGGACCTAAGCTATCGCCAAATGTCAACAAAATTCGCAGCTGTGATATTGCCTAACTGCTGGACTCTGGATGCAGGGGCTGTTCCCTTTGTTGTTCTTAGTTTTATGTAAAGTCAATAAGATTAGGATAATTATCATTAGATTAGTTTAATTATCACAGGGGCCGTTCCCTTCGTTCTTCGTAGTTTTATGTAGTCAATAAGATTAGTATAATTAATTATTATTTGATTAGTTCAATTATCACAAATATCATATAGTTCTAATATCCTCTTCTGTGTCGCCAAATAAGTAGGAGTTTTCACCCCGGTTAGAAGGTATCGACACATAAATAAAGTTTTTGATTGATTGATTGATTGATTGTAAAGTTATGGTTGTGATAGATAATTCGTGTGTTAGTTTTCCCGTTATTTACTTCCAACATCAACATTCTAGCACTGCATTGTTCCATTTTGGCTATTTCATGATCAGTAAGTAAGCTTTTGAAATTGAATGCACATATTTTAGATATTTTAGATCATCCGTCCTTTTTGCGTCACTGCACATGTAAGGCCTCAAAGTATTTTATATTTCCTGGATTAAAATTATCCAAAAATTAAGAATGAAAGCTTGCAAGCATAATATAATGCTATAGGTCTCCAGCTGTGCATATCATGACATGTATGAGTTCATTTATCTCCCCCTGTTATGTTGCCAAGTGATACCTGGCAATTTTTGTGCTGACAACCACTGAGCCTCGAGTAGTTCTTTGATGTGGGATTGCTTCATGTTTTAGTGTGAGTGTGCACAATCAAGTTATGGTGCTTGCTGAAAGTTTGGAGATTTAGAGTGTGAAAGAAAGCGTTAGAGTACGTACCTGCCAACTTTTTCATAGCCAAAGGTGTGATATTTTTATTGTGGTTTTCGAAGATGACCTATAGTCTAGCTAAGTGACGCATCTGAAGTCGTCCGAAGACCTCTGAAGACATTGCGAACATTTTCAAGTTTTAAATTATTACCGTTAAAGTTGACATGTCATTGCTGATCAGAATTATGTTCATTAATAAAATTGTCCAAAAATCTGCAAAGTAATAGTCAATGAGAAACAGCCTGTAACATTCTGTGAAATCCGTGGACATAAGCTTACATTTAGCGGTTTTCTAGTGAGATTGAAATGATGAGGGATGGTTGTACATCAAGGTAATTTAACATGTGACTACCAGGTATTTGCCTGTTTATGGTTCAGGAAATTTCTGTATTGTGTTGTTCAAAAGTTCATGTTGCTTTCAGACATGTTTCTATCGATTGTTTATCTACAATAGCCATGATGTGTACAAGAGAAAGTGGCCAAGTAACATTTGCACAATTTCTGTTAAAAAGAATTTTCCAGAGGGTGTGGGGGTATGCAAAACACTTTTGGAAATTATGGAGGGGTGGGGCGTTTAATTCTCTTTACCAAAACAGAAATTCTGGAGAGGTGGGGTCTTACTTGGAAATTACGGAGAGGTGGAGCGTTTAATTCACCAAAACGGAAATTCTGGAGAGGTGGGGTCTTAATTACTTGGAATTCCCTCTGTGGTGGGGGTTTGGATATTTTCTTGATCCACACAATGTACTATACTATAGAGGGGGTAAGTTTCTAAAGAAACTGTGGTGCTGCGTCGGTGGGAAGTATAACAATATAATTTGGTTTTATCAACTGGGTTGATAATGTCAATTGGCCACCGTAAAGAGATTCAAGAGCTGACATTTCGAGCGTTAGCCCTTCATCGGAGCCCTTCGTCATTCGCTCCGATGAAGGGCTAACGATCGAAACGTCAGCTCTTGAATCTCTTTACGGTGGCCAATTGACATTATCAACCCAGTTGATAAAACCAAATTATATTGTACTATACTATAGTTTTAAGTTGCCCAGAATCATGGAAATAAAATCCAGGTCAGCCATGGTTTGGACTTTTTTCAGCAATGAAGTTGGAACTACAACAGTCCTGTATTGTCTCCATACTCTTACTATCTGCATGGGTTGACTGTGCAAGTGTACCGTTCTGTGCCACCATGACATCCTGGTTTCCAGGAACACCTCCAGCAAGCTTTGCAGACAATCTGCCATATCAGTTGAGTGTCAGTGGACGTGTTCCTGATGGCAAAACAATACCGGTCTATACTCCAGAAAGTTCTCACATAGGTAAAATGAAACATTTATTAATAATTTATCAAATTAAGTGTGTTCTCAACACAATCTATTTTTTGCATAATTGGTTCTCTGCAGCATGTAGTGCAGGCACATTTGTTTGGTGCAAAGCACTGGATAATCTTTTGTTTGCCTGTCAAGTTTAAAGTTAATCAAGAACGAATGTGATCATCTGGTGCAGTGTTAAGCAATAGAGGACTTTTGCTGTGTTTACATTGCCTCATCTTTTCATGAGGGGGTTTGGGAGAATTTGAGACAGTTATGCATTAACCTGAGACACAGTCAAGGGTTTGCATAGCTTTTGGGAATTCTTCCAAACCCCTTCAGTGTTTAGATGAGGCTATGTAAACATGGAAAAAGTCTTCTATTGGTTTTTTAAATATTTCTTAAAAATATGCACAAAACTAAAATGTCACAACCGTGTTTACATACTCCCGTCTAAACAGACCTACATGTATCAACGAATGAGAGCACGTGTAGTATCTCAGTTATTTTACAAATGCATAATAACTTGCCGGGTGTATATAATTGAGTAACAAATTATTTAAAGTGTTTGATGTACATCAATTGAATAATTTTTTTGGAGATAATTGATTGTTGATTGATTTTCTGATTACAATATTGGCTAAAAGGAAAAAGATAAACTGTCTACAAATAGGCATTCCTAGATGCTTGAAATTAGCGTTTGCCCGAGACAACTAAAACTTTGTTCGGGCAACCAGTTTTTAGGAAAAATAAAGGGCTGGTTGCCCGAGATTGTCCGGCATTTGTCATAAGGACAACCTGGATTTTTTTTCTAATTTCGAGCACTGTTACAATATTGGCTGAAAGGAAAAAGATAAACAATCTACAAATAGGCACTCTATTTTAAATTCGTAGATGTAAACATTGTTGGGTTCTTTCAAATGATTTCATTATTGGTAGGTGAACCCTAAGGCCTGCCATTCTTACATGTAGGGCAATCTCAAAAATGTTTTTTCCGGTAATTTCTCCAGTGTCTTGAACTGATCATGAACAACTCTATTTGAAAGAAAGTGGAGCTAATTTACACTTGACTCTTTTGTTATTGAGTTAGAGGACTCATGCACTCAGATAAGAAGGTTTTAGAGTTTGAATCCTGAAACTCTTGTTATGTGTATTGTTTTCAGTTTACCTGAATGGCTCCATAACTGCAGAACAAAAGATGAGACGTTTTGTTGGGTTTATTGTTTATGCTGAGAATTCTGTGAAAAACTACACCAATGGACATTTTGTCGAGGAAGATTTGCCATCAGGAGTTGAGGTGGTTAATTGCAGCACCCTTCAAGTGAGTATACTTGGTGCAGTGAACAAATAAAAGAAAAAAGTGTTTATTAATTAATTGGCCTGTTGTTATAACATGTACCCTTAGCAACAAGTGTGAAATATTCCTAAATTATCATTTTCATAATGTCAATTACAACCATCAGACTGTTTAAGTTGATCAAAATGTAATTACTAAAACTTCAAGTGCCACTATGATCAAATTTTTACAACTTGCTTTTTAAAGGGAATCATGCAGTTGTTCATGTGAGATTAAAAATGCTGTTTCCGTTTTCAAATATCTGTAGTAGTTCCCGAGATATGGTAAACTATGCAAATTAGAAGACTGATGACGTCATCTACGGAACCCAATTTTATATATTCAAGTAAATAAATAGCTCTATTTCGGTCAGTTTTCTACAGAGACAATTGAAACTTGCCACACAAATACTTCTTCAGGTGACACATCTATGGTTATAACCAAATCCTGTTTCCATGGCAACACTATGTTCCAGTCCCCTCAAATCTGTTTTCAGTATTTGAGCGATTTTCAGCCCAGAAAAATTAAACCAGGCCACAGAACCAACCTAGCACAAAAATATGGTCGTGAAATCATGTAGATCTGGAGTCATTGAGAAATATAAAATTGACTGGTAAAAATGGCCAGAATAGCCTTGAACATTGGGGAGGTCTGGGACCTGGCATGTTGCCATGATAACATAATTGTTAATCTCATAAATTGCATAACTCACCAAGTAGAGTCATGATGCAAAGAATCAAACATTTCTGGTACAAACTGGGTGAGATATTTTTTCTTCATCTATTTGACATCATCACTTAGCTAATTTGCATATTTTAAAAACTTGAATATCTCTGTAACGAAAAAAGATATTTTAAAAATGTAAGCGGTATTTTTCTTCTCATGCAGACAACTTAATGCTTTAAAATGGCTTAGAATGGAGACATGCAAATTTCATCACTGACAGTAGCACTTTCAATAATATGAATAGATAGTATGCTTTAAATTAATCAACTTTTAATAAAAAATTAATTTAGTAATAATATTAAAGCAGGTGAAATTTAAATGTAACGGTTACTAGCCCTTATTAAAGGACATTACTGATCTGTAGATCTATGTACTTTTTTGAACAATTTTGATGTTACGTATAACAGCAGTTGTTGATGTTTCGACAGGTGCTGCAAAATTCCACATCTGGTGGAAACTGGACCAGTTTGAAACTGATTTGGAAGCCACCTAAGGATGGTTACCTTGCTGGGAACATCACATTCAGGTGAATAGTAAAATTAATTATTTGGTGTGCTTGTAACTGATATTAATAACCACAGGTACCATGAGCCTGCAATATATGCAGGCAGAAGTCTAATCTCTCCTGGCCAGTTGGGCTTAATGCCAAACTAGGGAAGAGCGGTTGGCAGGCTAAAGCTACCTGTTCACCAGTAAGATTTCCTATGCCATTGAGTCAGAACAATTTACAGATAACCAGCACCAGGTGCTCTTCAGAGAGCTTAGCCTGCAGTGTAGGGCGGCGATACTACTCCTTAAGCAGCTTCGTGCAACAGAAACTGGAGTCAAGTGCTGTGAGCCACTTGGGCTAAAAACTAGAAAGGCTTTTAATTATTTTTTTACTTACCATAATAGCTAATAAGTTCATCATTTAAATTTATTTAACATTAGTTGTACTGTTAAAATCTGTTTCAGAGCAAGTGTTCTTCAGCAAACCGCGAATCCAGTTGTTTATTATGAACCATTCACAGCTCACCTTAGATGTAAGTTAGCTTGACCCTATTTTGTTTTTAAGGGCCCATTAACCGATGCGCGCGTTGCTAAGGAGGTGAAATTTCACTTCCGGTTGTTTATGTCAGCCTGTGCGCAGAAAATAAAAACAACTCAATAACTTGCAAATTTGCTTTATGCTTCACAGGATGCAAAATAAAAAAGTACAAGCAAAGACAAGATAAGAGAAAAACAGAAAATGAGAAGCAAAAGAAAGAAAAACTGTCTTCGCGTGGCTTAGTTTGATCTTACCAAAGTGCACTGGTTGTGCAAGTTGCGCGCATGCTGATTGGGTAATTTCCAATATATATCGGGTGCACTTCCGGTTTCTTTAATGCTAAAGGAAATGCGGTTTTTCATGAAATTGAGCCTTTTTCAACGATTTTCAATTAAAGCCAACGTTGGAAACATAGCTATGCATTCCTTTTTGAAACTCATGTTTTTTTCAGAAAATTGCAAATTTTTCAATATTTTAAAATTCTCTCTGCTTTTAGAAATAAAATTAAAATTAACATATTAAATCAATGCAAATAATCCCGATAAAGTAATTTGCCTGGGAGCCTTTGCATTTTTTTCAGTATTAGTCACATGACCAAGGGCGTGGCCTGATGACGTCACCACTTGTGTTACCGGTTACGAAATTGTTAAAACACCTGAAATAAGCCTAACTGGCTAAAAATGATGAGGTTATATGGGAATAAATTTTCCTGTAGCAACAGCTCAAAAAGATCAGTTAATGGTTTATTGGCCCAGGGCCAGGTTGTTGAAAGCAAGATCAAGCTCATCCAGGATTGGTGTGAATTTTGATGACCCTTTTTTAATGTTTCAACAAGCTAAAGGTTTTCTCTTTGTTTTCTGTCAACCAGTTTTGCAGATGACAGCTAATAGGATGTTTATTAATTGGCTGTCAAACAACCTGGCCCAGATTCCTTTTTTAGAAACTTCATCCTTTATAAAATGTTTTCTTTATAGATGACTGCCCACTAAGAAAGTGCGCTGAATGCCCTGGCAATCTCTATAAATATGATAATTACGGCTGCAGGACTTGTGAGTGTTCAGGTAATGTATAAAGATTAACTCATGTATTAACGATTTACGATTTATAATTGGGGTGGGTTGAAGCCTTGAGCTTAGTGGCCCAGACTGCCAGAGCTAATATCCCAGTTTCAGTAGCAGTAAGTGGCTTAGAATAATTTCTACTTCCCCCCTCCCTAGATGGGATATTTCGACTGTACCCATTTTTACACCTGGGTGGAGAGATGCACTGTGAAAGTACAGTGTCTTGCCCAAAAACACAACGCAGTGCCCCGGCTGAGTCTCGAACCCAGCCCACCTGGCATCCAGCACACTCACCGTAAGACCACTGCGCCTGCCACCCATTTGTTTCATGGAAAACCAGGAAAGTAATGGAATTTAAGAATTTCATTTTCCATAGCTGAAAAGTCAATGGGGTTCAAGTGTGGGCCATGGGGTTACAAATGATCCCTCTCATAGGCCACTCGCCTATACAAGGTATTTTTAGCACTGGGTATTTCAAAAAATGCTGATAGGAGCATATTTTAACACGTTGATGAAAAGGTGAATTATAAAAGCCAGAAAGCCTGAAGTCTATGCTGTCTTCCACTGACGGGAATGCTTATAAGTGGAAACCAAACACCTGAACAGGCCTGGCTTCTATATATGAACTTTGACATAAACAATCAATGTTGTGTGAGGTTGTAGTTGAGAAGTGAATTAATGTGTGGCTTATTGTACAAGATGTTTGGTTGCTGGCAGTGATGAATGAGTTGGGTCTATGTTTGAACTCGAGTCTCTTGTAGTTGATCTACTCTATAAGGAAGGGTGTTGGAGATAGGGAGAGGGGTGGAATCTAAGGTATGGGTCAGAACTGTTACATGCAGTATTTGAATAAAACCTTATCTGTGTTTGCAGGTTCGTGTGACT
Organism: Blastomussa wellsi; assembly: GCA_947652115.1. NCBI lineage: Eukaryota > Metazoa > Cnidaria > Anthozoa > Scleractinia > Plerogyridae > Blastomussa > Blastomussa wellsi. The sequence continues at coordinate 25,760,799 of OX393568.1, read as the reverse complement.
TTGTCTGTGCCGAGATATATTCTCCAGTGTGTGGTACAGATGGTAAAACTTACGGCAACAAGTGTTCAATGCAACTTGATGCTTGCACGAAAAAGAACAATGTTTCAGTAGCTCACAATGGCGAATGTAGTGAGTAATAATTCAATCTTCATGTGACTTGCGTTAGCTTCCAATGTAGTTATATTGGCAACTGGTATTACCCTTCAAGTTTAGCTTTCATGAAACAAAATGTGGGTAATCCCCTCTTTAGTGGCTCCCATCTCTTATTTTTTCTATTGCAAAATTTTCACGATTTTTCCCCGTTCCCGCCACACTGGAATCCTACTTCCCGCTCTCTCTCCTCTCACCTCCCATACACCTCCCATCCCCTGTTCTCCCGGGTTCCCGCCCCTTTCCCCCTCCAATATGGTTGTAGCTAACTAAAAGATAAGGGATTAATTCTGTTGGAGTGCAAAAGGGTG